>ML805880.1:29858-54554 GCA_009831015.1 Picea engelmannii
TGTGTGTGTGTGTGTGTGTGTGTGTGTGTGTGTGTGTGTGTGTGTGTGTGTGTGTAAGTAATATTTTCTAACAAGCCTTCCAAGAGAAAAAAATTACATCATCATCAGTTTAACCCGAACTATAATAACTGAATTGCCCCGAGGGGAAACCAATTCAACGAGCCCGTTAGGTTGAGAACCAAAGTCTTAAGAAAACAATCATATTGCATTGTCTAACTACAAAAATTACAACGCCCCCAGGGGGAAACTGAATTGTTCTTTTGACTAATACTGACAAAAGTTGAAACATGCATAATATAACTATAGGCTACAGGTGGCAAAATAAAAACTAAACACCCGACTAACCAAGTAGAGAAACACCTGTGCATATTAGGTTGTGGGATTGTAGTGAGGCCACGCGTCCATGGAGGTGGTGTTGAGCGGTGGAACCACCTCCTGTGCTTCTTCCTCCATGATCGGTGTTGCTTCCTCCATGTACGGTGCTGCTTCCTCCACGATTGGTTTTTCTTCCTCCTCCGTAGTCCCGTGCACAACTGGTGCTAGAATCAGATGGTCATTATTTGTTGCAAATGGTTCCCCCTCTCTGGGGTGGCACAATCCCTATAATGCTGAGAGCATTTGCAGGATCTGTTTTCCCTTCCCATCCAATATCTCCAATCGGAAGCAGAGGTCCTCCACTCCATGTCACAAATTAAAGACCAGGCCTTGCAAAATTGCAAGGCATTCTTGTAATTTTGAGCAGGATGCACAGTCAGCGCAGGAATGGGGAAACTCTTGTTGTTGACCATGTCCGACGCCAAAGCCTTCCTTCTAAGTTTGGGCGCATTGAGTTAGGACTGGGGACGAATGGATTGGTGAAGATGCATCTGAATTGGGAGGAACGACGAGAGCTGGTTATGAGGTGGAGTCAAGGTCTGAAAAATGCCCCTGGGTTGAAGCCCAGAGGGCTTCCCAAAATATCAAGCCAATCAATCCGGCATGCAAAAGGCGAGGAAAGGGGTAGAATACTACTGAGGCCATGGCCAGACTACATTGAGGAGGATGGCGAGGAGGGTGATGAGCTATGAGAGGGTGTGAGCGGGGGATGAAGTGCCACACGCGGTCGACTGAGTTGCCAAGATGAGTCGCGCTTGGATTTCCCCCTCTGTCTTGGCATGTCTGAGGCGAGTCAAAGGAAATCAAACATAGGAAGAGAGCTAAGGTAGCTAAGGAGCACCAAGGGGAGAAAAATCCAATGATGTTCATGTTGCAAATAACCTTTCTAGAGGAAGGCACACATGAGCAGAATAAATTCAGGTCCATCGAAATCATCCATCGAGGGGATGGATAGCGAGATAAGGGCGCACTAGGAGTAATGGCACCTTGTTTTAAACAAAGCCGATTTAAATGCATGGTGGTGGAGGGATGGTTTGGCATGTGACTTTCACGTAGCTGGCACCATGGTGGTCATCGCCACTCCATTCTGTTTTCCATCTGCGCTGCAATAACACCCTATCAGGGGGGAATTTAATATATTTGTTATCACCCAAACTTGATACCATTTATTTCTTACAATTTTATAATTTTCCTCGCTCAAGAAATAAATTTCCTATTCATACAAAGCATCTACTAAGGTTTTTAGCCTAGCCACTCATAACTCCTTTAATCCTTTTCAAATTTTCTACAAACTGCATCATTGTTGTGTTCCAAACATGGATGTCTAAAGGCTTCCAAGTCTTGATAACTAAATCTCTAAAATCATCTTCCAACAAACAAGTATGGTTAAATTTGAAAGGTCTAAGTGGCTTCCACTTGGTTGAGTCAAGATTCAATAATATAGAAAATTGGTCTGATAAACCTCTAGTAGCCATCCAAGATTTGATCTTATAATTATCATTAAATAATGGCTCTGCCACCATAAATATTCCAATTATTTTAGCGATCTCATCCCTACCTCTTCTTGAATTTCTCCAATTGGAACTATCTTGACTAGCTCTTTATCAACTAGATGTTGCAACTCAAAAAAATGGGAGAAATAATCAACAAGAGGGTCTCTTATAACTACCTACCTCGGAATCTCCCTATTTAGGGGTTGGTTAAGATCTCCCCCTATGATGTCATTTTTCTCATTTAATATTCCATATTCTTCTAGTCCTTCCCAAAAGGGTTCATATACCCATAAGGACCATACAAATTAATTATTCTTAGCTCTTTCCCTAATTCATTTTCCTTGATATCCATCACAATACATGTATTCAACACTAATGACAATATAGAATCAAAATAAGAGTTCCAACTAGTTACCAATCCTCCCAACAACCCTTCTACATATGTTGAATACAAGTTCAAATCCTCCCTGCACACATTATTTCTTGGAGCAACAAAACATTAGGTTTGTAAACTGGAAAAGGAAAAAAAAAACATTCTAGGGACAATTTTTTGTGGGAACCCCCTTTCCTTCTGAAGTTTAGTGAATGAATGATAATTTTGGAACAATTTTTTGGGTCTACCTTGGTCTAAGGACCCCACAAATGGTGAGTTGTTTACCTTCTCTTATTTCCTTTTTATCATGGGACTTATTCAAAGACATGATATTTCCTCCCTATAGAAGAAGGTAAATCCTTTTCAATGGTCAATGCCCCCTCCAAACCCCCTAGTTCAACCTCTAGTTATTTTTTAGATCTCAAAAGGTAGGAGGATTTTAGGTAACTCTTGTGAGATTTCTTCTTATATTGCTTTTGTTGAAGGAAAATCTCCTTGTGGGCAGGTAGATCTCCTCAAAGAGCTAGACTCTTAACTCTAAGACATAAATTGCTTATCATGGTCACTGACTTCCTTTTAGATCTAGGTGGACTAGTGTGTGAGAAGGAAGGAGAAGAGAAATACCTTTAATCGATGTTTGTCCCTACACGACTTGAGTTGAGCTCCAATCTTTCGCTCCTCGATGGATCCTGTAGACAAACACAGTATGACCACTTCCTACTCTATCAATATTAGTCTGAAATAGATCTATCTACTAAAGAGACAAATTCATGTGAGATTGAACATGAATTAGAAAGAAACATGCCAAGTAAATTATATTAATGAGGACAAAACATTACTTACAACCATAGATGGAATGTAGCAGTTTCATCAAGTTCTCCTTGCCTAACCCTTGCTCAAAATCTCCACGGTCTGAATGATGATAGCTTCCCTGATTAGCCTCCACTTCATTGTGTATCACTTACGAGATCATAGGTTTGGTATGATTCTCCACCCAACTCCCATTTCACCATGAGAAAGCTTGCTTATATAGCCTTGGAGAGGCTCAACAACTTGAGATATCTTTGGGGTGAGTTGAGGATTTTCCTCCTTCAGTTAGGGATCTGCCCTAAGATCATGGCTTGATTGAGGATTCGAATCCAACTGCCTTCTAAGAGTGAAAAGATCCTTCCCCCATTCTTCTCAACAAATCAATTGTTGCCTAGAATAGGTAGTGCTCCCTCAAAAGGGCACTCAGAGCGTTATAATTCTCCCTAGTAGTGTATAGGGGAGCACCGGCACTCCTGAGGGTAGGCGCGCTCCTGAAAAAGGGAAAATGAGTGTTATAACACTGCCTAATAGCTTATAGGGGGGCACCAACACTCCTGAGGTTAGGAGCGCTCCTGCAAAAGGACAAATGAGTGTTATAACACTCCCTAATAGCTTATAGGGGGGCGCCAGCACTCCTGAGAGAGGTATAGGGGAGCGCTCCCCTCCAAAAACTCAGTTTTTTGGGTGATTTCAGATGGAAAGAGGTTCATAAGCCTATTGACTCATTTCTCTTCTTCCAAATCAAACGTTTGAGGTGTTTCAAGTGTCCTTCTCATGTCGTTATAGGCACGACATAGGCATCATGGAAATATGATTTCTTTGACACTTGCGACACTTGCGACACTTATAATGACGACACTTGCGACACTATCGAAGTGAGTAATTTCAATGTGTAACAACTTTGAATGCAAGGAAGACTGGGACTTATTCTCCTCTCATAAAACCTTATCAAGATCTAATGGGTATGGGTATAAATCCTTTGATATAGATATAGTATCACAATTGGGATCATTCCTATCGCAATATCCAATACCAATCATGGGAACCTCCCCAACCTCTTGACGGGGCTCTCCCAAACCAAGCACAATCTCTACACCCAAGTTTCCAGATAATGTTTCTATCGACTCATGATACCCATCACTTGAAATCTCCACGTGTTTAGCAGAAACATCACAACCAAAAGGAATGAGGAACCACAAGGAGCATCATGAGAGAAAACAAATGTTTTTTAATTAACCATACCTTTTTCAACTAATGAAGTATCTAGAGATCATGCATCACTTTGAGCATTTTCTAGTCCTAGAATGGGCACAAGAGGACTATCTACATGTAAAGGAGTCATAGAATCTAGAGCTTGTCCCTCTTCTATGTCGACTTTCACCAAGACCACCAGACCCCCACTTATTTTAATTTTTTGACCCAAACCTTCTTATGACATAAGGAATGCATGGAGAAATTACCAGAAAACAGATCCAACCTAGAACAAATAAATGAAATGTAGGTAAGTATCCCAATATTGGTTCCAATTCTCTCCCATCCAAACCTTCAAAGTTTTTCCTTTAACATATTTTACCATAAACCTCCCAAAAAGTGCCTTAGACATCAAGCCTTCCACATCAGACAAAATCACGTCATGACCAACTACCATTTTTATATGACCAGGATTAAGCCTGATCCATTTCCTTTTTCGACAAGTCGACTGTTGCCTAACCTCTTCTCTATATTTGGTAAAACCTTCCTACCTCCTACACCTTTCACCGCAGGAAACTCCTCCTCTACCATAGATGACTCTGAATGACAAGAAAATTCAATTCCATGAAGTGCAATAATATTCAAACCCTTTATCTCCTTCGATACCTTGGCACCTGAGCATCCAAACTATGCATTCTCCACAATCGACCAAGCAGGTGAAATTGATAGACAAAAAATTACTCACACATTGACCTAAATAATTTTTACCTCCCAAGAGATTCAATACAATCCTTTCAAAATTCTACTCACCAATATTTATCTTTACATGCCTTGTCCTATCTAGGAGTAAAGCGCCCTCAACCTACTTGCCACCTGTCGATCCTAACATCAAACCAATCTCCATGACCTCCAAGATTAGGTCTACAATCAATGCCTTTGTACACCCCCATATCTCGACTAGCTCTTGATGTAATTGAAAGACTGAGCTAGTTTTTAAAGCATCCCCCTCGCCATAATATATCAATACAATTCTTTTTCCATGGTTTTAAGCTACTAGGGCCTCCTCCCTAGTTGCTTAACCTTCAAACCTTAAAGTATATGGTAACCCTAAACTTGCGCATTTTCGTACCTCTCCTCATACACACTATGTTTATAATAGAAAAGGGAGGATTTATTTTTTCATTTAGGGGATCAAGTGTTTAGGTCAAATACATGAATCATATGCACAATTGTCTTTCTTGTTCTTCATTCATTACTTGCATTCATACTCCTGTGAGATAAAATTTTATCTCAATTTAAGTAGGGGGGATATAATTACGATAGGAAAATATTTTCTTTGCCAAACCATGCCTTAATCGAAATCAACATCTGTTTTTGTAGTTAAATCCAAACTTAAGGTAAATGCAGAGAAGGCTACCGAGAAGATCATGGTATAGATAAAGTAATTGAGAAGGCCTTGATGACCTACATATGCCAAAATGTAGATTTGATTGAGTCAAATCACTTATTTCATTTTTTAAAACAAGTCCCTGCAACAAAATTCCCCAATATAGAATGAAATTGGGATAGGTTATAGAGGGGGGGAATGAATAGGAATTTTTGGATATATATGAATACTTTTTTGCCGAAAAAAAGTGCAATGAATTTAGAACATAGAGGAATATTGATCATATGTTTATGGACAAATTGTGAGGGGTTATGTAGGGTAGTTTTTAAATATGTTCTATGTAAGAAACATACTTTCGTTCTCTACTCATCGTGAGATTATTATTAACATGGAGAAAGAAATGGGTATTAAACTTGGGTTAGTTTTTCAAAGATATAATTCGTCAAAATTTAGAAATTGAAGCCTTAAAAATGAGTTTTGAGAACAAGAAGTGATCATAGAAACCCTAAAAAATCCTTCGATGAGAAGTCAATAAACTCAATTACCTTAGTCTAATTTTGAATTCATTCCTTCCTTTCCAACTTATCGATCACTCGAGGTGAGAAGAGGGAAAATATGAAATACAAATAAACCCAGTCAAACAACCATTTTAGATTGTGTTTGCATGCTTAAGAAGTGAAATTTTGGACAGAGGAAACAATATTTTCATATGATGGGTTATTTGGAATTTTAGACAAGAAGAAAAACTTTGGACATAAGGCCTACACATTTTTGAATATTTGAGAAAAGATAAAATGACTACCTTCACAATGGAATGTGAAGATATGACCTTTCCTTTATCTTCATGTCTACAATGTTGCATTTTCCTTCAAAGTGAAAGAAAGAGTTGTTAAAAGATAAAATGACTACCTTCACATTCCAAAGTGAAGGTAGGATATTTCATTTGTCTTCATATCTACAATGTTGCATTTTCCTTTAAGGTGAAGGCAAGAGTTTTCAAAAGATAAGATGACTACCTTCACTTTCCATGATAAAGGTAGGATTTTACCTTTGTTTTCATATCTACAATGTTACATTTTCCTTTAAGTTGAAGGTAAGAGTTGCTAAAAGATAAAATGACTCACTACCTTCACATTTCATGGTAAAAGTAGGATCTTTCCTTTTCCTTCATGTCTATAATGTTTCATTTTTCTTCAAGGTGAAGGAAAGTCGTAGTGATTATGTATTTAGTTTCACTCATTTAATTACATAGTTTGTTCGTTAAAGAAATTCTTAATCCAAAGGTTAATATGAGCCATTATGATCTTTCATAATTTTTTTCATATAATCTCGTCCCCTTTCATCTTTGCATATAAAGATTAAAGATAACTAAGAAGTCCAATTTGATTCTTTCTATGTAATTATGTAATTTTTCTCATCATATTCAGTGCACCAGGTTAGATTTTCAATTGAAAGGAACTGGATCCCCCTCTCCCTGTCACTTATTTTGTTTTTGGATTATTCATTTATTTTCTTAGAATTGATGTGGTACACGTGATTTCTTTATTTTATCCAAATGTTAAATGTGTGAGCAACTTCCTTTTTGAATAGATACAGGTTTACAGTGACCTTCCTAAGAGTTCTACAATGACCTAATACAAAAATACTTTGACTCTAAGCATAGAATCTGAATTTTAAGAACTTACTTTAGAGTGTTGAACCCTTGAAGGATCCCATTTAAGAACTTGGGTTGTTATGAAAATTTGAAATGCCAAGAATTAAAGCCTCAAAAAGTTATAAAGTAGTTTCAATATCCTTAATTTCATTTTGAAATATTGAATGAAATCTAAAACTACCTTATGCTTTCAAACACGATGTTAAAGCCAAGAACTAAATTGGAACCTAACTTCATGAATTAAAAATATCATCCAAAACTTTAAATACGAAAAATATTATTCCAAAAATTGAATTGTCAATTCTCAAGTACATGTGTAGAGTTGTGAATTCCTCCATGGAAATAGGTGAACGTCAATAATAGCTATGATGCATATTTATATTGTATAATGCTAAAAAATTACAAGGGAAATAGTTGCAAAGAAGCTAGTCCTTGCATAGATAATCGCTCATGTTTGCCTAGACAGTGGCTGAAGTAACATGATGTATAATTCATTAATCACAACAATCAAATGATTACCTCACATGAGAATGTTGGGTGTCTATGTGTAACATACCCAACCACTAGCAGGATGACCACGATACTTCAAATCACACTTCAAGAACTGATTTCAAATTATAATAGCATTTATTAATAAAGAAGCATAAAAGAAATGCAATATCCGCACATGCAATAATCAAGATTCATGCTATATTTAAAAATAATGCTTAATTATTCCATGCAAAACAACAACAAGTAGGCAGGGACATTAAAATACACATCTCATAGATAATAATTAATACACGACGAAAATAAATATACAAGCAAAGAAACACATGACAGAGAGAATAAATCTTTAATAAAACCAATTACCAACTTGTTGCAAACCAAGGATGTTCCACCCAACCTTAGACACTTTTGTTCCAAGTCTCAACAACAGTTCACCCCTGAGATAGGGCTATAAATCCACAAGGATGGGTCCCACAACAACACTTGGCTTCCCAAACCAGTGATCACTCAAACTCTCACATGTTTCTCAACACACAACCATACAAAGTAAAACAACTCTCTTCTTTCCATTTTATACCACCCGAAGTCAATGAACCCCTTCACTTCCACATAGTCCCTCAGGTTTTCCACTTCCTTCCAGGGCTCCAGTGCATCTGGTCAATAATATCCATGCTGGCACTCTCAAGATTTATAGTTGTGAACAAGGTTTAGCACATGCTAATGAATCTCAGGAATACAGAAACCAATTCCTTATTAGAGTACACTAGTAATTACTACAACTAGAAAAACAATGGCTTCTTTCCTCAACAATTGTTCCCATGTCCAAAACCTAGAACAATAATGAATTGAGAATAATGAATGAAGAACCAAAAATGAAAAAAAGTGAAAGAGTGAATTGTCAATGGAAAAATGAACCCCAAAACAACCCAACGAAGGGTTTATATTTTCACTTGGAAATCAAGAAGCACATAACCTTTCTACCAAGAAGCTCATGTAACCACTTTTCTCAATTAAAACCAAAATGGGTAAATAAAATATAATAAAAAGACTTAGCCCCTATAGCCCCCCTCTCTCGTGGAATCATAACCCCCTATAAATATTTTCCGTGTCCATCTTGCAGCCAACGATGTATTTTATTATTAATAATGATTAAAGTATTACATTTCCTAGGCACTCCGACCTCTTTTAATTGATTGGGCGTTCTGAGCTTTCATCAAATAAATAAACCACATTATTTAATGCGGGGTCTCAAAACTGTGGTATTACACTCTGTTTACCATGTCTTGAGATAAAATGTTGGAAAGTATTCCAAAATGGAAAAAATGTATATACGTATGAGTACTCCATGACATAATATAAACCTTAATTAATAAGTCTCAGGACTATATGCCAAAACACCTTCATGATGATAAGAAACCAAACTTACATCTTCTATGTGAGATACATTATGTCTCTAGATAAAGTGTTGGAAAGTATTCCAAAGTAGGCATGTTCCACATCCCCATAACATAAGAAGCCTCAACATAAATGGTAAGTAATATGGATTTCGATCATCAACATTAAGATTTTATGAAATTATTGTAAGCTTCCTCTAAAGCGACAATTTAAACTTCTTTAGAAAAATAGGAAGCCTTGATAACATAATATAATACATACATAAGCATGATGATGCAACCCACTTGAGGCATATTACACATGCAACCATACACTTTCCCGCATGAGATGCAATCCGTACAAGTTAGTGTAATATATTGTTCACACCTTCTTAATACAGTTACCAACTTGACTAGTACTTGGACATGCTAGGGTTGAAATCTTGAAACATGGATTCACAAAAGTAGAGGTTGCCAATGTCTTGTCCCCATAATGGTAGGATTAACAATGAACAAACACAACCCCAATTCCATGTTGTGCATAGGGCTGACATGGTGAGATTATGATGGTGTTGGTAATACTATTCAAAATAGCCATGCTCATAGTTCTTGTTGTAGTTCATTTACAACCCTATTTCACAATTTCTTGAATTAGGATTTGAATCCATATTTTTATTAACACTCGAAGCTCCATTTGTGGCCATGGTTGAATGAGACAACTAATTGATACACAAATTGACATTTTGGTTGAGATTCTCTTCACCTTTACAAGTTGTTGACTAGATAAATGAGCTTTCAAAGAGGTCATACTGAAAGAAGAATAATGGCCTCAAAGCAGTGGAGCTTGAGGTGATTCTTGAGGTTGAACTTCACTAATGTGAGCAATTGGACAAGATTAACCCTCAAACCACTCTCTGGACTTGGTAAGGTACACAACCCATGTTTTCGTAAGAGATCATTGAAGCATTTTTTTGAATTTCATGCCTCTAATAGATTTTTGGTCGCTCCCCATAATGGATCTTATTATAGATTTCAATCAATTCATTAGTCCCACTTGATAAGAAAGCGAGGAATTTCTATGATTGAATGATCTTTTATCCATACTTTTTTAGCATCTGTGACATTCATTTTTTACAGGAGTTTCATCATTTTCAAAAGGGTTGTTAGAAGGGGCATCTTATTATTGTTGCTCCTTGTTCTTTGGTTGTAGCTTCTAAATTTCACTAGCATATATTCAGGTTTGGGGAAAGTTACAAATTTGATTTCTTGATGATGTTACCTTAAGACCACATGGATAGCTCTGATTTGCAAAGCTTACTCTTAAATAGTTTTCTTACTATGTTTACAATTGATCCAAAATACCTATACGCTTTGTTTTCTTTACATATTAATCTAAGAAACTTCATTTGTCAGCGTTTATTATGAATTTGATTTCTCTTCTTATATTTTGTGTATATATATTGTGTTATGATTTAGTTGTCTAGCTTAACAAAAATCTTGATTTGGCCGCAAACAATATTCCTATGAACTATTTGTGTATATGTACAATAGATATTTCAAACCTAGGCAGTTTAATAAACATGGTCACTATGAAAAACATAAAAAATTAATAACTAAAAGCATGAGAAATGCCTAAAGTATTAAAAAAGGAAATGAAAAGTAAAAAGACAAAAAGACGAAAAAATTAGACAAAGAATCATTTAAAATCCATTATTATATTAAAAAAATAATTTCATCCACTTTGACAAAAATTACCTATAAAAAAAAATGTAATATATATATTTTTATTTTTATTGCTAATTTTTATTATGTTATGAATGTGTGCTTCCTCCTAAAAGGTGACAAGTTCAAACCCAAAGGGAGGTAGGGTATGTATACCTCCTTAGACTTTACTAGTCAAATAGTTGGGTGGAGGGGGTCTCATACACCAATTTAGTGCTGTGACCTTAAAAATAGATTATTGTTATTATTGAAATTTAAAAGTTTTATAAAGAAATTTTATTTATTAACATAAAACACAAAGCACTAGGGGTAGCTAGCAAAAGATACTCATGTAAAATAGGGGTTCATTGTTAATTTGGGTGATCTCCTCAAACTTCAAAATTTTTTTAGCTCATCCAAGTCATGCTTTTAAATTTTCTCCAAAAATTTTGGTTGTAATTGATATATGTTTGTAATATTATTAATCCCTGCCAGGACTCTTGCAATCGATTCATGGTTGAATATCAATTAGTTAACCGTTGACTAAATATATTTTTCCATCCTCCAATGTTGTAGATAGAGAAAACAAAATTATTATTTTTTTAATATGTTTAATGTACTTTTATAAGGAAGATTCATCGTTGAATTCATGATTCATCATTAAATATCAATTAGTTAACGGTTGACTAAATATATTTTTCCATCCTCCAATGTTGTAGATAGGGAAAACAAAATAATTATTTTTTTAATATGTTTAATTTACTTTTATAAGGAAGGCTATTGGCTCACATATTTGGAGTCTTATTGCAGAAGAATGTAATATTTTCATTCTTAAAATATATAACCTAAAGTATTATTGTTGCTTTGCGGCTCTCACATAATGCAAATTGAATTCTTATATAAGAATGCAAATTGCATTGTTATATAAGCTATATAACCTAAGTTTTCAGTTTTGTTATAACTTTATTTCACATCTATGTTTTTGTTTTTTCAGTGCTTGAAATATATTACAATGATTTTGCACACAAATGATGTTCATGTTGCTTAAAAAATGATGATCTTTCATTAAATCCACTACCACAATGCTGAGCTTTCCTTTCAATGCACCGACAAACTATGCCTTGCCAAGCAAACACCACATTTTCCCTCTTGGTTTAGTCTTGTACCCGACTTGTCCCATTCCCACAAGCATGAGCACAGTCCAACACGAAAGCATTTGTCAGTCTAGAGCACATCACTTATGGAGTGGAGAGGCGATGCAGTTCTGTTTGAAGCTAATGCATATAATATTTTCTATCTATGCAAGGTAATATCTATTGTATGTATCTAATATCTAGGCTAGGTAATATCTAGTGCATGTATAACTGCTTCAATTTGTAACCATTTTCTTGTATCATTGTGTTCTAAAGATAGATTCTTAAATTTTATGTTATTGGAGAAAAAAATGATAGCAAACAACACAACTTAATCCATATGACCTATGCATATGAAACTCACAGATACTCATTGTAACAAAGTAGTCCTGGAAATGACTTCTGCTAAAAAAATGCGAGCAGGTTTGGGGTTTTATATATGTTCAGTGTGAGTCCTTGACTTACATATGTAGATAGTGCAATTAGCATATACTATAATCTACAATGATGGTATATATCTTTATATCATAAATTGCAGAGAACAAAAATTTCAATACAAACACAATATTAATACTAAACGATATTGTTTATTAAAGGTAAATGGTTACTTGATGAAACATATGTGCTTCATGAAGATATCTCAGTTGTAACATCCCCAACCACCAATAGGCCGAGAAATGCCACTAACACAACCTTAACTTAGCCTTTAAATATTTGATACCAATTTGTAATGTCCCTAACCACCAACCGACTTGGGAAACGCCACTACTCAGACCCTTCACTTAGTTCTGATACCAAACTGTAGCATCCCCGACCAACACAGAGACTGGGTAATGTTACCACTACGGAATAAACACTTATATAATATATGCATTTTAATCGAATTAAAACACTTAATCACAATAATCACATAATTATTGCTACCATACAGAATCAATGGAATTAACAGTAATTCATATATGCAACAAAATACATGATAACATTCAAGCACCACAGACATGCATAACAGATAAATTAAGCACATACTGATACTTATATTTTCAATTGGAGTAATACCACCAACTATGTGCAGACCTTCCATGAACCTCCCAACGATAGACCACATTGCTCATAACGCTCAGCAGTGGGTCACCCCCGAGCTAGGACTAAGCTCCACCCAGGGCAAGGGATTCCTAGACTAGGCTGAGGTTACAGGAAACTGCACAGTGCAACCATAAGGATTCTCTCCAGGAGCCTTCTTACGCCCACTACTCACAGACTCTCATTCCCCACATGCATGTTCCACCCGAGAGTATACACCTTCACTGTCACATAGTCCGTCGACTGCTTCACCTCCCTCTCAGGGTCTCGGAAACAGGCCGGATCAGGAATTCTTAGAGCTTCGTAGCTAGTGCTGGACTCTCTCTGGGAGAAAACAACTTCCCTACAAACTCTCTCACCTAGAGAGAGCTACTCACAGGCCTGACAACCCGCTTCTTCAACTAGTTTCAACTCAATTCCCGCAAGGTGAGGATAACAACAACAATAATAGAAATTCGGTTAACTCACGGTGACAACAGAAACAGGAATTTAGGTATGGACATGAAAAAATGACAAGAGTCCACACTAAGACACAACACAGTTCAAACATTTATAGGGTGCTCGGACTTCACAGGAGACACGACTCGGTCCACGAGTTAGCCACTGGTTCAGAGTGTGTGACAAGGAATAAAAACACAGAGGTTGATGATGGAGGTCTCGGGTTCAGACGGAGGATGGGAGAATGGTCGAACGAACAACCTTCCCATGAGGGTTTCCTTCCCTGTGCGTGGGTAAGAAAATGAAGATGCAGAGGAAAAATAGGTTTAGATGCCCCCCATCCCAGCGAACTCAGGTGGAGGATGACAAAATGACAGAATGACCCCCAACATGGCTGACTCATCAATTTTAACTGCATGCGCCCAGGTCGACACTTGTCTTCCTGGAGCTGCATACGTTTCCTTTTGCACATGTTGCCTCTCCCAGAACTTAGGATAAAAAAACTCAACACTCATCATGTCCACTTTGGCTTCCTCCCTTACCCAACCTTGTGGAAGCTTAGTCCCCCATCACTCTTTCTTCGTGGTCGGTCTGCATGCAGTGATGTTTATATTTTATTAATGATCTACATAGTTACATATACAAAATCAGGCTCTTGGCCTTTAACACTTAGGCTCTCTGGCCTAATAAACACATAAGCCCACCAACTTATTAACACTCAGCTCAACAACCTACAAAACATTTTTACAATTTATAAATACAACTGGGGCTCATCCTTGGGGATATTACAATCCCCTCCCCTTATTTTTGCACTATCCTCAGTGCAACTCTTTACACAACATCAACAAGATTTCCAAAATCTTCAAAGAGATGTGAGTATTCTACCCGCATAGCATCCTCATGCTCCCATGTCATGTCATCAAGACCGTATCAGGTCCACTGGACCTTTACAAGCCCTATGGCTCGATTCTGGAGCTGTTTTCTCTTCCGGTCCAATATGCACACCAGATGCACTTGCAAGACGCCTTCTTTCTCTACCTGAATCACATTCTAATCAATAACATGATTAGCATCGGGTATATATTTCTTAAGCAATGAAACATGAAAAAAATTATGTACAGTCATGGATGCAGGTAATGCAATGTATATATATGTATATACAAGCAATTCTAATAAAATTATAACCTATATACAAGATACACAACATACAATAAATAGAGAATTGCATTTATCTTTTGATTGAGAAGACCTCCATATAAACATGGTCTAGGCCAAGGTACCAAACCTCAACAACACTCCAACCAATGGTCTCTCCTTCCCCACATTCCTGTTCCACCCCAGGAGTGTACACCTTCACTGTCACATAGTCCATCGATTGCTACACCTCCCTTTCCTTGGGCTTCAACAACAGGTTGGCTCAGGAAGTCTCAGAGCACCATGGCTCTCAGAGTTCCAACTGCCCTCAGATATTTCCAATCAACATCTTCCCGAGCTACTCTTTGTAGTCAACATTCCACTTTAATCAACATCATCTCATCTGCATCGCCCACATGCAGTTATCATGAGGAAACATAAATCAATTCATTTAGGAACTCAAACTTAGTTCAAAAGGGAATTCAACTTTTTCCCCAAAACATGAAATTCCATTTCATAATTCTTCTTGGTTGTTGCCATATTAAGATTACAACCTTCCTTGTGGTTTTCACAAGCACCAAACTGTATACCATTTTCTTGCAAGGCTTCATCTTGCATACTGCCAACAATTTCCAGTATTTCCTGTACATCATAATTCAATTGCAATATGTACATAACCATATGCAGTGAATTTAGAATTGTCGACATCTAGCAATTCAATCATAATTACCAAACAATTTAATAAAATAGAATGACTCGTCATTCTATGCATATGCATTTTCACAGTAATATCTGTAAGTTCATTACTTCTTTTTCTGAACAAGAAAATTTCCTGTAGTCAATGCTCATGTGACTACTTGACTTGCAACTTTCTTGTTGCAATGTTTAACAACTCCTGAAATGTCCGCAGCTGCATGAGTTAACAACATTTCAGTTGTTAGTAACAATTATTTCCATGCAATGATATATATGCATGTACTTACAAAACTCATTTAGCCATTGCATTTAGTATACAATTCTATCACTTACTATGCATGAGTGCAATTATCAGTGCATACTTATTTAGCACACCTTGCATTGAATTACATAATGCTCTTCATCTCAGTCATGTATGTCACCATCCATAAGTTGGAATTTTGGCCAATGTGTTGACACATTCTCCACACACTTCCTATTGTCTTCCCAATTAATTGGATGCCTTCCTTTTCGACCCGAACACTACACCAAGAATATAATTCCGTGGTGTTCATTAGTGTTAGCAAAAAGGTAGCAGTCCAAGTTTTATTTAAAGGTAGGAAGCTTTTAGTACCTGTGCGGCTCATAACCTTTCCATATTTGTACCTTGCCATATACAACCATGTCCTGGTCTCATACATGACTAGCTTACTGTCATTCATTCCTATAACAGGTTCTTATCTTTTAATTCTTTGGTTATTACCCCATAACCAAATTAACATGACATTCTGCTATGTCAGTGTGTGCATTCAGAAGATAAAAATATTTGAATTAATACAGGCCTCCAGTCTTTACCACATCCAGTGGTATGCACTCAATAATATAATCATGTGATTTTATAAAATAACTCTGGCTGAGGAAATTCTTACCTAAATTTCATTTCACTAATTATGCAAAAAGAGTAATAAAAATTCATACCTGGATGACTGCCATTAATAAATTTTATACTACCTAAATGTTTGATGGCAGTAGAATATTCCATGCTTCTTTTATCAAACTTATAACCAACACTTCAGCTCTCTGTGGCTTCCCTCCTTATGCAACAACATCACCAACAACACTTGCAAACACACAAGCATTCTTTCCTCTGGCTGACCCAACAAGTCGTAACAGACTTGCCGCCACATAAATTGCAGCAACTTCTTTCTCCCTATAAAACTTTTCCTTGTTTATCCCAGAAGTCTACAATTCTTCTCGGATTCCTGAATCTTCTTGTGCTCTCACTGTGATCATTGTACATGAATATTTATTCCCTGAGCACATTCGACACAGTGCCCCTACCTCAACGGGGTCTGTTGACCTCCCGGTCAAAGGATCCTTCCAAATGCTAAGTCAGATAGACTCTTCGGGCCTTTGTTAGACCGTTATTAATCTTACACATGTCCCCTTTCCTTCTTTAGGCGTAGGTCCTGACAGACCCACGGGATTATTCCTGTGCACTTCCAAAACTCCAAGTTTCAGGCGCTAGCCCCTTTTTCATTAGCCCTTTTTTTCATATGAATCTGGGCTATGACCTCATCGAAAATTGTGATTGCGGGCGTGGGCAAGAGTGGTTTTAGGCCAACTTGATTTTCACCCCGCAATTCACCTCTAGCTACCACACATCACTTTGTTAAAACCGTGGTATAAATTGTAGCCTGCTCTCAGATTTTTAACATCCGAGCAAGTTCTGGCCCAACAATCCAGCTCGTCCATCGATCTCCAATCTGTTGGAGATGATCTGTAATCAATGCTTTCTATCTATCCTCCCTTTTCTAACTTATTTCCTCCTTCCACACACGATCCCATATCGACACATAGCTCCCTTCCAAATCAACGACTATGGTTGATTCTGGCTCTCCAGCCCTCGGGAGTTTCAATTCTCAACTATCTTCTTTTCCCCATATGAAAATATTCCAGAGTGGAAGATCTATTGACACATGTCCTCAACAATCAGACGGTTTTGATGAACTACGACTCTCCGGCCTTCGGGAGTTCTCACGTCTCCACACACACAAATCTCGGGAGTGAATTTCGTCCTAGTGATAGATCTTCTGCCACGCGTCCTCACGACCCTGATTCTCTTCGAGACTTCAGCTCTTTCCGACCAAGACCAAATCAATGGTCCTTCGAACTCCTCCTCGATCAATGATCAATATCTCCTTTGGGACTTCGGTGATTTCATCCTATGCTTTCCTCCGGAGTGCTCCGTACCCGGAGTTCCAGATCTGGCGCCATGCGTCCACTTTAAGATCAATGGCCAAGATTTACTTCGACTGTTTATCCTCTTCCTTGTCCACAAACTTTCGAAGTTGTGGATCTTACGCCACATGTCCTCCTTGATGATGGACGGTCCCAAATCACTTCAGGACTTTGACAAGTCCATTTCTCCTACACACACAAGGGTTAAGTCTCGTGCGCTTACCTCCAGATCCAACGATTGCTGGTCCTTCACGCTCAGACCTAATGGATGGGATCTGTTCCTCTCCTCTGTGCTTCTTTTGTTCTGTTGGATGTTGATCTAACGGTCCAAGCTCCTCCCCACAACCGATCTGACGACTATTATCGTTCCTCCTCCTAAGCTTTTGACTTCTTCCACCTTGGAATATTTTTTCAGTGTTCAAAGGCTTCGACCTTTGATCTTTCTCCTGCGAGTCCACCTCTTGGATCTCGTCTTTGCTCTCGTAAGCGTTATCTCTTCTGAGCTTTAGGACTTAGAATGAGTCTATTTCCCACGCACTCCTTGTGTCATCTCTTCTAATATTTTCAAATTACTCAGTCTCCTAAGGGTCTCGACCCTTCTGTTTCCTTTCAAAGGAAAACTTTGTGCCCTCCTGGCAACCTTCTTCTCAAAGCACACCTTGTTGAGCGTTTTCTACATAGTATTCAACAACTCTGTGAGTATCTTCCTTTGATACTCTTCTCCCTGAACTCGACAAAGAGTTCTCTCTATGCACACTTGCACTCGCTCGATGCCCGCCTGGTAGATCCCTACAGAGTTCTCAGTGACTCTATCTCTCTCTGAACTCAACACAGAGTTCTTCTTGTGCACTCCTTGCACCTCCGCTGATGAAGGTTCAGTGGTATCTCTCCTGAGCTTCTTTGAGGTTAAATTACCTCTGTCAACGCACTCCTTGTGGACAATGTGCACTACTTGCACTCGAAAACTCAAAGAAGATAAACAATTGAAACTTATTCAATACTTCACTAGTTTATGCATTCAAACCAATCTGATTTAAGAAAACGTTATATTTCATTTTCTTTCTGAGCTCTTCTCTGCCCTGTAATCATTTTCGGGCACTAGCCCCTTTCTCTCAGTCCCCAATCCATGCGACCATGGGTCATGATCAAGCGCTAGATCAATAAGAGCTTACTCAGGCCTTTGGCCTTCGGCTTCAAAAGATTTCCAAGCACGGCACAACAATCTCTTAGAGTTCCAAATCACCGAACTCACGAAGTAGGGAAGATCATCAATCCATGTCTACCTAACATCCAACGACTGACACTTACTATACAACCTCAAGTGTCTGAGTTCTGGGTCTTCGGGACTTCGAAGCTTCAAAGGATCTCACATCCACACATCTGAACTGTTAATATACGAACATTCCCAACCACCTTTGGTGACGTCATTACGTCACATCACTTAACGTTTTCCAATTGCGGGGGCATGCAACGGTGGTTTGGAGCAACCCGCCTTTCATCTCATAATTATTCTAACGTTGACACGTAACCCCTCGGTGAAACCGTGGTTTGGATTGCAGGACCGCCTTGGAGAATTAACTCCCGTGCAACTTGGGTCCCCGCAATGCCTCCTGGCCGTCGATCTTGATGTATCGTGACCAACTCCAGTGTGGGTCCTCCAACCTTTAACTACGTTACATAACCTCGGCCCCACTAGCCATGCTCATACGGAAAGCCACATGGCGAAATACTAGTGGCTGATACGTGGCCCATTCAGATGGGTGACACGCGTCTTGTTCCAAATGCCATTTCAACCTTCCACGGTTCGAAGCCCACTGACACATGGCACACATCCCATGTTTCCACATCCATCCAAGTGACGTCATCATGACTCACTACTTCAACTCTTCGGGAGATTTTTCCCTTCACTACTGTGTTTGACCTTTTAACATTGGCTTGATCCAACGGTCGAGCTCTCCTCTCCAGATCTACGGTGTAGATCCACTTCGAAGCTTCGGGCTTCGACCCTTCTGTTGTTTCTGGAATCAGACTTCACTGAAGTCGCGAAGTCCGAAGGGCTTCCAGTTTAAACCCTTTGCACCTTCCCTAGATCTGACGGTCGTAAGGGATTTCCCTTCCTTCTGAACAGATCCTACGGTGGAGAACAAACTCTTTTACTCTACAGATTTCCAAAGGAATTCACGGCTAACTTCCTCGCAACATTACCAGATCTGACGATCGTGAAGGATTCTCCTTCTCCTGAATAGATCCTAAGGTCCACATCACTCTGCGGCCCAACACCACTTCTGTCGTGGTTTTACGATACCACTATTCCTTCTGAGCTTCGTAACATGGCCAAGGTAACTTCTTGGCACTCAGAAATGTTCTAGGGTTCGAAATTGGTCCTCCAAACACAATTTCCACCTGAAACTTCGGGTCTAATGACCACTTATCCAACCCATCCAGGTTTGACATTAAAACCTTGGCTCTGAACTTGAATTTTGTCCATTTCGACAACAATTCTTTTCCAAAACTTTTTCTTCAACTACCACTAACATAGCCCATCCAGGCTCAGTGTTGAAACCATGGCTTTGATACCAATTTGTAACATCCCCAACCACCAATAGGCCGGGCAATGCCACTAACACAACCTTAACTTAGCCTTTAAATCTCTGATACCAATTTGTAACGTCCCCGACCACCAACTAGCCTGGGAAACGCCATTACTCAAACCCTTCACTTAGTTCTGATACCAAACTGTAGCATCCCCGACCAACACAGAGACCGGGTAATGCTACCACTGCAGAATATACACTTATATAATATATGCATTTTAATCGAATTAAAACACTTAATCACAATAATCACATAATTATTGCTACCATACAGAATCAATGGAATTAACAGTAGTTCATATATGCAACGGAATACATGATAACATTCAAGCATCACATACATGCATAACAGATAAATTAAGCACATATTGATACTTATCTTTTCAATTGGAGTAACACCGCCAACTACGTGCAGACCTTCCATGAACCTCCCAGCCATAGACTCATCACACTCAGTAGTGGGTCACCCTCGAGCTGGGACTAAGATCCACCCAGGGCAAGGGATTCCTAGACTAGGCTGAGGTTATAGGAAACTGCACAGTGCAATCAGAAGGATTCTCTCTAGGAGCCTTATTATGCCCACTACTCACAGGCTCTCATTCCCCACATGCCTATTCCACCCGGGAGTATGCACCTTCACTGTCACACAGTCCATTGACTGCTTCACCTCCCTCTCAGAGTCTCGGCAACAGGCCGGATCAGGAATTCTCAGAGCTCCGTAGCTGGTGCTAGACTCTCTGGGAGAAAACCACTTCCCAACAAACTCTCTCACCTGGAGAGAGTTGCTCACAGGCCTGACAACTTGCCTCTTCTACCACGGGCTTGACAACCCGCTTCTTCAACCAGTTTCAACTCAATTCCTGCAAGGTGAGGATAACAACAACAACAATAGCAATTCGGTTAACTCACGGTGACAACAACAACATGAATTTGGGTATGGAAATCCAAACGCGACAACAATCCACACTAAGACACAACATAGTTCAGACATTTACATGGTGCTCAAACTTCACATGAGACACGTCTCAGTCCACGAGTTTGCCACTGGTTCAGGGTGCATGACAAGGAATCAAAACATAGAGGTTGATGATGGAGGTCTTGGGTTCAGGCGAAGGATGGGAGAATGGTTGAACGGACAACCTTCCTGTGAGGGTTTCCTTCCCTGTGCATGGGTAAGCAAATGCAGACGCAGAGACAAAATGGGTTCAGACACCCCCCATCCCAGTGAACTCGGGCGGAGGATGACAGAATGACAGAACGACCCCCAACACGACTGACTTATCATTTTTAACTGCATGCGCCCAGGTCGACACTTGTCTTCTTGGAGCCACATGCATTTCCTTTTGCACACGTTGCCTCTCCCAGGACTTAGGATAAAAAAACTCAAAACTCAGCATGTCCACTTTAGCCTCCTCACCTACCCAACCTTGTGGAAGCTTAGTCCCCCATCACTCTTTCTTCGTGGTTGGTCTGCATGCAACAATTTTTATATTTAATTAATGATCTGCATAGTTACATATACAAAATCAGGCTCTTGGCCTTTAACACTTAGGCTCTCCGGCCTAATAAACACATAAGCCCACCAACCTACAAAACATGTTTACAATTTATAAATACAACTGGTGCTCATCCTTGGGGATATTACATCAGCCCAACTAGATATCTAAGCCGAGATCTTGTTCCAGGCGCCAATCTTGATCTTGAAAGGGCAAGGTTCAATCACTGCTCATGGTCCCGAATAAACAGGTTATGTAGCAAATCCAAGTAGAGTGTAAGCAACACTATTAGCATAAGTAAAATAAACACCCATTTGGGAATAAAAAACTATTCCACTAGTTTCCCATACCAGAAACTTTCTGATAGCCAACAATGGTGAATGTAGGTATGTTTAATGCTTCTCGAGTTTAAAGGGGCCTTTCAAAGATAAAAATTAAGAGAAAATAAATGAACCCAAATCACCTTGTAGTTAAGCAACTGTGTAAGGACCCACGTATTCCTGATCGTCCCCTAGTATGTACCATCCAAGCTCCTGTCCTGCTAAGGCATTGGAATCACTTACACTCTCTGTAGCTAAACAACAAGAAAGATGTAACTAAATATAAACCGATTAAAATCTTGTTTTAAAATTTTTCCTTCTCATTATACAGTAACTAACTAACAAGCCATGCCCACCCAATTGAAATCTTTCCTTCTCATTATAGGCAAGGGTGAGTATTTACATTTCCCACTTAATTTTTTTTTTTTTTTAAATTTCACAATACCCATAATATTTTTAAAAATTCCAAATAACCAAATAATACTTTAATTCACAAATAGAGACCATGCCATAAGGTAAACCCTAGGATAAAAAGAAAAATGTAAAAGGCAGAATAAAAGGAGTAAGAGAACATATTAGGAGGAAATAAAGCAAAGATATCTAGTTGTCCATGGTGAACGTAACGAAGCTTTAGCACAATTTGGAGGCCCTCTTCATGCCCTCTTTCCATGTAATTGCTAGTAATTTAACTGTTCAATGCTATCTGCACGTGTCACCACTATGTCCAAGTGTGAACACCTGGAACAGATAACACTTCTTGAATTCTCCATTGATTCAATTGTCTTTTCAAGCTAATTTAGGGACTGACACTTTTATTGAGATCTACGTGTTTTATTTGTTTATTATAATTGGGTTATTGGATTGTTATTTAATCGATACTAATCATCTCAACTTATAGGTGCGTGTTTTAATTTTTATTATAAGTGAGTTATTGAGTTGTTATTTAATTTACAATGTTCCTTCATATGTTACAATGTGCTTTTTTTTTTGTGCATTGACATGTGAGTGAGCATTGTTTAACAAAACCATAAACACATGCAACAACAACTTTTTCTGTCATTTTCAAATCAATGGAATCACCATGTGAACGCATAATTTCGACCCTAATAAGTGATTGTATTTTTATTAAAGAATATATATGAAAAATGAATGTATATGGCGGTGATTTCATGAGCCTAAATGCTATGCCATCCCTTCTACTTGTCAAATGTAGGCTCAGACTAACTCAACTTCAATAATCACTACTGTCCATGTACAATGTCCAAACTAATCTTTGTAATGAGACCATAGATTATTTTCAAGAAAAGCTCTTTTTAGGTTCACATTTCCATGAGGTTCTTGAACATGTTTCAATATTTGGCGAAGGCCAAGTCAAAGCCAACGAGGTGTCTACTCATTTGGGCTCTAACGTTATGAGTGCATAAAATTCTTATTTATTCTCACTTGCAAGCAATGGTTTGGGTTACAAGAGATTTCGGGTTACAAGATATTTTTTTCAAAGTGTCAAACCTATCATAACTCTACTTTACTTAACTCAGTTGTAATTAGGTAGAATTTTTTTAGAATATGTTAGGTAGAAATTTTAAGTATGTATGAAATTTTTTTATGATTTAAATTTTGAAAATTATAAATTGATTTAAATTATTTTGATAAAAATAAAAATAAATATTATCAAATTAAATGGTGTAAAATTGAATAGACTGAATTCAATTAGTAAAAATTTATTTCATTTATATTAATTTTTTTTTCAATTATTAAAATACAAAAAATATTTTCAATTATCAAAATACAGAAAGTTTAAATTTTGAAAAATTAAGGTTCTGACTTTGCCCCAATTAAAAAACCACCAAGTCTTCGTCTTGTAAACTTAGGATTCCACAAGCACAATAGAAAAATATAACAATCACTAAATAAATCTAATGCTTCAACATCGAACATTAAACAAGAGGGACTAGGATTCCACGAGCACAATAGAAAAATATAACAATCACTAAATAAATCTAATGCTGCAACATCAAACACTAAACAAGAGGGACTCGTCCTTCAAAGAGTTAATTGATGAATTGTCAACTACTAGTTTTGTGGCCACTAGCCCTCTAACAAAGAAAACAAATGAGAGGATGTGTGTCCATCATGGTAACTTAGTCCACGAATAAGTGGACATGTCCAAAATTTGCAGGGACTAAGCTGTCATGGAACACTTGTTCATATAGATTCATCTTTTTGTGTTTTCAAAGTGATTCCTTGCCATTTTATGAAATTTTGGGAAGGTGATCCTCATTTTTGGGAATTTGAAAATCTAGATCATCTTCTTTATTCATTAACATTTTAAAGGTATGCAATAAACTAGACAAGATATGTGATTTCATTTTTCTATATAGTTATAACAAATATTATTTAAAAAACAGATAATTATCATTTGACATGCAACATTAAAATTTAAACATTAAATGAAAAACAATGTTCAAATTATATTTCCACGTAAAAATTTCTTAACCTACTAATAGGATATCAAATTTCAACCACAATTCCAATACATGATCCAAGTTTTGAACCACACACAAAAAAAATCTTATTATTATTATTTTTTATTATAGATGATTATATGTATTCGATTTCAAAGGCATTGTTTTCCATCTTCTCTATATATCTCAGTTTTTTCCTCTGCAAGGCATTATCAAATCAAGTGATGTGAAACCAAAAATATCAAATTGATAAAAAATTAACCTTATTTCAATA
>ML805880.1:69774-113847 GCA_009831015.1 Picea engelmannii
AATCATATTAATATTTACATACAAACCCACTCAACAATACATATTAAATATTAAAAAATAATAATACATAGAAAAAATTAAAAAATAATATTTACATTGGCTACTTACTTATCCATTCACTTAGAAAACTTTGAAATTAAAGTTCACAATAAAATTTCATAATTATGTCGAAACGTGTACACCTATTGACAATGGACACATTTAATAGATTTTTAGTTCTTAATAAGTTTTTTATGGACGAGATTAAATATGCCTAGAATATTCTTAGTCGTCACAATAATTGAATGGTTCTGATTTCATCCATTAACTTCGGAGCTGTTATAAAGACATCCGTTTATATGTTTACTTTTTTACATTTACCTAATCGTGTTTAAAAATTATTGTGTTCACTAACTTATTGCCACATCTACCTGATTAAAAAATATTAAGATATTAAGGTGGCCGCGTTTCTGTGCTGGCATCACTTACATTGTGCTAGTATTACTTACATTGTGTACATGGCTTGACTCTTTACTACCACAACGAAGCATTTACAATTTTTACGTAATGTCCAATAGAGTCAAAACCGAGTACTGAGGGTAGTCTAAACTTTTACTATTTGGTTTTTTATTGGTTATGTTTTTTATTAATTTTATTGGAATGGTTGGATTTGTAGATTTAAGTGATTAAGTTTGTATAAGTGAAATATCCCAGAGGTAATTTCCAATGACATTAATGGAGTCAAAACAGGAATACTAAGCCTGGTCTAAAAGTTTTACCATTTAGTTTTTTATTGATTTTATTGGAAATCAGATGAACAATAATTAGATTTGCAGATTTGAGTGATTAATTATATAAATAAAATATGCCAGAAATTTTTATCCATTTATATATTAAAAAATAATATCATATATACAATTTAAACAACAAAATATATATTATATACAATTTAAACGATTTTGTCCAGATTTATCTGGATTTACCTAGCAAATTCCAGTAAAAAAAAACAAAAAATAAAACGTTTATCCAACATCAGAATTATAATAATACACAAAGCATTTACAATTTTAAGTAATCTCCAACAACATTAATGGAGTCAAAACCGTAGTATTTCGGCTGTAATAATACACAAGGTGTCCTGCGCCTTGCACTCAGGGTTGCGAATATGAAACCATGTCCAACAGTTTCATTCTGCAAGTGATGTTACCTCTGAACAACTCATTCATCTGTTTATCGAGGGCATCCATGTCATCTTTCAAATCATCCGCACTTGTCTTCAACCTCGAGATCTCTCGCTTCAACTCGAATGCATCGTTTTTGCTAAGAGGGGACGACTTCTTGAGGAATTTATCGAGAAGATCGTACAAACTCCGAGCAGCTTCGTCCGCCATTGCCACCTCCAACAATATGGCAGAAACGTGCTTCGCTCCCCTTTTCTCCATCTCTTCCTTCATCCCGCGGCACACATTCTCGAAAGCCAAAGGCCATGGGGAAGTATACTTCGGAAGCAGGAACAATGATTTCGTGGGTTCAAATGATAAGGCGGCCACAACTGCGCCGCACACGAACGCGGCAGTCGCCCTGCACGTATTCATTATTCCTACAAATTCACCCACAGTGCTGGAGTTAGCACCCTAAGGGGAAGCAACCCGTTGTCCCATTTGGTTCAATGAAGACTTGCATTTCTTCAATTTGGATACCTCCTCTGCCTTCATTACTTTGAGGCAGTGGCCAGGGTGGTCCATGCTTTCGACAACTGAACCTCAATCCTATTCTATGTTCTGCCCAAGCAGTGGATTGCAAGCTGAAGAAACTGTTGGCAGCGGGAAATACTAGTGATCCGATTCTTTACCAGATCGCAAACATCGAGGAGGCTGATTGTATCGTCCAGATGTTAGTTTACCCACTTACTATATTCTTCAATATCTAAATTAAGAGCTCGCTGAAAATGGGGCAAGATATCCTCTGCACGAGAATACAAAGACAAACACATGACATCCACGGCTTGCTGCAGTGACCGCGCACTCAGATGCGAACATTCTTGATCGCATTGCTGCGGCAATATCAAGCGCTGCAGATATGTTGTCAAGCGGTTCTCAAAAGCGCTAAGAAGTTGATCAGTAGAAGTTTTGCAGGGATGAACCGTTGAGGAAGAGTGAACCTGCGTAATTGGCGGGGTATCCATTCCGTCCATTTAAATTTCAAAATTCAAACAAGTAATTGGCGGGCTATCGTCCACGTCTACACACAGCAACAGGGCGCTGGGTGGTGGAGGGGCGGAACGAGAGGCTGGGCGGTGGAGAGGTGGGAGTTCTACCCGATGGAGCCCGGTGCCCGTGCCCGAGACGTCCCATCGGTCTCCAAAACATAGCGCAGTTAGCTTACTCCTTTAACAAAAGACTAAATCAAAATTCTATTACAAACACATAAATGCTAAGTATTTTTTTTAGATCTAGAAGATTCAATATCTAGTCAAAATTACTTAGGCAATGTCCAAGTTCAAATCCAACTAAGTGCCATTATAAATCTTAGACTATATGTCAATAACCCACAAACCAATACCTAACACAAAACACGTAAAAAACTAACTTTTTTAAAGCACAAACTCAAAGATCGATCTAAAAAATAATATTTTAAAAATGTCAAAAAAATTCTTGCTAAATTATTTTATTCAACAAATAAAAGAGCTTGCTTACTCTACATTGAAATGGAGGAGTTTGTGTACTTTACATTTTGTCTTGTTGTATGGTGCGATTAGATTGTGTAATGTTTTTGATGTAATATTCAAGGAAGTGGGATTATAGGTCCAAAGAGTTACTCAAATATTATGAATAAAGAGTTACTGAGATATTTTAATCTTGAATGAAAGAGTTTGCATACTTTGTGTTTTGTATTATATGTAGGGATTGTATTGTGTGATGTTTTTATTTAATCAAGTGGGGTTGAGGGAGTTTTTGCCACTGTAATTTATGAATAAAGAGTTACTGAGATATTTTAATCTTGAATGAAAGAGTTTGCATACTTTGTGTTTTGTATTATATGCAGGGATTGATTGTATTGTGTGATGTTTTTATATAATCAAGTGAGGTTGAGGGAGTTTTTGCCACTGTAATTTAAAATCTATTTTTTTTATAGTTTTCAAAGTATTGGTGTTAGTCATTACACCATTGCAATAAAATATTATTAAGATCACGACCAAGCCATACATCAAATTGGTGTATAAGACCCCCTTGTTTGTGAAGGTTCACCCAACGATTTGGCTGGTAAAGTCTACAAAGGTAAAGTCTACAAAGGTGTACGTACCCTACTCCCCTTTGGATTTGAACTTGTGACCTCTTAGAAGGAAACACATGTTCTTAACCATTAGGCCCACTGTATGTTAATATATTATATTATGATTGTTATTTTTGTTTTATTATATATATATTAAAATAAGGTTAATTTTTTTTATCAATTTGATATTTTTGGTTTCACATCACTTGATTTGATATTTACAATTTCATCAATCAAAATAATTCTTTCTTCTTTGATTTCATATAAAAAATACCAGTTTCTTTTTTCATTATTTTGAGTGTTCGTAAAAAGGTCAATTCAAAACACACACCAATGTTGTATGATAAAACTTGGGGAAAGGTGGAAAAAAATGCCTTGCAGAGGAAAAAACTGAGATGTATAGAGAAGATGGAAAACAATGCCTTTGAAATCGAATACATATAATCATCTATAATAAAAAATAATAATAATAAGATTTTTTTCTTTTTGTGGTTCAAAACTTGGATCATGTATTGGAATTGTGGTTGAAATTTGATATCCTATTAGTAGGTTAAGAAATTTTTATGTGGAAATATAATTTGAACATTGTTTTTCATTTAATGTTTAAATTTTAATGTTGCATGTCAAATGATAATTATCTGTTTTTTAAATAATATTTGTTATAACTGTATAGAAAAATGAAATCATATATCTTGTCTAGTTTATTACATACCTTTAAAATGTTAATGAATAATGAAGATGATCTAGATTTTCAAATTCCCAAAAATGAGGATCACCTTCCCAAAATTTCATAAAATGGCAAGGAATCACTTTGAAAACATGTATGTCTTAATAAAAGCAAAAAGATGAATCTATATGAACAAGTGTTCCATGGCAGCTTAGTCCCTGCAAATTTTGGACATGTCCACTTATTCGTGGACTAAGTTGTCATGATGGACACACATCCTCTCATTTGTTTTCTTTGTTAGAGTGCTAGTGGCCACAAAACTAGTAGTCAACAATTCATCAGTTAACTCTTTGAAGGACGAGTCCCTCTTGTTTAGTGTTCGATGTTGCAGCATTAGATTTATTTAGTGATTGTTATATTTTTCTATTGTGCTCGTGGAATCTTAGGTTTACAAGACGAAGACTTGATGGTTTTTTAATTGGGGCAAAGTCGGAGCCTTGATTTTTCAAAATTTAAACTTTCTGTATTTTGATAATTGAAAATAATTTTTGTATTCTAATAATTGAAAAGAAATTTAATATAAATGAAATAAATTTTTACTAATTGAATTCACTCTATTCAATTTTACACCATTTAATTTTATAATAATAATTTTTTTTTTATCAAAATAATTTAAATCAATTTATAATTTATAATTTTCAAAATTTAAATCATAAAAAAATTTCATTCATACTTAAAATTTCTACCTAACATATCCTAAAAAAATTCTACCTAATTACAACTGAGTTAAGTAGAGTTATGATAGGTTTGACACTTTGAAAAAAATATCTTGTAACCCGAAATCTCTTGTAACCCAAACCATTGCTTGCAAGTGAGAATAAATAAAAATTTTATGCACTCATAACGTTAGAGCCCAAATGAGTAGACACCTCGTTGGCTTTGACTTGGCCTTCGCCAAATATTGAAACATGTTCAAGAACCTCATGGAAATGTGAACCTAAAAAGAGCTTTTCTTAGAAAATAACCTATGGTCTCATTACAAAGATTAGTTTGGACATTGTACATGAAGGACAGTAATGATTATTGAAGTTGAGTTAGTCTGAGCCTACATTTAGCCTACATTTGACATTTGACAAGTAGAAGGGATGGCATAGCATCTAGGCTCATGAAATCACCGCCATATACATTCATTTTTCATATATATTCTTTAATAAAAATACAATCACTTATTAGGGTCGAAATTATGCGTTCACATGGTGATTCCATTGATTTGAAAATGACAGAAACAAGGAACATATGAATGAACATTGTAAATTAAATAACAACTCAATAACTCACTTATAATAAAAATTAAAACACGTACATATAAGTTGAGATGATTAGTATCGATTAAATAACAATCCAATAACCCAATTATAATAAACAAATAAAACACGTAGATCTCAATAAAAGTGTCAGTGCCTAAATTAGCTTGAAAAGACAATTGAATCATTGGAGAATTCAAGAAGTGTTATATGTTCCAAGTGTTCACACTTGGACATAGTGGTGACACTTGCAGATAGCATTGAACAGTTAAATTACTAGCAATTACATGGAAAGAGGGCATGAAGAGGGCCTCCAAATTGTGCTAAAGCTTCGTTACGTTCTCCATGGACAACGAGATATCTTTGCTTTATTTCCTCCTAATATGTCTCTTACTCCTTTTATTCTGCCTTTTACATTTATTTTTTTTATCCTAGGGTTTACCTTATGGCATGGTCTCTATTTGCGAATTAAAGTATGGTTATTCAAAAATTTAAAAAATATTATGGGTATTGTGAAATTAAAAAAAAAAAAAAAGTGGGAAATGTAAATACTCACCCTTGCCTATAATGAGAAGGAAAGATTTCAATTGGGTGGGCATGGCTTGTTAGTTAGTTAGTTAATGTATAATGAGAAGGAAAGATTTCAAAACAAGATTTTAGTCAGTTTATATTTAGTTACATCTTTCTTGTTGTTTAGCTACAGAGAGTGCAAGTGATTCCAATGCCTTAGTAGGACAGGAGCTTGGATGGTACATATTAGGGGACAATCAGGAATACGTGGGTCCTTACACAGTTGCTCAACTACAAGGTGATTTGGGTTCATTTCTTTGCTCTTAATTTTTATCTTTGAAAGGCCCCTTTAAACTCGAGAAGCATTAAACATACTTACATTCACCATTGTTGGCTATTAGAAAGTTTTTGGTATGGGAAACTAGTGGAATAGTTTCTTATTCCCAAATGAGTGTCTATTTTACTTATGCTAATAGTGTTGCTTACACTCTAGTTGGATTTGCTACATAACCTGTTTATTCGGGACCATGAGCAGTGATTGAACCTTTCCCTTCAGGATCAAGATTGGCGCCTAGAACAAGTTCTTGGCTTAGATATCTAGTTGGGCTGATGTAATATCCCCAAGGATGAGCCCCAGTTGTATTTATAAATTGTAAACATGTTTTGTAGGCTGGTGGGCTTATGTGTTTATTAGGCCAGAGAGCCTAAGTGTTAAAGGCCAAGAGCCTGATTTTGTATATGTAACTATGCAGATCATTAATAAAATATAAAAATCGTTGCGTGTAGACCGACCATGAAGAAAGAGTGATGGGGGACTAAGCTTCAACAAGGTTGGGTAAGGGAGGAGGCTAAAGTGGACATGCTAAGTTTTGAGTTTTTTATCCTAAGTCTTGGGAGAGGCAACGTGTGCAAAAGGAAACGCATGCAACTCCAAGAAGACAAGTGTCAACCTGGGCGCATGCAGTTAAAACTGATGAGTCAGCCGTTTTGGGGGTCGTTCTATCATTCTATCATCCTCCACCCGAGTTCGTTGGGATGGGGGGTGTCTGAACCCATTTTGTCTCTGCGTCTGCATTTGCTTACCCGCGCACAGGGAAGGAAACCCTCACAAGAAGGTTGTTCGTTCGGCCATTCTCCCATCCTCCACCTGAACCCGAGACCTCCATCATCAACCTCTGTGTTTTGGTTCCTTGTCACGCACCCTGAACCAGTGGCAAACTCGTGGACTGACTGAGACATGTCTCATGTGAAGTCCGAGCACCATGTAAATGTCTGAACTGTGTTGTGTCTTAGTGTGGATTGTTGTCTCTATTGGATTTCCATACCCAAATTCATGTTGTTGTTGTCACCTTGAGTTAACCAAATTGCTATTGTTGTTGTTGTTATCCTCACCTTGCGGGAATTGAGTTGAAACTGATTGAAGAAGTGGGTTGTCAGGCCTGTGGTATAAGAGGTAGGTTGTCATGCCTGTGAGCAGCTCTCTCTAGGTGAGAGAGTTTGTTGGGAAGTGGTTTTCTCCCAGAGAGTCTAGCACCAACTATGGAGCTCTGAGAATTCCTGATCCGACCTGTTTCTAAGAATCTAAGAGGGAGGTGAAGCAGTCGATGGACTGTGTGACAATGAAGGTGCATACTCCCGGGTGGAACAGGCATGTGGGGAATGAGAGTCTGTGAGTAGTGAGCATAATAAGGCTCCTGGAGACAATCCTTCCAGTTGCACTGTGTAGTTTCCTGTAACCTCAGCCTAGTCTAGGAATCCCTTGCCCTGGGTGGAGTTTAGTCTCAGCTCGGGGGTGACCCACTGCTGAGCATGATGAGTCTATGGCTGGGAGGTTCATGGAAGGTCTGCACGTAGTTGGCGGTGTTACTCCAATTGAAAATATAAGTATCAGTATGTGCTTAATTTATCTGTTATGCATGTCTGTGATGCTTGAATGTTATCATGTATTCCGTTGCGTATATGAACTACTGTTAATTCCATTGATTCTGTATGGTAGCAATAATTCTGTGATTATTGTGATTAAGTGTTTTAATTCGATTAAAATGCATATATTATATAAGTGTGTATTTTGCAGTGGTAGCATTACCTGGTCTCTGTGTTGATCGGGAATTATTCAGGAGAAGGAGAGGCAACGTGTGCAAAAGGAAACACATGCAGCTCCAAGAAGACAAGTGTCGACCTGGGCGCATGCAGTTAAAACTGATGAGTCGATCGTGTTGGGGGTCGTTCTTTCATTATGTCATCCTCCGCTCGAGTTTGCTGGGATGGGGGGTGTCTAACCCCATTTTGTCTCTGCGTCTACATTTTCTTACACGTGCACAGGGAAGGAAAGATTTGTAAATACTCATCTTGCCTATAATAAGAAGGAAAGATTTCAATTGGGTGGGCATGGCTTGTTAGTTAGTTAGTTACTGTATAATGAGAAGGAAAGATTTCAAAACAAGATTCTAATCGATTTATATTTAGTTACATCTTTCTTGTTGTTTAGCTACAGAGAGTGCAAGTGATTCCAATGCCTTAGCAGGACATGAGCTTGGATGGTACATACTAGGGGATGATCAGGAATACGTGGGTCCTTACACAATTGCTTAACTACAAGGTGATTTGGGTTCATTTCTTTGCTCTTAATTTTTATCTTTGAAAGGCCCCTTTAAACTCGAGAAGCATTAAACATACCTACATTCACCATTGTTGGCTATCAGAAAGTTTCTGGTATGGGAAACTAGTGGAATAGTTTATGATTCCCAAATGGGTGTTTATTTTACTTATGCTAATAGTGTTGCTTACACTCTAGTTGGATTCGCTACATAACTTGTTTATTCGGGACCATGAGCAGTGATTGAACCTTGCGCTTCAGGATCAAGATTGGCACCTGGAACAAGATCTTGGCTTAGATATCTAGCTAGGCTGATGTAATATCCCCAAGGATGAGCCCCAGTTGTATTTATAAATGGTAAACATGTTTTGTAGGCTGGTGGGATTATGTGTTTATTTGGCCGGAGAGCCTAAGTGTTAAAGGCCAAGAGCCTAATTTTGTATATGTAACTATGCAGATCATTAATAAAATATAAAAATCGTTGCGTGCAGACCGACCACGAAGAAAGAGTGATGGGGGACTAAGCTTCCACAAGGTTGGGTAAGGGAGGAGGCCAAAGTGGACATGTTGAGTTTTGATTTTTTTTATCCTAAGTCCTGGGAGAGGAAACGTGTGCAAAAGGAAACGCATGCGGCTCCAAGAAGACAAGTGTCAACCTGGGCGCATGCAGTTAAAACTGATGAGTCAGTCATGTTGGGGGTCGTTCTGTCATTCTGTCATCCTCCGCCCGAGTTCGCTGGGATGGGGGGTGTTTGAACCCATTTTGTCTCTGCGTCTGCATTTGCTTACCCGCGCATAGGGAAGGAAACCCTCACAGGAAGGTTGCTCGTTCAGCGATTCTCCCATCCTTTGCCTGAACCCGAGACCTCCATCATCGACCTCTGTGTTTTGATTCCTTCTCACGCACCCTGAACTAGTGGCAAACTCATGGAATGAGACGTGTCTCATGTGAAGTCCGAGCACCATGTAAATGTTTGAACTATGTTGTTTCTTAGTGTGGATTGTTGTTGCTTTTGGATTTCCATACCCAAATTCATGTTGTTGTTGTCACCGTGAGTTAACCGAATTGCTATTGTTGTTGTTGTTATCCTCACCTTGTGGGAATTGAGTTGAAACTAGTTGAAGAAGCGGGTTGTCAGGCCCGTGGTAGAAGAGGCAGGTTGTCAAGCCTATGAGTAGCTCTCTCCAGGTGAGAGAGTTTGTTGGGAAGTGGTTTTCTCCCAGAGAGTCTAGCACCAGCTATGGAGCTCTGAGAATTCTTGATCCGGCCTATTGTCGAGACTCTAAGAGGGAGACGAAGCAGTCGATGGACTGTGTGACAGTGAAGGTGCATACTCCCAGGTGGAATAGGCATGTGGGGAATGAGAGCCTGTGAGTAGTGGGAATAATAAGGCTCCTGGAGAGAATCCTTCTGATTGCACTGTGCAATTTCCTGTAACCTCATCCTAGTCTAGGAATCCCTTTCCCTGGGTGGAGCTTAGTCCCAGCTCGGGGGTGACCCACTGCTGAGCGTGATGAGTCTATGGCTGGGAGGTTCATGGAAGGTCTGCACGTAGTTGGCGGTGTTACTCCAATTGAAAAGATAAGTATTAGTATGTGCTTAATCTATCTGTTATGCATGTATGTTGTGCTTGAATGTTATCATGTATTCCGTTGTGTATATGAACTACTGTTAATTCCATTGATTCTGTATGGTAGCAATAATTCTTTGATTATTTTGATTAAGTGTTTTAATTCGATTAAAATGCATATATTATATAAGTGTATATTCTGCAGTGGTAGCATTACCCGGTCTCTGTGTTGGTCGGGGATGCTACAGTTTGGTATCAGAACTAAGTGAAGGGTTTGAGTAATGGCATTTCCTAGGCCGGTTGGTGGCCGAGGACGTTACAAATTGGTATCAAATATTTAAAGGCTAAGTTATGGTTGTGTTAGTGGCATTTCCCGGCCTGTTGGTAGCCGGGGATGTTACAAATTGGTATCAGAGCCATGGTTTCAACACTGAGCCTGGATGGGCTATGTTAGTGGTAGTTGAAGAATTTTTTTTGGAAAAGAATTGTTGTCAAAATGGACAAAATTCAAGTTCAGAGCCAAGGTTTTAACGTCGAACTTGGATGGTTTGGATAAGTGGTCATTGGACCCGAAGTTTCAGGTGGAAATTGTGTTTGGAGGACCAATTTCGAACCCTAGAACCTTCCTGAGTGCCAAGAAGTTACCTTGGTTGTGTTACGAAGCTCAGAAGGAATAGCGGTATCGTAAAACCACGACAGAAGTGGTGTTGGGCCACAGAGTGATGTGGACCCTAGGATCTATTCAGGAGAAGAAGAATCCTTCACGATCATCAGATCTGGTAATGTTGCGAGGAAGTTAGACATGAATTCCTTTGGAAATCTGTAGAGTAACAGAGTTTGTTCTCCACCGTAGGATTTGTTCGGAAGGAAGGGAAATCCCTTACGACCGTCAGATCTGGGGAAGGTGCAGAGGAGTTAAACCGGAAGCCCTTTGGACTTCGCGACTTCAATGAAGTCTGATGCCAGAAACAACCGAAGGGCCGAAGCCCAAAGCTTCGAAGTGGATCTACACCGTAGATCTGGAGAGGAGAACTCGACCATTGGATCAAGCCAATGTTAAAAGGTCAAACACAGTAGTGAAGGGAGAAATCTCCCGAAGAGTTTAAGTAGTGAGTCATGATGATGTCACTTGGATGGACGTGGAGACATGGTATGTGTGCCACATGTCAGTGGGCTTCGAACCGTGGGATTTGAACCATGGAAGGTTGAAATGGCATTTGGAACGAGACGCGTGTCACCCATCTGAATGGGCCATGTATCAGCCACTAGTATTCCGCCATGTGGCTTTCCGTATGAGCATGGCTAGTGGGGACGAGGTTACGTAACGTAGTTAAAGGTTGGAGGACCCACACTGGCGTTGGTCACGATACATCAAGATCGATGGCTAGGAGGCATTGCGGGGACCCAAGTTGCATGGGAGTTAATTCTCCAAGGCGATCCTACAATCCAAACCACGGTTTCACTGAGGGGTTACGTGTCAACGTTAGAAGAATTATGGGATGAAAGGAGGGTTTCTCCAAACCACCATTGCATGCCCCTGCAATTGGAAAACGTTAAGTGATGTGACGTAATGACGTCACCAAAGGTGATTGGGAATGTTCGGATATTAACAGTTTGGATGTGTGGATGCGATATCCTTTGAAGCTTTGAAGTCCCGAAGACCTGGAACTCAGACACTTGAGGTTATATAGTAAGTTTCAGTCATCAGATGTTAGGTAGACGTGGATTGATGATCTTCCCTACTTCGCGAGTCTGGTGATTCGGAACTCTGAGAGATTGTTGAGTGGTGCTTAGAAATCTTCCGAAGCCGAAGGCCGAAGGCCTGAGTAAGTGCTTATTGATCTAGCACTTGATCATGACCCATGGTTGCATGGATTGGGGACTAAGAGAAAGGGGCTAGTGCCCGAAAATGATTACAGGGCAGAGAAGAGCTCAGAAAGAAAATGAAATATGAACGTTTTCTTAAATCAGATTGGTTTGAATGCGTAAACTAGTGAAGTATTGAATAAGTTTCAATTGTTTCTCTTCTTTGAGTTTTTGAGTGCAAGCAGTGCACATTTCCCACAAGGAGTGCGTTGACAGAGGTAATTTAACCTCAAAGAAGCTCAGGAGAGATACCATTGAACCTTCATCAGCGGAGGTGCAAGGAGTGCACAAGAAGAACTTTGTGTTGAGTTCAGAGAGAGATAGAGTCACTGAGAACTCTGTAGGGCTCTACCAGGCGGGCATCGAGTGAGTGCAAGTGTGCACAGAGAGAACTCTTTGTCGAGTTCAGGGAGAAGAGTATCAGAGGAAGATACTCACAGAGTTGTTGAACACTCTGTAGAAAACGCTCAACAAGGTGTGCTTTGAGAAGAAGGTTGCCAGGAGGGCACGAAGTTTTCCTTTGAAAGGAAACAGAAGGGTCGAGACCCTTAGGAGACTGAGTAATTTGAAAATATCAGAAGAGATAACGCACGAAGCGCATGGGAGACAGACTCATTCTAAGTCCTAAATCTCAGAAGAGATAATGCTTACGAGAGAGAAGACAAGATCCAAGAGGTGGACTCGCAGGAGAAAGGTCAAAGGTCGAAGCCTTTGAACACTGAAAAAATATTCCAAGGCGGAAGAAGTCAAAATCTTAGGAGGAGGAGCGATAACAGTCGTCAGATCGGTTGTGGGGAGGAGCTTGGACTGTTAGATCAGCATCCAACAGAACAAAAGAAGCACAAAGGAGAGGAACAGATCCCATCCGTTAGGTCTGAGCACAAAGGACCAACAATCATTGGATCTGGAGGTAAGCGCACGAGACTTAACCCTTGTGTGCGCAGGAGAAATGGACTTGTTAAAGTCCTGAAGTGATTTTGGACCGTCCATCATCAAGGAGGACATGTGGCGTAAGATCCACAACTTCGAAAGTTTGTGGACAAGGAGGAGGATAAACAGTCGAAGTAAATATTGGCCATTGATCTTAAAGTGGACGCATGGCGCCAGATTTGGAACTCCGGGTACGGAGCACTCCATAGGAAAGCAGAGGATGAAAGCGTCGAAGTCCCAAAGGAGATATTGATCGTTGATCAAGGAGGAGTTCGAAGGACCGTTGATCTGGTCTTGGTCGGAAAGAGCCGAAGTCCCGAAGAGAATCAGGGTCATTGATTTGGAGAGGATGCATGGCAGAAGATCTATCACTACGGGGAAATTCACTCCGAAGATTTGTGTGTGTAGAGATGTGAGAACTCCTGAAGGTCGGAGAGTCGCAGTTCATTAGAATCATCTGATTGTTGAGGACATGTGTCAATATATCTTCCACTTTGGAATATTTTCATACAGGGAAAATAAGATAGTTGAGAGTTGAAACTCTCGAGGGCCGAAGAGCTGGAATCAACCATAGTCATTGATTTGGAAGGGAGCTACGTGTCGATAGATCGTGTAGATCTGGGATTGTGTGTGGAAGGAGGAAATAAGGTAGAAAAGGGAGGATAGATAGCAGTCGTTGATCACAAATCATCTCCAACGGATTGGAGATCGACGGATGAGCTGGATTGCGGGGCCAGAACTTGCTCGGATGTTAAAAATCTAAGAGCGGGCTACAATTTATACCACGGTTTTAACAAAGTGATGCGTGACAGCTAGAGGTGAATTGCGGGGCGAAAAGCAGGTTGGCCTAAAACCACTCTTGCCCACGCCCGCAATCACAGTTTTCCATGAGGTCATAGCCCAGATTCATATGAAGAAAAGGGATAATGAAAAAGGGGCTAGTGCCTGAAACTTGGAGTTTTGGAAGCGCACAGAAATAATCCCATGGGTCTGTCAAGACCTGCGCCTAAAGAAGGAAAGGGGACATGTGTAAGATTAATAACAGTCTAACAAAGGCCTGAAGAGTCTATCTGACTCAGCATTTGGAAAGATCCTTTGACCGGGAGGTCAGCAAACCCCGCTGAGGTAGGGGCACTATGTCGAAAGTGCTTAGGGAATAAATATTCATGTACAATGATCACAGTGAGAGCAGAAGAAGATTTAGGAATCTGGGAAGAATTGTAGACTTCTGGGATAAACAAGGAAAATTTTTATAGGGAGAAAGAAGTTGCTGCAATTTATGTGGCAGCAAGTCTATTACAGCTTGTTGGGTCAGCCAGAGGAAAGAATGCTTGCGTGTTTGAAAGTGTTTTTGGTGATGTTGTTGCATAAGGAGGAAAGCAACAGAGAGCAGAAGTGTTGGTTATAAGTTTGATAAAAGAAGCATGGAAGATTCTACTGCCATCAGACATTCAGGTAGTATAAAATTTATTAATGGCAGTCATCCAGGTATGAATTTTTATTACTCTTTTTGCATAATTAGTGAAAGGAAATTTAGGTAAGAATTTCCTTAGCCAGAGTTATTTTATAAAATCACATGATTATATTATTGAGTGCATACCACTGGATGAATTAAATACTGGAGGCCTGTATTAATTCAAAGATTTTTATCTTCTGAATGCACACACTAACATAGCAGAATGTCATGTTAATTTGGTTATGGGGTAATAACCAAAGAATTAAAAGATAAGAACTTGTTATAGGAATGAATGAAAGTAAGCTAGTCGTGTATAAGACTAGGACATGGTTGTATATGGCAAGGTATGGATATGGAAAGGTTATGAGCCACACAGGTACTAAAATCTTCCTACCTTTAAATAAAACTTGGATTGCAACATTTTTGCTAACACTAATAAACACCACAGAATTATATTCTTGGTGTAGTGTTTGGGTTGAAAAGGAAGGCATCCAATTAATTGGGAAGACGATAGGAAGTGTGTGGAGAATGTGTCAACACATTGGCCATAATTCCGACTTATGGATGGTGACATACATGACTGATATGAAGAGCATTATGTAATTCAATGCTAGGTGCGTTGAATAAGTATGCACTGATAATTTCACTCATGCATAGTAAGTGATAGAACTGTATACTAAATGCAATGGTTGAATGAGTTTTGTAAGTACATGCATATATATTATTGCATGGAAATAATTGTTACTAACAACTAAAATGTTGTTAACTCATGAAGCTGCGGACATTTCAGGAGTTGTTAGACATTGCAACAAGAAAGTTGCAAGTCAAGTAGTCACATGAGCATTGACTACAGGAAATTTTCTTGTTCAGAAAAAGAAGTAATAAACTTACAGATATTACTGTGAACATGCATATGCATAGAATGATGAGTCATTCTATTTTATTAAATTGTTTGGTAATTATGATTGAATTGATAGATGCAGACAATTCTAAATTCACTGCAAATAGTTCTGTACATATTGCAATTGAATTATGATGTACAGGAAATACTGGCAAGTGTTGTCAGTATGCAAGATGAAGCCTTGCAAGAAAATTATATACAGTTTGGTGCCTGTGAAAACCACAAGGAAGGTTGCAATATTAATATGGCAACAACCAAGAAGAATTATGAAATAGAATTTCATGCTTTGGGGAAAAGGTTGAATTCCCTTTTGAACTAAGTTTGAGTTCCTAAATGAATTGATTTATGTTTCCTCATGATAACTGCATGTGGGTGATGCAGATGAGATGATGTTGATTAAAGTGGAATGTTGACTACAAAGAGTAGCTCGGGAAGATGCTGATTGGAAATATCTGAGGGCAGTTGGAACTCCAGGAACCACAGTGCTCTGAGACTTTCTTAGCCAGCATGTTTGTCACACACCCACTACGGCGACTAATTTTTTTTTTTGTCTTTTCTTCGAGGGACAGAATCCATGAATTTCTATGGGGACTAGCGCAGACCATCCCTTCCCTTATCCTCCTCCAAGCGACCACAACCTGGCCTTAGCGCAAGCGCCTTTCGCAACTCGCGAGTTGGAGAGTCAAGGCTCTCGATTCCTCTTTCTCCAAACGTCGATACTTGAAATGTGATATGGGTATGGCTCCCTCCTCACTAGTGACTTCTACATATAACCGTAGGCTAGGCTAAACACTAGCACTACTCGCATCTCGTGACTTCACGAGTTGGAGTGTTGAGCCCTCGTACTCCTCCTTTGCGAATCCCCGAGACACGATAAGTCAACAATGGGTTGACTCTTTCCCAGGCGACATGTGTCCACCACCTGTCACCCGCTTCCACCTTTCTCTGGGCGCTTGTTGTTACGCCACCTATCAACCACGCGGTCCCCACCTAATGGATGTGCCACGTGTTCACACAATCCCTCGATGCTCGGCACTTCACGACTTCTGCAGTCGAAAATAAATTCTTTCAACCTTTGAACCCCCGATACGCGATACCACACGGAGTTTCTAATCCAACGGTTCTCCCATGGTTTGGATCCAACGACCATGATCACATCGCAATTGTGCGAATCGTGAGCTCATGCATTCCTACCCTTGACCACTCCAAGTCGCAAGTCAGCAAAATGCTACCCAACTGCCACGCGTCCTTTGTCGATGGACGGTTCTGAATACTTCGGGACTTTCAGGACGTTATCGAGTCCACTCTCCTACCTATGAAAAGGTTAAGATCGACGGTCAATAGAGCTCCGACAAATCCTTGGATCTACGGTCCTGGATCCCATCGCTACTTGTGAAGGTTGAAAGGGTCTAGGTGTTAATGCCTGCGCTCCTTGTCTAGATCCATCAGTATTGACAGATTTGGAGTATTTTCGAAAGGATTCTGACCATTCGTCTACCAAATGATGGGGTATTCTCTTTTAATAATTGGACTCACTATCCTTTTTGAGCTTCAATCATGAAATTCAACCTCTCGGAGCTTCAAACTCCCACGACTCTAAGACCTTAGAGAGCTACTCTTTATTGCATAAGGTTTCCAAACCTGGATCGCATGAACCTTCAGACGGTTCTTGGGCAATTCCTTGGTCTTAGTCGAGTCTCTGGGTAAAGGTTCAATATGGTTCCAAGGTTTATGGGGTAATTCCCAGGGAAGAGTACTCTCGAGGAGCCTTCCCAGAATATTACGAGAATCAAGCAAACAAGACAATTCTCAGTGGAGAGAACTCGTGCCCCAAACTTAATCATTTGTACAGAAACCAACTATGGCATGTAAGTATACACATGCATCCATTATTTCCAGTCTGAAACACCAGGCAATCATTCCACACATAAATCATTATGGGCATATAAACATGAGCATGTATTCATGATATTCAATTCAAAATACAAGGCATAAAACACTTATCAGATCCACCGTGCATGATGCAACTATTGAGAGGGGTGCTCGTTTCCACCCAACCGTAGGCTCAGTGACTCCAAATGGATTTACCACTAGCCACCCTTGAGCTAGTCCACGATGCTTTGAGATTCGGTCTCCTACTTCCAGCTCAACGGAAGTCAAGGACGAAGGTTACTCTCCTTCTCCTGGTACAGAAAAATAATCCAGGACGAAGGTTACTCTCCTTCTCCTATGTTCATAACTCCCTGTGTTTCCAGAGTTTCTCCAGTTCTCTTCCACGATCCCTGTCGCACACGCTCTCTCTCCACCCTTTACCACACTTCCTCTCTTGCCTTTTTCTCTGCAAGATTGCGTGTGGTGTGAATTTCCCTGTCCGTGGTCAGGTCTGAGAGATTTTACGGATGGGCGATTCACCCCCATCCCCTCATTAACTCTTGAGGAGCCTCCCCACCTACCAATCTGACGGGAAATCCATTCCAGGGTCAGAGAGTTTCTTTGGTCTTTGAGAAAGTAAAAACTAGTACGGTATTGGCTCGGTGGAAGTTAACGCAACCATTCCAGGTCCCTTCCACCACCTCTCATTAGCCATCGTGGTATATTTTAGCACACCCCCCTCCCAACAATCATGCAACACATATTCATAACATAATTTACATTCATTGACCTTTTATACAAAGGTCCATCAAATCAAACGTTCACATCTTTGAGTTTGCCATAGTTCTTGGCCAATATAGTTATTTTTACAGACTGGGGGAAACAGGGTGTTACAATTCCCTCCCCCTTAAACGAACATAGTCCTCAATTTTCTATCTATCAATATGACATGTATGTACATAAGTAAACAAAATTGGATATGCCTATTTCATGGCATCTTCCATTTCCCACGTAGTCCCATCTGGGCCAAAATGTTTCCACCGCACCTTGACATGTGAAATGGTTCAGTTTCTGAGTGGGGTTTCCTTTCTGTCCAGTATGCATTGAGGTTCTGGCAGGAATTCTCCCTTCGGTTCCACCTGGATCACAGACCATTCAATTATATGATTATAATCATGTACATATTTCCTCAATAATGAAACATGGAAAACATTATGTGCTTTTACTGTGGGAAGAAGTGCTAGCCTATAGTCTACAGGTCCCACTCTATCTAGAACTTCAAAGGGTCCACAATACCGAGGTGCCAACTTGGCACAAGCTCCCTTCTCAGGGAACTCTTCCTGGGCCTAACTCTGAGATATACGTGGTCTCCCGTCTTGAATTCTCTTTGAGTTATCTTTCGGTCGGCGTAACTTTTCTGTCAGTTCTGAGCGACCTTTAGATTTTGTTTTATTGGAATCACTTGTTGTTCCATTTCTCTCAACATGTTGGGTCCAATAGTAATTATGTTTACATGATTACTCCAACTAACTGGAGTGTTGCACGGCCTACCGTAGAGGACTTCGAAAGGACTCGTCTTCAAGGATTCTCGGTAGCCATTGTTGTAAGCGAATTCCACCAGTGGCAGGTAATCTTCCCACTTTTTGGGTCGATGCATTACATGCATCCTTAGCATGTCTTCTAATATTTGGTTCACTCTTTCCGTCTATTAATTGGTTTGAGGATGATAGGCTGTGCTAAACAGTAATTTGGTCTCCAGACCAACCATCAAGGATTTCCAAAAGTTGGAAGTAAATTTCGTGTCTCTGTCAGACACGATCTCTTTAGGCATACCATGTAGTCTAAATATCTCCTTCATGAATACGTTGGCGATGTCTATTGCCTTGCAAGTCGACTTGACAGGGATAACATGAGCGGACTTGCTAAATTTATCCACCACTATCATGATGGCGTCATTTTGTTTGGTCGAGGTTGGTAATCCGATGATGAAATCCATGGAGATGGTTTCCCATTTCCATTCTGGGATTGGTAGAGGTTGTAATAATCCTGCTGGGTGTCGGTGTTCTGCTCTAACCTATTGGCATTCTATGCATTTGGCTAAGTACTCAGCTATGTCTTTCTTCAATCCAGGCCTGAAATATCCCTGATCCTGCTGATCAAGATATTTGCTACTATTCTAATGCTCTATCTCGCAGATCTGATACACTGGGGGTTTCTGGGTGCGTTTCAGTTGTGTGTTTGAGATATTTTTGGTTATTGCGAGTTCATGTGGGTTATTGCATGTGCATGTTGAATATTTATGGTTTAAACAATATATAAAGGATGCATGCGGAAGTAAAGAACATCAACTGCCCAATATATGTTTTATGCGACTCAAGCATGGAAATACAATAGCATACTGGAAATATATAAATAATCGTCAGCTAGATCTCATGGATCGTGACTGGAATACAAACAAATAACATCAAAATACACGTGATCAGAAGATGATAGAAGATCTGATGCATGCATGGATAGATCAGCAAAAATATGTGATTCCGGAGAAGTACGGTAACGCTACCAGCTGGAAAACTCGTCCGGAAGAATTGACCGTCGGAATGCATTGGAAACTTCTCCAATAGAAACGCCCTAGTCTCTAGACTGAAATGGATGTCTGTTGGGTCTTGGATATGATCCCTGACGCAATGGATCTGGACCCCTGGGTAGTTTTCTCGCCTCCTGGGACACTGTATGCACCCCAAAGGATTCCACCAATGGAATTTGTTGCTATATGGATCAAAACGATCGTCTCGCTAAATAAGGAAATGGGTCGGAAGGATTTGTCTAGATCTGCTCTGAAACTCTGCATGCAACACCAAATGTCTGTCTGGAAGAGTTGCTCCCTACATGGCTGAATGAGTCGATCTGAAAGATTCCACCATCAGAATATGATGATAGATGGCTCAATAGAAGCGCCCTGGCTGGATCTCAAATGGGTTGGAAGGAAACTGCAATCTGGATGCAGATATCATGTAGCTCTCCAAACCCTCAAACTGACTTGCGCCCTCACTGGCTGAGATTTGCACTTTGCAATGGATACTCCTAAAAAGCACGGTGAAATACCTGGATGGTATCTTCGATGGGCTAGGGTGTGTTTCTCAACACCGAAACCAATCAATGGTGGTGGTTTCCTCCAGAAATCCACAAAACAGTAAGGTCGACTCTCCTCCTCCTCTGGGAACTCTCAACATCAAATCATAACAATGCATAATGAATTAGGTTGCTTTACCCTTCCTTTATAGCTTCCCGAAACCCTAATTCGTTGTTGAACTTTTCCCTCCAAGTGACTTTTACTTTATTTTATTATTCCTTGATTATATCACTTCATTAATTAATTAATTAACCATTTTGCCTCTAAAACGTGATTTATCCTTCCTGATGGCTTCTCTGGCCACTGAAATTCACTTCTCATCATCTTGTCCTGTAATAATCTTCCTCCCGATTCCGATGAGCTATTACACTAAGAGGTTTCTCCAAGTAATATGCCCATTATGACCTTCTTAGTGAATTTAATTAAGATATGACCCATAATAACTCAAAATTACGAAAATCGTCGGAATGCAACGAAACCAAAGCCCAGCTGTGTGGAATGGATCTTGATGATGAATGATACAAGTCGGGCCCAAATAAACCCCTCAATATCTCTCGAACTCTATGTCACCCCTATCTAGCTACTCGAGCAGGCATAACACTCTGAAATGTTGTAATGTTATAATGTCCCAAAATGGGGACATTACAAGGCCAATAGAATTGTTTGTTGGTGGCTGTGATCATCTTCTGGTATCCTGGATGACCAATATATGGTCTTTTATGTAGTTCATCCATTATGAACCTCTTCAAGTCATCACAATCTAGAATATACAATTTGTTTTTGTAAGTTAGCAGACCTCCATCTATCATCTGGTAGCCTTCATACTTTATCCCTGTGGGTTCTTGCTCCAAGTATGAGGTCACGGTCTGGAAGAATGTGTCTGTTACTTGTGCATTCCTAACTCTTTCCTTGACATTTGTCTCGCTGTCAGGTGAATTCTTTTCATACTTCTGCTAAGGGCATCGACCACCTTATTTTCCTTTCCTTTAATATGTTTGATTTCAAAATCAAACTCTCTAAGGAAGGCCATCCACCTAGCGTGTGTAGCATTGAGCTTTGGTTGGTCAAATAGATATCACAATCCATAGTGGTCTGTCATAAGTACAAATTTCCTTCCCAGGAGATAATGCCTCCACATTTTGAAGGCGTGCACTATGGCGGCCAGTTCTAGATCATGGGTCACATAGTTGACTTCGTGCTCATTCAATTTTCGGGATTCATAGAAGACTACACTTACTCCTTACATAAGGACTCCTTGTAACATACCCACTATGGCTTAATAGATTTTTTTGCCTTTTTCTCAAGGGACAGAATCCCCGAGTTCCTACGAGGTCCTAGTGCAGGCTAGCTCTTCCTGTTGGAACCTTCACTAAACCAATCCACCGGTTCTTTCATTGAAAACCTGTCGTGTACAACTCAAGCACCAAGTGCGGGCTTCACCTCCATGTGATCATCGGTTATGACCCCGGGCCAAGCCAAGAGGCGCCTTTCACAATTCGCGACTTAGCGATGCCCGAGAGTCAAGTCCTTCGACTCTTCAAACCCTGAAACACAAAATCGTACCTTCGTTGAGAACGACGGCGATGAATCTCCCCCTGATACGACGGTCCTGGTCGTATCGGGATTTCGGTAACCAGGAGCTCGAAATGCAAGAGAGTCGAGTATTTCGACTCTTCGAACCCCGAAACCCGAAATCCAATACGCGAGTTCTTGTACGAGATCCGACGGTCCTCGATGATATGGATCCAACGGTCCAAATCTCTTCGGAGTTTCGTGAACCGGGAGTTCACGATGCAATGACTCCAAAACTCTTGTCACTCAAATCCTAGAATTTCGATATGGGAACTCGTGTAGGAGATCAACGAACCTCGTTGATCTGGATCTGACGATCACTATCCCTCCTGAGCTTAAGGGTGTTGAAGGACACTCAACCTTAACCCCCTTGTTGTCCTACGAGATCCAATGGCTTATGGGGTTTCAGAGCTTTCCCCGAACTCTGACCGCTCACCACGCATCTCCTCCGATGGATGGTCTAGATCCTCTTGGAGTTTCGTGAACTGGGATTTTTCAACTTGCGAAGACGAGGGGTCTTCCCCTCTGGTATCCCAGGTGCCAAAATGTCGAAATGCCAAAACCTATTCACACTAAGCTGATTCGGAGTTTCGCATATCGGGACTTCGCGACTTGCGATAACAAAGGGTCTTGCCCTTTGGTTTCCCGGGTGCTGAAATGCCGAAATGCTGAAACCTATTCACACTAAGATAATTCGGAGTTTCGCATACCCAGACTTCGCGACTTGCGATGATGAAGGGTCTTTCCCTTTGGTTTCTCGGATGCCGAAACACCGAAATGCCGAAATGCCGAAACCTATTCACACTAAGCTAATTCGGAGTTTCTCATACCAGGACTTCGCGACTTGTGACGACGAAGGGTCTTGCCCTTTGGTTTCTCGAATGCCGAAACGCCGAAATATCGATGAACGGGTCCGGATACTCCGGGACTTTCAGGACGTTGCCAAGTCCACCCTCCTGTCTATGCAAAGGTTAAGGTCGACGGGCAATAGAGCTCTGACAGATATTTCAGAGGGTTCTTGGGTAAATTATCCCTAGGCTTGGTGACCTGAGTAAAAGTCTTCCTAATTCGCCGAGCTATAAATTTGGTGGTAAGGGTAAAGTAAAATTGTGGGTTTACTATCATGGTAGTCCTTTCGAGGGACTCACTCTGAATCTGGAATGTGAGGAAACTTCCCGAGAGAAGTGCCTTCGGGAAATTAAACCAGGGCATAGCGTGAGCCAAGTAGATAGGACAATTCTCAAGGGTATGGATGTGTATTCTGAACCTACTCATTCTATACATAGACCGATTATGGCCATATAAGTATAAGCATGTATCCCTTGTCTCCAAATCAAAACATAGGCAAACACTTCCATACAGAAACCATTTATGAGCGTATAAACATGAGCATGCATTCGATTTAAAAATACAAGACATAACACTTATCAGAAAACACCAGGTGTGACACGATTGCTGAGAGGGGTGCTCGTTTCCACGCAACCGTAGGCTCAGTGACTCCAAACGAATTTACCACTAGCCACCCTCGAGCTAGACCATGATGCTTGAGGTTCAATTTTCTACTTCCAGCTCAATGGAAGTCAAGGACGAAGGTTACTCTCCTTATCCTCTGTTCAGAACTCTCTGTGTTTCCATAGTTTCTCCAGTTCTCTCCCGTGATCCCCTGTCGCGCGCGTTCTCTCTTCCTCCTCCTTTACCACACTTCCTCTCTTGTCTTTTCTCTGCAAGATTGTGTGTGGCGCGAATTTCCCCATCTGCGGTCATGTTTGGGAGCTGTTACGGATGGGCGGTTCATCCCCATCCCCTCATTAACTATTGAGGAGCCTCCCCACCTACTAATCTGACGAGAAATCCATTCCGTGGTCAGAGAGTTGCTTTGGTCTTTGAGCAAGTAAAACCAGTACGGTACTGGCTCAATGGAAGTTAACGCAACCATTCCAGGTCCCTTCCACCACCTCTCATTAGCCATCATGGTCTGTTTTAGCACATCCCCATCCCAGCAGCCATGCAACACATATTAATTTACATTCATCGACCTTTTATAAAAAGGTCTGTCAAATCAAACATTCACGTCTTTGAGTTTTCCATAGTTCTTGGCCAATATAGTTTTTTTTTTACAGATTAGGGGAAACAGGGTGTTACACTCCTCCGAGCCATTCCTTGCAGGAATCTATGCACACGACGAATTCAGCTTCGAGATCAGTGATCTTCAACACGGGTGCGTGGGTCAGTAGATGTTTTAGGGATTGAAATCTTTCTTCACATTCTTATGTCCACGTGAATTTAGCTCCCTTCTTCTGGAAGGCAGTGATTGGACAACCAATCTTGGAGAATCCTTTTATAAATCTCCTATAGTATCCTGCTAAGCCCATAAAGGATTTGATATCTAAAACATCCTTTGGGGTAGGCCATTCCATGATAGACCTGATCTTGTCAGGGTCTACTGCTACTCCTTCTTCAGATATGATATGGCCCAAGTAATGTATTTGCTTCTAGAAAAAGTCACACTTGCTAAATTTGGCATAGAGATGATGTTATCTTAGCACTTGAAGCACAAGTCTAAGATGTTCCTCATGTTCCTCTATATTCTTGGAGTAAATTAATATATCGTCAATAAAAACCAGTACAAATTTGTCTAGGAATTTGCTGAGCACATTGTTCATCAAGCACATAAAAGTGGCAGGGGCATTGGTTAATCCAAATGGTACTACCACAAACTCATAGTGACCATATCTCGTCCTGAAGACAGTTTTGTGGATGTCTTCACCCTTGATTCGGACTTGATGGTATCCAGATCTCAATTGAATCTTTGAGAAGATGGAAGCACCTCCGAATTGATCGAACAGGTCATTGATCCTGGGTAAGGGGTACTTGCTCTTTATGGTTACCTTATTGAGTTGTCTATAATCTATGCACAGTCGGAGGGTACCGGCTTTCTTTTTCACAAACAAGACTGGTGCTCCCCATGGAGACACGCTGGGCCGAATATAGCCTTTGTCCATCATTTCTTTTAGTTGTAATTTAAGCCCAACTAGCTCAGGTGTGCTCATCCTATAGGGTTTCCTAAACAGTAGCTCTACTCCTGGTGCAAGTTCAATCGAGAAGTCAATGTCCCTTCTCAGAGGTAGACCTGGTACCTCTTCCGGAAACACATCTCTATATTCTCTTAGTGTGGGGTGGTCTTTGAGGCTTGGTTTGTCATCTTCAACTGGTTCCAACACCTGTATCACATATAGTGGACATCCCTTTTTGCAATACTTTCTCATTTGAAGGGCTGATATTCGTCTCACTGAGACAGGTTTTTGGATCCCTTGAAGGGTTATCCTTCTTCCTTCTTCACTTACACATTCTAAGGTTTTATGGTAACAGTCCAGTCTGGCTTTATATGTGGCTAGCCATTCCATACCAATCAACAAGTCATACGATCCTAGGGGTAGTATGTTAAGGGTTTCTTGGGTGGGGAATTCACCCATAGTGAATTAGAAAGCTGGTATGACCTCTGCTACCTTTCTTTTGGTGCCAGTGGCTAACTGTACCAACCATGGCTTGGCGTGTTTATGTGGTTGTAATTTACACTTATCAATAGCCTTAGGAGCTATATAACTCAAATTTGAACCAGGGTCAATTAGAATAGACACTAGATGGTTGGTGATCATACCTTCCATCTCCACCACTGAAGTTTGGTGGTCAGCTTGTTTATTATCCAAGGCTACATAAATTTGCGGCACACTCCTGGCCACGTCATTGACAATGGTACCTTCTTGAACGTTGTAAATTCTCCGACTGTTAACTTGTCGGTGTGGTCAGTCCCTCAATAAATGTTCTTCTCCACAACCCCGACATTTCAAGGGTTCTCTCTTTGGGTTATCAATATTTCCTGAGGTAGATCCAGAAGGTTTATTTCCGCTCTAGGATGGGAAATTCTGCTGATGTACACTTTGGGTTGGGAACCTCATCCTTGAGTCCTTTTTATAGTTTTTAAATCTTGGGGATTTAAACCCTTTTTTCTAGAATCCTGAACTATTCTTCTTCTTCCAGCCTTCGCGAGGTTTCGTCCAATGCCCAAGTTGTTCATAACAGTATCTTGCCTTTCGGATAGTGTCTTCTAGGGTCTTTGGCTCATCAAACTCAATCATGTTCTGATAGTCCTTAGGTAGTCCACCAATGAATCGTTGCAACTTTTCCTTTTCTGCTTTTATATAGGGTACGTACCTCAGCAACTCAAGGAATCTGTTGACATATTCCTTTATGGTGAGTTGCCCCAGCTTGAGTTCATAGAATTCTTTAGTCTTTTCGTCGAAATACTTTTCCGATAGATACTTCTTCCTGAAGTATTTCTCAAATCATTCCTAAGATAGGTCCTCTTCTTGAATCCCTTTTACATTCTTAAGGTCTTCCCACTAGATGGATGCCTTTCCATTCAAGTTTAAAGTGGCTACTCGGGCCTTCAAGTTTTCTGAGAAGTCATGGACTCTGAAATACTTCTTTAGTCCAAGCAGCTAGGCCTCCGCTTCCTCCCCCTTCTTTATTTCACCATCGAAAGAGGGTGGTTTGGACTTCTTGAATTCTTCGATATTATGACTTTTGGAATGCTTTCAATTCTTTCATTTTCTTCGGGAATCAGAACTAGTTATGCTACTAGAAGATCCCTCTGAGTCGCTAGTTTCTTTTCCAGAGGAATCGTCCGACGTTTGTCCCTTATCTCTAGGGTGGACCTTTCTCGAGGTTCTCTTCCTAGTGTGGCCACTTAAAAGACCACGTTTCCATATCTCAGGTGGACTTCGACTTTTCTTTGTTTTTTATTGGTCTATGTGACTGGTGTCAGGTCCATGCTGCAATTGTCTTTGTATGTCAGATAAACTCTACAGCAAGACTGCATTAATTTCTGTTTGCTTCTCTTGCTCTTTTATCAACCTCTCGTTGTCGGCCTTGCAGCTCTATAGTTCATCCATGAGGCTCCTCACAGTCTCAGCTAGATCTGGAAAGGTCTCTACCACCCTCCTTTCGTAAGACTCTTCGTCTATATTGTGGGAGCCATCCCCCACTTCGTGGTGCATCACCATTCTATGCGTCTGCAGTTCCCCGTGGTTGATCATCCACTTGTGTGCAGGAAAAACACTTATTGTTAGTCAATATTTATATTCATTTATAACCAGTGCATAATTCATATTTTTCAAATGCATACACACAATAGGAATTTTCATTCTTAACTTCGAATTTTGATAAAGGGGGTTAAGATAGAGGGTTACTCCTTTAAAGAGTACTTCAAATGGAGTTTCTGCGCAACTCATTCATGAGCCCAAGTAGGCCAAGTGTTGTAACCATGCTCTGATACCAATTTGTCACACACCCACTACGGCGACTAATTTTTTTTTTTGTCTTTCCTTCGAGGGACAGAATCCCTGAATTTCTATGGGGCCTAGCGCAGACTATCCCTTCCCTTATCCTCCTCCAAGCGACCACAACTTGGCCTTAGCGCAAGCACCTTTCGCAACTCACAAGTTGGAGAGTCAAGCCTCTTGACTCTTCTTTCTCCAAATGCCAATACCCGAAATGTGATACGGGTATGGCTCCCTCCTCACTAGCGCCTGCTACATATAACTGTAGGCTAGGCTAAACACTAGCACTACTCGCATCTCACGACTTCGCGAGTTGGAGTGTTGAGCCCTCGTGCTCCTCCTTTGCGAATCCCCGAGACATGATAAGTCAACAATGGGTTGACTCTTTCCCAGGCGACATGTGTCCACCACCTGTCACCCGCTTCCACCTTTCTCTGGGAACTTGTTGTTATGCCACCTGTCAACCACGTGATCCCCACCTAAAGAATGTGCCACGTGTTCACATGAGCCCTCGATGCTCGGCACTTCGTGACTTATGCAGTCGAAAAGAAATTATTTCAACCTTTGAACCCCCGATACGTGATACCACATGGAGGTTCTGATCCAATAGTTCTCTCGTGGCTTGGATCCAACGACCATGATCACGTCGTGATTTCGTGAATCGTGAGTTCGTGCAGTCCTACCCTTGACCACTCCAAGTCGCGAGTCAGCGAAATTCTACCTGGCTTCCATGCGTCCTGTGCCAGTGGATGGTTCTGAATACTTCGGGACTTTCAGGACATTGTCGAGTCCACTCTCCTGCCTATGCAAAGGTTAAGATCGACGGTCAATAGAGCTCCGACAGATCCTTGGATCTACAGTCTTGGATGCCATCGCTACTTGTGAAAGCTGAAAGGGTCGAGGTGTTAACGTCTGCGCTCCTCCTCTAGATCCATTGGTCTTGACAGATCTGGGGTATTTCCGAAAGGATTCTGACCGTTTGTCTACCAAACGATGGGGTATTCTCTTTCGATAATTGGACTCGCTATCCTTTCAGAGCTTGAATCATGAAATTCAACCTCTCGGAGCTTCAAACTCCCACGACTCCGAGACCTTAGAGAGATACTCTTTCTTGCATAAGGTTTCCAAAATCGGATTGCATGAACCTTCAGACGATTCTTGGGCAATTGTCCCTGGTCTTAGTTGAGTCTCTGGGTAAAGGTTCGGTACGGTTCCAAGGTTTATGGGGTAATTCCCGGGGAAGAGTACTCTCGAGGAGCCTTCCCAGAATATTACGATAATCAAGCAAACAAGACGATTCTCGGTGGAGCGAACTCATGCCCCAGACTTAATCATTTGTACAGAAACCAACTATGGCATGTAAGTATACACATGCATCCATTATTTCCAGTCTGAAACACCATGCAATCATTGCACACAGAAATAATTATGGGCATATAAACAGGAGCATGTATTCATGATACTCAATTCAAAATACAAGGCATAAAACACTTATCAGATCCACCAGGCGTGATGCAACTGCTGAGAGGGGTGCTCGTTTGCACCCAACCGTAGGCTTAGTGACTCCAAATGGATTTACCACTAGCCACCCCCAAGATAGACCACGATGCTATGAGATTCAGTCTCCTACTTCCAGCTCAACGGAAGTCAAGGACGAAGGTTACGCTCCTTCTCCTGATACAGAAAAATAATCCAGGATGAAGGTTACTCTCCTTCTCCTATGTTCAGAACTCCCTGTGTTTCCAGAGTTTCTCCAATTTTCTTCTATGATCCCTATCGCGCGTGCTCTCTCTCCACCCTTTACCACACTTCCTCTCTTTCCTTTTTCTCTGCAAGATTGTGTGTGGCGCGAATTTCCCCATCCATGGTCAGGTCTGAGAGATTTCACGGATGGGCGGTTCACCCCCATCCCCTCATTAACTCTTGAGGAGCCTCCCCACCTACCAATCTGATGGGAAATCCATTCCAGGGTCAGAGAGTTTCTTTGGTCTTTGAGCAAGTAAAAACCAGTACGGTACTGGCTCGGTGGAAGTTAACACAACCATTCTAGGTCCCTTCCACCACCTCTCATTAGCCATCGTGGTCTCTTTTAGCACATCCCACTCCCAGCAGTCATGCAACACATATTCATAACATAATTTGCATTCATCGACCTTTTATACAAAGGTCCGTCAAATCAAACATTCACATCTTTGAGTTTGCCATAGTTCTTGGCCAATATAGTTATTTTTACAGACTGGGGGAAACATGGTGTTACACTGTTGCTAAAGCCCAAGGAAATGGAGGTGTAGCAGTCAATGGACTGTGTGATAGTGAAGGTGTACACTCCTGGGGTGGGACAGAAATGTGGGGAAGGAGAGACCGTTGCTTGGAGTGTTGTTGAGATTTGGTACCTTGGCCTAGATCATGTTTATATGGAGGTCTTCTCAATCAAAAGATAAGTACAATTCTCTATTTATTGTATGTTATGTATCTTGTATATAGGTTATAATGTTATTAGAATTGCCTGTATATACATATATATACATTGCATATATGCTTTCATTACCTGCATCCATGACTGTACATAATGTGTTTCATGTTTCATTGATTAAGAAATATATACCCGATGCTAATCATGTTATTGATTGGAATGTGATTCAGGTAGAGAAAGAAGGCGTCTTGCAAGTGCATCGGGTGCGCATATTGGACCGGAAGAGAAAACAGCTCCAAAATCGAGCCATAGGGCTTGTAAAGGTCCAGTGGACCTGGTACAGTCTTGATGACACGACATGGGAGCATGAGGATGCTATGCGGGCAGAATACCCACATCTCTTTGAAGATTTTGGAAATCTTGTTGATGTTGTGTAAAGAGTTGCACTGAGGATAGTGAAAAAATAAGGGGAGGGGATTGTAATATCCCCAAGGACAAGCTCCAGTTGTATTTATAAATTGTAAACATGTTTTGTAGGCTGGTGAGCCGAGTGTTGATAAGCTGGTGGGATTATGTGTTTATTAGGCCAGAGAGCCTAAGTGTTAAAGGCTAAGAGCCTAATTTTGTATATGTAACTATGTAGATCATTAATAAAATATAAACATTGTTGTGTGCAGACTGACCACAAAGAAAGAGTGATGGGGGACTAAGCTTCCACAAGGTTGGGTAAGGGAGGAGGCTAAAGTGGACATGTTGAGTGTTGAGTTTTTTTATCCTAAGTCCTGGGAGAGGCAACATGTGCAAAAGGAAACGCATGCAGCTCCAGGAAGACAAGTGTCGACCTGGGAGCATGCAGTTAAAATTGATGAGTCAGTCGTGTTGGGGGTCATTCTGTCATTCTGTCATCCTCCACCTGAGTTCCCTTGGATGGGGGGCGTCTAAACCTGTTTTTCCTCTGTGTCTTCATTTTCTTACCATTCTCCCATCCTCCGCCTGAACCTGAGACCTCCATCATCGACCTCTGTGTTTTTATTCCTTGTCACGCACCCTGAACCAGTGGCTAACTCGTGGACCGAGTCGTGTCTCCTGTGAAGTCTGAGCACCCTGTAAATGTCTGAACCGTGTTGTGTCTTAGTGTGGAATCTTGTCATTTTTTTCATGTCCATACCTAAATTCCTGTTGATGTTGTCACTGTGAGTTAACCGAATTGCTATTGTTGTTGTTGTTATCCTCACCTTGCGGGAATTGAGTTGAAATTAGTTGAAGAAGTGAGTTGTCAGGCCTGTGAGTAGCTCTCTCCAGGTGAGAGAGCTTGTAGGGAAGTGGTTTTCTCACAGAGAGAGTCTAGCACTAGCTATGAAGATCTGAGAATTACTGATCCAGCATGTTTCTGAGACCCTGAGAGGGAGGTGAAGCAGTCGATGGACTGTGTGACAGTGAAGGTGTATACTCCCGGGTGGAACATGCATGTGGGGAATGAGAGTCTGTGAGTAGTGGGCATAAGAAGGCTCCTGGAGAGAATCCTTCCGGTTGCACTGTGCAGTTTCCTGTAACCTCAGCCTAGTCTAGGAATCCCTTGCCCTGGGTGGAGCTTAGTCCCAGCTCGGGGGTGACCCATTGCTGAGAATTATGAGAAACGTGGTCTATGGCTGGGAGGTTCATGGAAGGTCTGCACGTAGTTGGTGGTATTACTCCAATTGAAAATATAAGTATCAGTATGTGCTTAATTTATCTGTTGTGAATGTCTATGATTCTTGAATGTTATCATGTATTATGTTGCGTATATGAATTACTGTTAATTCCATTGATTCTTTATGGTAGCAACAATTATGTGATTATTGTGATTAGGTGTTTTAATTCGATTAAAATGCATATATTATATAAGTGTATATTACGTAGTGGTAACATTACCCGGTCTCTATGTTTGTCGGGGGTGCTACAGTTTGGTATCAGAACTAAGTGAAGGGTCTGAGTAGTGGCGTTTCCCAGGTCAGTTGGTGGTCGGGGACGTTACAAATTGGTATCAGAGCTTTAAAGGCTAATTTAAGGTTGTGTTAGTGGCATTTCTTGGCTTGTTGGTGGTTGGGGATGTTACAGATGAGATCTCTTCATGAAGCACATATGTTTCATCAAGTAACCATTTACCTTTAATAAAGAATATCATTTAGTATTAATATTGTGTTTGTATTGAAATTGTTGTTCTCTACAATTTATGATATAAATATATATACCATCACTGTAGATTATAGTATATGCTAACTACACTATCTACAGATGTAAGTAAAGGACTCGCACTGAACATATATAAAACCCCAAACCTGCCCGTGTTTTTTTAGCATAAGTCATTTCCAGGACTACTTTGTTACAATGAGTATCTGTGAGTTTCATATGCATAGGTCATATGGATTAAGTTTTTTTGTTTGCTATCATTTTTGTCTCCAATAACATACAGTTTAAGAATCTATCTTTAGAACACAATGATACAAGAAAATGGTTACAAATTGAAGCAGTTATACATGCACTAGATATTAGATACATACAGTAGATATTACCTTGCATAGATAGAAAATATTATATGCATCAGCTTCAAACAGAACTGCATCACCTCTCCACTCCATAAGTGATGTGCTCCAGACTGACAAATGCTTTCTTGTTGGACTGTGCTCATGCTTGTGGGAATGGGACAAGTCAGGTACAAGACTAAACCAAGAGGGAAAATGTGGTGTTTGCTTGGCAAGGCATAGTTTGTCGGTGCATTGAAAGGAAAGCTCAACATTGTGCTAGTGGATTTAATGAAAGATCATCATTTTGGAAGCAGCATGAACAACATTTGTGTGCGAAATCATTGTAATATATTTCAAGCACTGAAAAAACAAAAACATAGATGTGAAATAAAGTTATAAAAAAACTGAAAACTTAGGTTATATAACTTATATAACAATGCAATTTGCATTCTTACATAAGAATTCAATTTGCATTATGTGAGAGTCAGTTATGTGAGAGCCGCAAAGCAACAATAAAACTTTAGGTTATATATTTTAAGAATGAAAATATTACATTCTTCTGCAATAAGACTCCAAATGTGTGAGCTAATAGCCTTCCTTATAAAAGTAAATTAAACATATTAAAAAAAAAAAAAAAAAAATTCCCTATCTACAACATTGGAGGATGGGAAAATATATTTAGTCAACCGTTAACTAATTGATATTCAACAAAGAATCTTCCTTATAAAAGTAAATTAAACATATTAAAAAAATAATAATTTTGTTTTCTCTATCTACAACATTGGAGGATGGAAAAATATATTTAGTCAACGGTTAACTAATTGATATTCAACCATGAATCGATTGCAAGAGTCATGGCAGGGATTAATAATATTACAAACATGTATCAATTACAACCAAAATTTTTGGAGAAAATTTAAAAGCATGACTTGGATGAGCTAAAAAAAATTATTTTGAGAAGTTTGAGGAGATCACCCAAATTAACAATGAACCCCTATTTTACATTAGTATCTTTTGCTAGCTACCCCTAGTGCTTTGTGTTTTATGTTAATAAATAAAATTTCTTTATAAAACTTTTAAATTTCAATAATAATAATAATCTATTTTTAAGGTCACGACACTAAATTGGTGTATGAGACCCCCTCCACCCAGTTATTTGACTAGTAAAGTCTAAGGAGGTATACATACCCTACCTCCCTCTGGGTTTGAACTTGTGACCTTTTAGGAGGAAGCACACATTCATAACATAATAAAAATTAGCAATAAAAATAAAAATATATATATTACATTTTTTTGGTAGGTAATTTTTGTCAAAGTGGATGAAAATATTTTTTTAATATAATAATGGATTTTAAATGATTCTTTGTCTAATTTTTTCGTCTTTTTGTCTTTTTACTTTTCATTTCCTTTTTTAATACTTTAGGGATTTCTCGTGCTTTTAGTTATTAATTTTTTATGTTTTTCATAGTGACCATGCTTATTAAACTGCCTAGGTTTGAAATATCTATTGTACATATACACAAATAGTTCATAGGCATATTGTTTGCGGCCAAATCAAGATTTTTGTTAAGCTAGACAACTAAATCATAACACAATATATATACACAAAATATAAGCAGAGAAATCAAATTCATAACAAACGCTGACAAATGAAGTTTTTTAGATTAATATGTAAAGAAAACAAAGTGTATAGGTATTTTGGATCAATTGTAAACATAGTAAGAAAACTATTTAAGAGTAAGCTTTGCAAATTAGAGCTATCCATGTGGTCTTAAGGTAACATCATCAAGAAATCAAATTTGTAACTTTCCCCAAACCTGAATATATGCTAGTGAAATTTAGAAGCTACAACCAAAGAACAAGGAGCAACAATAATAAGATGCCCCTTCTAACAACCCTTTTGAAAATGATGAAACTCCTGTAAAAAATGAATGTCACAGATGCTAAAAAAGTATGGATAAAAGATCATTCAATCATAGAAATTCCTCGCTTTCTTATCAAGTGGGACTAATGAATTGATTGAAATCTATAATAAGATCCATTATGGGGAGCGACCAAAAATCTATTAGAGGCATGAAATTCAAAAAAATGCTTCAATGATCTCTTACGAAAACATGGGTTGTGTACCTTACCAAGTCCAGAGAGTGGTTTGAGGGTTAATCTAGTCCAATTTCTCACATTAGTAAAGTTCAACCTCAAGAATCACCTCAAGCTCCACTGCTTTGAGGCCATTATTCTTCTTTCAGTATGACCTCTTTGAAAGCTCATTTATTTAGTCAACAACTTGTAAAGGTGAAGAGCATCTCAACCAAAATGTCAATTTGTGTATCAATTAGTCATATCATTCAACCATGGCCACAAATGGAGCTTTGAGTGTTAATAAAAATATGGATTCAAATCCTAATTCAAGAAATTGTGAAATAGGGTTGTAAATGAACTACAACAAGAACTATGAGCACAGATATTTTGAATAGTATTACCAACACCATCATAATCTCACCATGTCATCCCTTTGCACAACATGGAATTGGGGTTGTGTTTGTTCATTGTTAATCCTACAATTATGGGGACAAGACATTGGCAACCTCTGCTTTTGTTAATCCATGTTTCAATATTTCAACCCTAGCATGTCCAACTACTAGTCAAGTTGGTAACTGTATTAGGAAGGTGTGAACAATATATTACACTAACTTGTAAGGATTGCATCTCATGCAGGAAAGTGTATGGTTGCATGTGTAATATGCCTCAAGTGGGTTGCATCATCATGCTTATGTATGTATTATATTATGTTATCGAGGCTTCCTATTTTTCTAAAGAAGTTTAAATTGTCGCTTTGGAGGAAGCTTACAATAATTTTGTAAAATCTTAATGTTGATGATCGAAATCCATATTACTTACCATTTATGTTGAGGCTTCTTATGTTATGGGGATGTGGAACATGCCTACTTTGGAATACTTTCCAACACTTTATCTGGAGACATAATGTATCTCACATAGAAGATGTAAGTTTGGTTTCTTATCATCATGAAGGTGTTTTGGCATACAGTCCTGAGACTTATTAATTAAGGTTTATATTATGTCATGGAGTACTCATACATATATACATTTTGTCCATTTTGGAATACTTTCCAACATTTTATCTCAAGACATGGTAAACAGAGTGTAATACCCCAGTTTTGAGACCCCACATTAAATAATGTGGTTTATTTATTTGATGAAAGTTCGGAACGCCCAATCAATTAAAAGAGGTCGGAGTGCCTAGGAAATGTAATACTTTAATCATTATTAATAATAAAATACATCGTTGGCTACAAGATGGACACGGAAAAGATTTATAGGGGGTTATGATTCCATGAGAGAGGGGGGCTAAAGGGGCTAAGTATTTTTATTATATTTTATTTACCCATCTTGGTTTTAATTGCGAAAATTGGTTACATGAGCTTCTTGGTGGAAAGGTTATGTGCTTCTTGATTTCCAAGTGAAAATATAAACCCTTCTTTGGGTTGTTTGGGGGTTCATTTTTCCATTGACAATTCACTCTTTCACTTTTTTTCATTTTTGGTTCTTCATTCATTATTCTCAATTCATTCTTGTTCTAGGTTTTGGACATGGGAACAATTGTTGAGGAAAGAAGCCATTGTTTTTCTAGTTGTAGTAATTACTAGTGTACTCCAATAAGGAATTGGTTTCTGTATTCCTGAGATTCATTAGCATGTGCTAAACCTTGTTCACAACTGTAAATCTTGAGAGTGCTAGCATGGATATTCTTGACCAGATGCACTGGAGCCCTGGAAGGAAGTGGAAAACCTGAGGGATTGTGTGGAAGTGAAGGGGTTCATTGACTTTGGGTGGTACAAAATGGAAAGAAGATAGTTGTTTTACTTTGTATTGTTGTGTGTTGAGAAACATGTGAGATTTTGAGTGATCACTGGTTTGGTAAGCCAAGTGTGGTTGTGGGACCCATCCTTGTGGATTTATAGCCCTATCTCAGGGGTGAACTGTTGTTGAGACTTGGAACAAAAGTGTCTAAGGTTGGGTGGAACATCCTTGGTTTGCAACAAGTTGGTAATTGGCTTTATTAAAGATAAATTCTCTCTGTCATGTGTTTCTCTGCTTGTATATTTATTTTCGTCGTGTATTAATTATTATCTATGAGATATGTATTTTTAATGTCCCTGCCTACTTGTTGTTGTTTTGCATGGAATAATTCAGAATTATTTTTAAATATAGCATGAATCTTGATTATTTCATGTGTGGTTATTGCATTTCTTTTATGCTTCTTTATTAATAAATGTTATTAGAATGCGAAATCAGTTCTTGAAGTGTGATTTGAAGTATCATGGTCATCCTGCTAGTAGTTGGGTATGTTACACATAGACACCCAACATACTCATGTGAGGTAATCATTTGATTGTTGTGATTAATGAATTATACATCATGTTACTTTAGCCACTGTCTAGGCAAACATGACTGATTATCTATGCAAGGACTAGCTTCTTTGCAACTATTTACCTTGTTATTTTTTAGCATTATACAATATAAATATGCATCATAGCTATTATTGACGTTCACCTATTTCCATGGAGGAATTCACAACTCTACACATGTACTTGAGCATTGACAATTCAATTTTTGGAATAATATTTTTCGTATTTAAAGTTTTGGATGATATTTTTAATTCATGAAGTTAGGTTCCAATTTAGTTCTTGGATTTAACATCGTGTTTGAAAGCATAAGGTAGTTTACGATTTCATTCAATATTTCAAAATGAAATTAAGGATATTGAAACTACTTTATAACTTTTTGAGGCTTTAATTCTTGGCATTTCAAATTTTCATAACAACCCAAGTTCTTAAATGGGATCCTTCAAGGGTTCAACACTCTAAAGTAAGTTCTTAAAATTCAGATTCTATGCTTAGAGTCAAAGTATTTTTGTATTAGGTCATTGTAGAACTCTTAGGAAGGTCACTGTAAACCTGTATCTATTCAAAAAGGAAGTTGCTCACACATTTAACATTTGGATAAAATAAAGAAATCACGTGTACCACATCAATTCTAAGAAAATAAATGAATAATCCAAAAACAAAATAAGTGACAGGGAGAGGGGGATCCAGTTCCTTTCAATTGAAAATCTAACCTGGTGCACTGAATATGATGAGAAAAATTACATAATTACATAGAAAGAATCAAATTGGACTTCTTAGTTATCTTTAATCTTTATATGCAAAGATGAAAGGGGACGAGATTATATGAAAAAAATTATGAAAGATCATAATGGCTCATATTAACCTTTGGATTAAGAATTTCTTTAACGAACAAACTATGTAATTAAATGAGTGAAACTAAATACATAATCACTACGACTTTCCTTCACCTTGAAGAAAAATGAAACATTATAGACATGAAGGAAAAGGAAAGATCCTACTTTTACCATGAAATGTGAAGGTAGTGAGTCATTTTATCTTTTAGCAACTCTTACCTTCAACTTAAAGGAAAATGTAACATTGTAGATATGAAAACAAAGGTAAAATCCTACCTTTATCATGGAAAGTGAAGGTAGTCATCTTATCTTTTGAAAACTCTTGCCTTCACCTTAAAGGAAAATGCAACATTGTAGATATGAAGACAAATGAAATATCCTACCTTCACTTTGGAATGTGAAGGTAGTCATTTTATCTTTTAACAACTCTTTCTTTCACTTTGAAGGAAAATGCAACATTGTAGACATGAAGATAAAGGAAAGGTCATATCTTCACATTCCATTGTGAAGGTAGTCATTTTATCTTTTCTCAAATATTCAAAAATGTGTAGGCCTTATGTCCAAAGTTTTTCTTCTTGTCTAAAATTCCAAATAACCCATCATATGAAAATATTGTTTCCTCTGTCCAAAATTTCACTTCTTAAGCATGCAAACACAATCTAAAATGGTTGTTTGACTGGGTTTATTTGTATTTCATATTTTCCCTCTTCTCACCTCGAGTGATCGATAAGTTGGAAAGGAAGGAATGAATTCAAAATTAGACTAAGGTAATTGAGTTTATTGACTTCTCATCGAAGGATTTTTTAGGGTTTCTATGATCACTTCTTGTTCTCAAAACTCATTTTTAAGGCTTCAATTTCTAAATTTTGACGAATTATATCTTTGAAAAACTAACCCAAGTTTAATACCCATTTCTTTCTCCATGTTAATAATAATCTCACGATGAGTAGAGAACGAAAGTATGTTTCTTACATAGAACATATTTAAAAACTACCCTACATAACCCCTCACAATTTGTCCATAAACATATGATCAATATTCCTCTATGTTCTAAATTCATTGCACTTTTTTTCGGCAAAAAAGTATTCATATATATCCAAAAATTCCTATTCATTCCCCCCCTCTATAACCTATCCCAATTTCATTCTATATTGGGGAATTTTGTTGCAGGGACTTGTTTTAAAAAATGAAATAAGTGATTTGACTCAATCAAATCTACATTTTGGCATATGTAGGTCATCAAGGCCTTCTCAATTACTTTATCTATACCATGATCTTCTCGGTAGCCTTCTCTGCATTTACCTTAAGTTTGGATTTAACTACAAAAACAGATGTTGATTTCGATTAAGGCATGGTTTGGCAAAGAAAATATTTTCCTATCGTAATTATATCCCCCCTACTTAAATTGAGATAAAATTTTATCTCACAGGAGTATGAATGCAAGTAATGAATGAAGAACAAGAAAGACAATTGTGCATATGATTCATGTATTTGACCTAAACACTTGATCCCCTAAATGAAAAAATAAATCCTCCCTTTTCTATTATAAACATAGTGTGTATGAGGAGAGGTACGAAAATGCGCAAGTTTAGGGTTACCATATACTTTAAGGTTTGAAGGTTAAGCAACTAGGGAGGAGGCCCTAGTAGCTTAAAACCATGGAAAAAGAATTGTATTGATATATTATGGCGAGGGGGATGCTTTAAAAACTAGCTCAGTCTTTCAATTACATCAAGAGCTAGTCGAGATATGGGGGTGTACAAAGGCATTGATTGTAGACCTAATCTTGGAGGTCATGGAGATTGGTTTGATGTTAGGATCGACAGGTGGCAAGTAGGTTGAGGGCGCTTTACTCCTAGATAGGACAAGGCATGTAAAGATAAATATTGGTGAGTAGAATTTTGAAAGGATTGTATTGAATCTCTTGGGAGGTAAAAATTATTTAGGTCAATGTGTGAGTAATTTTTTGTCTATCAATTTCACCTGCTTGGTCGATTGTGGAGAATGCATAGTTTGGATGCTCAGGTGCCAAGGTATCGAAGGAGATAAAGGGTTTGAATATTATTGCACTTCATGGAATTGAATTTTCTTGTCATTCAGAGTCATCTATGGTAGAGGAGGAGTTTCCTGCGGTGAAAGGTGTAGGAGGTAGGAAGGTTTTACCAAATATAGAGAAGAGGTTAGGCAACAGTCGACTTGTCGAAAAAGGAAATGGATCAGGCTTAATCCTGGTCATATAAAAATGGTAGTTGGTCATGACGTGATTTTGTCTGATGTGGAAGGCTTGATGTCTAAGGCACTTTTTGGGAGGTTTATGGTAAAATATGTTAAAGGAAAAACTTTGAAGGTTTGGATGGGAGAGAATTGGAACCAATATTGGGATACTTACCTACATTTCATTTATTTGTTCTAGGTTGGATCTGTTTTCTGGTAATTTCTCCATGCATTCCTTATGTCATAAGAAGGTTTGGGTCAAAAAATTAAAATAAGTGGGGGTCTGGTGGTCTTGGTGAAAGTCGGCATAGAAGAGGGCCAAGCTCTAGATTCTACGACTCCTTTACATGTAGATAGTCCTCTTGTGCCCATTCTAGGACTAGAAAATGCTCAAAGTGATGCATGATCTCTAGATACTTCATTAGTTGAAAAAGGTATGGTTAATTAAAAAATATTTGTTTGCTCTCATGATGCTCCTTATGGTTCCTCATTCCTTTTGGTTGTGATGTTTCTGCTAAAGACATGGAGATTTCAAGTGATGGGTATCATGAGTCGATAGAAACATTAACTGGAAACTTGGGTGTAGAGGTTGTGCTTGGTTTGGGAGAGCCCCATCAAGAGGTTGGGGAGGTTCCCATGATTGGTATTGGATATTGCGATATGAATGATCCCAGTTGTGATACTATATCTATATCAAAGGATTTATACCCATACCCATTAGATCTCGATAAGGTTTTACGAGAGGAGAATAAGTCCCAGTCTTCCTTTCATTCAAAGGAATATAGGAAGAAATCTCACAAGAGTTACCTAAAATCCTCCTACCTTTTGAGATCTAAAAAATAACTAGAGGTGGAACTAGGGGGTTTGGAGGGGGCATTGACTATTGAAAAGGATTTACCTTCTTCTATAGGGAGGAAATATCATGTCTTTGGATAAGTCCCGTGATAAAAAGGAAATAAGAGAAGGTAAACAACTCACCATTAGTGGGGTCCTTAGACCAAGGTAGACCCAAAAAATTGTTCCAAAATTATCATTCATTCACTAAACTTTAGAAGAAAAGGGGGTTCCCACAAAAAATTGTCCCTAGAAAGTTTTTTTTTCCTTTTCCAGTTTACAAACCTAATGTTTTGTTGCTCCAAGAAATAATGTGTGCAGGGAGGATTTGAACTTGTGTTCAACATATGTAGAAGGGTTGTTGGGAGGATTGGTAACTAGTTGGAACTCTTATTTTGATTCTATATTGTCATTAGTGTTGAATACATGTATTGTGATGGATATCAAGGAAAATGAATTAGGGAAAGAGCTAAGAATAATTAATTTGTATGGTCCTTATGGGTATATGAACCCTTTTGGGAAGGACTAGAAGAATATGGAATATTAAATGAGAAAAATGACATCATAGGGGGAGATCTTAACCAACCCCTAAATAGGGAGATTCCGAGGTAGGTAGCTATAAGAGACCCTCTTGTGGATTATTTCTCCTATTTTTTTGAGTTGCAACATCTAGTTGATATAGAGCTAGTCAAGATAGTTCCAATTGGAGAAATTCAAGAAGAGGTAGGGATGAGATCTCTAAAATAATTGGAATATTTATGGTGGCAGAGACATTATTTAATGATAATTATAAGATCAAATCTTGGATGGCTACTAGAGGTTTATCGGACCAATTTTCTATATTATTAAATCTTGACTCAACCAAGTGGAAGCCACTTAGACCTTTCAAATTTAACCATACTTGTTTGTTGGAAGACGATTTTAGAGATTTAGTTATCAAGACTTGGAAGCCTTTAGACATCCATGTTGGGAACACAACAATGATGCAGTTTGTAGAAAATTTGAAAAGGATTAGAGTTATGAGTGGCTAGGCTAAAAACCTTGTTAGATGCTTTGTATGAATAGGAGATTTATTTCTTGAGCGAGGAAAATTATAAAATTGTAAGAAATAAATGGTATCAAGTTTGGGTGATAACAAATATATTAAATTTCCCCCGAATAGGGTGTTATTGCAGTGCAACTGGAAAACATAATGGAGTGGCAACGACCACCATGGTGCCAACTACGTGACATGTGCATGTCAGCCCATCCCTCCACTGCCATGCATTTAAATCGGCTTTGTTTAAAACAAGGTGTCATTACTCCTAGTGCACCCTTATCTCGCTATCCATCCCCTCGATGGATGATTTCGATGGACCTAAATTTATTCTGCTCATGTGTGCCTTCCTCCACCAAGGTTATTTGCAACATGAACATCACTAGATTGTGCTCCCCTTGGTGCTCCTTGGCTACCTTAGCTCTCTTCCTATGTTTGATTTCCTTTGACTCGCCTCAGACATGCCGAGACAGAGGGGGAAATCCAAGCGTGACTCATCTTGGCAACTCAGTCGACCGCGTGTGGCACTTCATCCCCCGCTCACACCCTCTCATAGCTCATCACCCTCCTCGCCATCCTCCTCAACGCAGTCTGGTCATAGCCTTAGCAGTATTATGCCCCTTTCCTCGCCTTTTGCATGCCAGATTGATTGGCTTGATATTTTGGGAAGCCCTCTGGGCTTCAACCCAGGGCCATTTTTCAGACCTAGACTCCACCTCACAACCATCTCTCGTCGTTCCTCCCAATTCACATGCATCTTCACCAATCCATTCGTCCCCAGTCCTAACTCAATGCGCCCAAACTTAGAAGGAAGGCTTTGGCATCGGACATGGTCAACAACAAGAGTTTCCCCACTCCTGCGCTGATTGTGCATCCTGCTCAAAATTAGAAGAATGCCTTGCAATTTTGCAAGGCCTGGTCTTTAATTTGTGACAGGGAGTGGAGGACCTATGCTTCCGATTGGAGATATTGGACGGGAAGGGAAAACAGTTCCTGTAAATGCTCTCAACATTATAGGGATTATGCCACCCCAGAGAGGGGGAACCATTTGCAACAAATAATGACCATCTGATTCTAGCACCAGCTGTGCATGGGACTACGGAGGAGGAAGAAAAACCAATCGTGGAGGAAGCAACACCGCGCGTGGAGGAAGCAGCACCATGCGTGGAGGAAGCAGCACCGCGCGTGGAGGAAGCAACACCGATCATGGAGGAAGCATCACAGGAGGTGGTTCCACCGCTAAACACCACCTCCATGGACGCATGGCCTCACTACAATCCCACAACCTAATATGCATAGGTGTTTCTCTACTTGGTCAGTCGGGTGTTTAGTTTTTATTTTTCCACCTGTAGCCTATAGTTATATTATGCATGTTTCAACTTTTGTCATTATTAGTCAAAAGAACAATTCGGTTTCCCCCTGGGGGCGTTGTAATTTTTGTAGTTAGACAATGCAATATGATCGTCTTCTTAAGACTTTGGTTCTCAACCTAACAGGCTGGCTGAATTGGTTTCCCTTCGGGGCAATTCAGTTATTACAGTCCGGGTTAAACTGATGATGATGATGATATATATATATATATATATTAAATTTGAAGGGTAAGCTAGTAGAGGAATGGGTCTAGTATGTTAATATTTTAACTCATGGTGCCATAAAACTCCCAGATGAGGAGGATCAATATTGAATGGTCCAAGAACTTTGGTACATGGGAGTATACTTCTAATTTTGGTTATTCAGATGGATTGGAGGAATAACTAGATGTGGAAAGGGTATGGTGGTGGAACATAGTATGTAAATTGGATTTCCCTTTGAAATCAAATATTTTTCCATGGTTGGCCTTGGTAAATAAAATTTTAACTTGGGATGATGAACAAAAGAGAAATTGGTTTGGTCCAAGTAGATGCATATTGTGTAAAACTACTAAGGAATATGTGGATCCCTTTTTTTTACTTGTTCCTTTACTAGATTTGTTTGGAATGGGTTCTACAAGTTACATCTAGAAAGAAAATATGGAACAAGATGTCCTTAATCAATTGTCTACTAGATTGGATAACTAATAGACCTGTAGGAGCCTTTAGGGAATTACTTTATCTTTTCATTTATGGGATTTGTATTAAGAGGAATTAGATGATATTCTAGGATATTCTCCTTTCATGTGCAGAAGTAGCACATTAAATAAGGTTATCTATGAAAATAAATTGGAGACCCAAAGGAGAGACAACCCATAATTTTAAAAGATCCATTCATAGATAAAGAAAAGCCTTGGGATTTCTTTGATGGAGCCTACGAAGGAACCCTAGATATATGTGGAGAAGGGGTTGTCCTTTTCTTCAATTCTTCTCATTTCTTGTTAATGAAATATGTTGTTGGGAAAGGGACCAACAATCAAGATGAATTTTATGCTTTATGGATGTTGAAAACAACAATGGAAAGAGCATTAAAGACCTACATATTTTTGGAGACTCCAAACGCTTGATGAATTTGGAAAAATAATTATGCAGAATTGAGAATTTATGTCTAATGCCAATTATGAACAGGGTTTAGGAGGTAAAAATTAATTTTGATGTTGTTAATTTCTCACATGTATATAGAGAATTTAATTCTAAAGCTGATCAATTAACTAAAAAAGATGTACTCTTGTAGGAGGGTAACTTAATTGAACGTGAATTCAAATGGGGGGCTCTCCTTTTTAGTCTTAGACAGATCTTTGTATTAATCCTCAGTTGCCAACATTACAATTTAGATGGGTCATTTAGAACTTGTTTTTGTTTTATTTGGTGATATTGTAGAGTCATTGAGTCCTAATTTTGTTTATTGGATTGCCAAGGTGTCCTTGTGGACCTAAG
>ML805880.1:149158-168602 GCA_009831015.1 Picea engelmannii
ATTATGGGAATCAACTTATGACTTGGATATTATGGATATTATCTGTATCTAGTGTTCTTATTGGAAATTGATTTTTCATTTTACAAAAAGGAAAACAAAAAAGAAAAAGAGAAAAGAAAAGAAAAGAGGGCATAAAAGAATTTGAACAAAAGCCCCATGCAATAACAGTGACTTGGTCATACCGTTCAAGCATGATCAAGTTCTTTTAAATTTTCAATGTTGATAGGTTAGTGAATACATCTGATCAGACCATCTAATCCTGGTCAGATAGCCCCTAGGTTAGAATTAGTGATTACATCTGATCAGACCATCTAATCCTGGTCAGATATCCCCTAGGAAGAAAAATATCTTAACCCAACAGTTTAATCTGGATTAATTACCTTGTGAAAGTAGGTTAGAATGTAGATTTATTTCTTTGCTTGCCTTCCCCAAATAAAACCCACTTGAAGAAAATGCCACATCAAGTCTTCGTTGCCTAATGATAGTTGAAGTGATGTCCCCTTGGTGGTGTCTAAGACAAAGTTTGGAAAAACCCATAAGAAATCACTAATCCTAAGTTTTTCCTACACAAGACTTTTTCTGCTCCCAACATATGTTTCATTCACTTTCCAAGGGTCCAGATCACGGCACCTAGATCAATGGCTCACACAGCATTCCGGACCCCCCCTTGCGTTCTACCTTTAACGCAGGGGGGAGGGTCCGGAATCAGCGATAATATTCACGCAGATCTGGACGGTCCTGAAGTGAGCGCGTGAATCCACGGCCCACATTGGATTCCGAACCCCCCCACCCGTTCTACCTTTAACGGAGGGGAGGGGGGTCCGGAATTGGTAATAACTTGGGCGCACATCTAGACGGCTCATAACAGAGCGCTCAAATCTACGGTTCACATTGAATTCCGGACCCCCCCCTCCGTTCTGCCTTTAATGGAAGGGGGGGGGTCTGGAATGGGTATTAATAAACGCGCTAAGATCTGTGGTCAGGAAACCAGCGTGCAGATCAACGGATCAAAATGAATTTCGGACCCCCCCTAGTGTGCTACCTTTAACCAAAGGGGGGGGGTCCGGAAAAGATAATTCTTTCGGCGGGCCCCTATTCATACGTGGCATCGGTTTATTGGTTCTCAAGTCCCATCCTTCACATGCTCCCTGACATCCCGTCGCCCCTGGACATCATCTTCCACTGAGTCCACTTGCTCCACTTTCTCCCGAGGTCGGGTCACCTCCCATAACTTCTGTCAGTACATGTTGTCAGTACCATAACCCCGTTCACTCATGAACAGCCTCCTTTGGCGACTTTAACCTCCAATCACCAACCTCCACGTCAGTCGTCCGTATACTTTGGTCATCGTCACCTGCCATATCACCCCAAGTTGCCCGTTGTCCATTAATAACTGGATAATATGCCCGTTGTCATGCTGACCGTATCTCCCGCACCAAACCGACCCCAATTTTGAATAAAACTACCATTTTCCCTTTTTATTCGTTATTCATCCATCACGCCAGAAACCTCCTATTCCTCCATTGCTTTTGCATCGCCCCCACCTACAGTCCAGTTGACCCCACTAACGTATTGTTTGTTGCAGGTACAGTTGCTAAAATGGTGTCAAAGACGAGGCAATCGGAAGAAGAAGAAAATCCTTTTCTTCCTCCTACCGTTGACCTGGATAAAATTCCCTTGGTCGATAAAGATCGGTTGATAGCAGATATTATCTGCAGTTTCGACTTTTCTGATTTACAGTCATGGCTCCGGGAGGTGTTCCTGGACCAGAGTGACGAAATTGGACTCTGGGAGTCCAATTTGCCCCTGTATCTCTTTCCCCAGATTCATCATTTCCCAGAATTCGCCCTYAAATGCCAGGCCCATTACATCCCCRAAYAKAAAGCCATCATTTCTTCATCTGGAGACGTCCTTTTCTTCATCACCCCCGAAGATATTGACCAGATGATGCAAGTTACCCGTGCAGAATCTGCKTCCCCATTMAGTTTAGAAATCCTCAYTGAGCTATATCAGAGRATGACWTTCCCTCAGAGGGCTCATATCTTTGAKCTTTTTCTCCCCACTTCYGCTCYRMTCCCGTCRACCAACCCCCCGTACCCTTCTTCCATGTTTTCCACCCAAGGAAATCAAATTATCTCTTCCCTGTGTGCCTTGCTTGGTTACTATTCTGATCAATGGGTAGACGAGCCCATCCTGGGTTTTCTATCCATTTTCTCAAATGATGAACAACCGACCACGCAATTCAACTACAACACCTTCTTGGCCAATAAAATCCATGAGCAATTTGTGAATTTCACCACAGAGGGCATGTCCAGGTATTCATCCATTTTGGCCTACATGTTCGTCTATTTTCAAGCCGACAGGTTCAATTTCTCCATGCAGAAGATGGACGCCGACGGGAAGCCCCAGCCTGTCACAGCATGGACTTCTCTTCTGAGGCGTAATTCGGCCGAATATGACTTCAAAGCTTTTATCGATCAGTTTTACCATCCGGTGGTTAGCATGTTGAGTGGCAGGCCTGAGCCACGAATAAATGAAGAAGTCCAGAGAATTCTGCAGCTCTCGGACAATGCAAAGATCGAAGACTGGTACCTTTACCAAAATTATACCGAAATCAGAGTTTTTGGGTGCGAGTTGGCACCTTACAAGTTGCCGAGATATGTACGAGTAAGAATTTTTGCATTAGAATATATTAGGCAGATTATGAATTCTGATGATATTCACTTTGTTTCACTAAAAAAGAAACAGCAATTGAGGATTAAAGGGCAGATAGGTTCTTTTATCTGCAATAGTAGAGGTGCTGGCGAGGAAGATGACAGAATGTTGAAGGAGATGAAATTCTTTAAGAGTTTCTCCTGGCACTACGATCCATATTGGATCATCTCTGAAATGAGGGTGAACAACAAGAACATTCCGTATGCGCATGAGCCAAAGCCAGAGATCGAGAAATTTGTAAATCAGACAGAATGGGAGCCCGATGCTTTGATTGACGAGGAACATCAGACTGAGGTGGAACAGCAGACACCCTCGACAAGTGCACTATCCACTACCACACCTCAGGTTAACAAAGAGAAGATACCCCGACAGGAGTCATCTCCTATTCACACACCCTATTCGCACACCCTATTCGCACACCCTATTGCTATCACAGGATTCTTGTGTATGTTCACTGGTGATGTGATTTCTTGAGTTGAATGTTTTTCTTTCTCTGTAATCATTTTTTTTTCTGGGACTAATCTTTATGAATAACGTAAAGTTGCAGGATTTATCTTGGATACCCTGTTTCCGATTCTAAGGATTTTAATGTTTATCTTCTAATACCTTCAATTAAGAAATTCTTAACTGCTTGTTAGTTGAAGTTATTTTTCTTATCTTTCCTCTCTCCATCATTTTTATTACTAAACGATCCAGTGAAGGTATTATCTCGCCTTGTGAATTTCTTTTTCGGCATTTCTGGTTGTATCTGTTATTTGATTAAACACAGACCCCATAGCCCAATGGATGTGTAGACCGTCTCAACCAATTTATAAACCTCTTTTACAACAAAACATACTTGTGCCTTTACCTAGCCTAATATCTAAACTAAAAAACAAAGCTAAATCACATAGAGAGATCCCTCTCTGAAGCTGGAAGGGCTAGATCCCAGCTTTAAAAGCAGTTGGTTAAGGTTATCCTTTGTAGATTTCTTCTCTTTCAACCTCTAGGAAATTTACCAAGTGCTAACATGTGGAAGGAGGAAATAAGGTAGAAAAGGGAGGATAGATAGCAGTCGTTGATCACAGATCATCTCCAACAGATTGGAGATCGACGGATGAGCTGGATTGCGGGGCCAAAACTTGCTCGGATGTTAAAAATCTGAGAGCGGGCTATAATTTATAGCACGGTTTTAACAAAGTGATGTGTGGCAGCTAGAGGTGAATTGCGGGGCGAAAAGCAGGTTGGCCTAAAACCACTCTTGCCCACGCCCGCAATCACAGTTTTCCATGAGGTCATAGCCCAGATTCATATGAAGAAAAGGGCTAATGAAAAAGGGGCTAGCGCCTGAAACTTGGAGTTTTGGAAGCGCACAGGAACAAGCCCGCGGGTTTGTCAGGACCTGCACCTAAAGAAGGAAAGGGGACATGTGTAAGATTAATAACGGTCTAACAAAGGCCCGAAGAGTCTATCTGACTCAACATTTGGAAAGATCCTTTGACCGGGAGGTCAACAGACCCCGCTGAGGTAGGGGCACTATGTCAAAAGTGCTTAGGGAATAAATATTCATGTACAATGATCACAATGAGAGCACAAGAAGATTCAGGAATCCAGGAAGAATTGTAGACTTCTAGGATAAACAAGGAAATTTTTTATAGGGAGAAAGAAGTTGTTGCAATTTATGTGGTGGCAAGTCTGTTATGACTTGTTGGGTCAGCCAGAGGAAAGAATGCTTGTGTGTTTGAAAGTGTTGTTGGTGATGTTGTTGCATAAGGAGGGAAGCAACAGAGAGCTGAAGTGTTGGTTATAAGTTTGATAAAAGAAGCATGGAAGATTCTACTACCATCAGACATTCAGGTAGTATAAAATTTATTAATGGCAGTCATCCAGGTATGAATTTTTATTACTCTTTTTGCATAATTAGTGAAAGGAAATTTAGGTAAGAATTTCCTCAGCCAAAGTTATTTTATAAAATCACATGATTATATTATTGAGTGCATACCACTGGATGTGGTAAAGACTGGAGGCCTGTATTAATTCAAATATTTTTATCTTCTGAATGCACACACTGACATAGAAAAATGTCATGTTAATTTGGTTATGGGGTAATAACCAAAGAATTAAAAGATAAGAACTTGTTATAGGAATGAATGACAATAAGCTAGTCATGTATGAGACCAGGAAATGATTGGATATGGCAAGGTACAGATATGGAAAGTTTATGAGTCGCACAGGTACTAAAAGCTTCCTACCTTTAAATAAAACTTGGACTGCAACCTTTTTGCTAACACTAATGAACACCACGGAATTATATTCTTGGTGTAGTGTTCGGGTCGAAAAGGAAGGCATCCAATTAATTGGGAAGACAATAGGAAGTGTGTGGAGAATGTGTCAACACATTGGCCATAATTCCAACTTATGGATGGTGATATACATGACTGAGATGAAGAGCATTATGTAATTCAATGCAAGGTGCGCTAAATAAGTATGCACTGATAATTGCACTCATGCATAGTAAGTGATAGAATTGTATACTAAATGCAATGGCTGAATGAGTTTTGTAAGTACATGCATATATATTATTGCATGGAAATAATTGTTACTAACAACTGAAATGTTGTTAACTCATGAAGCTGTGGACATTTTAGGAGTTGTTAAACATTGCAACAGGAAAGTTGCAAGTCAAGTAGTCACATGAGCATTGACTACAGGAAATTTTCTTGTTCAGAAAAAGAAGTAATGAACTTACAGATATTACTGTGAACATACATATGCATAGAATGATGAGTCATTCTATTTTATTAAATTGTTTGGTAATTATGATTGAATTGCTAGATGCAAACTATTCTAAATTCACTGCATATGGTTATGTACATATTGCAATTGAATTATGATGTACAGGAAATACTGGCAATTGTTGGCAATATGCAAGATGAAGCCTTGCAAGAAAATGGTATACAATTTGGTGCTTGTGAAAACCACAAGGAAGGTTGCAATCTTAATATGGCAACAACCAAGAAGAATTATGAAATGGAATTTCATGTTTTGGGGAAAAAGTTGAATTCCCTTTTGAACTAAGTTTGAGTTCCTAAATGAATTGATTTATGTTTCCTCATGATAACTGCATGTGGGCGATGCAGATGAGATGATGTTGATTAAAGTGGAATGTTGACTACAAAGAGTAGCTCGGGAAGATGTTGATTGGAAATATCTGAGGGCAGTTGGAACTCCGAGAGCCACGATGCTCTGAGACTTCCTGAGCCAGCCTATTGCTGAAGCCCAAGGAAAGGGAGGTGTAGCAGTCGATGGACTGTGTGACAGTGAAGGTGTACACTCCTGGTGTGGGACAGGAATGTGGGGAAGGAGAGACCGTTGGTTGGAGTGTTGTTGAGGTTTGGTACCTTGGCCTAGACCATGTTTATATGGAGGTGTTCTCAATCAAAAGATAAGTACAATTCTCTATTTATTGTATGTTGTGTATCTTGTATATAGGTTATAATTTTATTAGAATTGTCTGTATATACATATATATACATTGCATATATGATTGCATTACCTGCATCCATGACTGTATATAATGTGTTTCATGTTTCATTGCTTAAGAAATATATACCCAATGCTAATCATGTTATTGATTGGAATGTGATTCAGGTAGAGAAAGAAGGCATCTTGCAAGTGCATCTGGTGCGCATATTGGACCAGAAGAGAAAATAGCTCCAGAATCGAGCCATAGGGATTGTAAAGGTCTAGTGGACTTGGTACGGTCTTGATGACACGACATGGGAGCATGAGGATGCTATGTGGGCAAAATACTTGCATCTCTTTGAAGATTTTGGAAATCTTGTTGATGTTGTGTAAAGAGTTGCACTGAGGATAGTGCAAAAATAAGGGGAGGGGATTGTAATATCCCCAAGGACGAGCCCCAGTTGTATTTATAAATTGTAAACATGTTTTGTAGGCTGGTGAGCCGAGTGTTGATAAGCTGGTGGGCTTATGTGTTTATTAGGCCAGAGAGCCTAAGTGTTAAAGGCCAAGAGTCTGATTTTGTATATGTAACTATGTAGATCATTAATAAAATATAAACATTGCTGCATGCAGACCGACCACGAAGAAAGAGTGATGGGGGACTAAGCTTCCACAAGGTTGGGTAAGGGAGGAAGCTAAAGTGGACATGCTGAGTGTTGAGTTTTTTTATCCTAAGTCCTAGGAGAGGCAACATGTGAAAAAGGAAATGCATGCATCTCTAGGAAGACAAGTTTCGACCTGGGCGCATGCAGTTAAAATTGATGAGTCAGCCATGTTGGGGGTCGTTTTGTCATCCTCCACCTGAGTTCGCTGGGATGGGGGGTGTCTAAACCTGTTTTTCCTCTGCGTCTTCATTTTCTTACCCACGCACAGGGAAGGAAACCCTCACGGGAAGGTTGTTCGTTCGACCATTCTCCCATCCTCTGCCTGAACCCGAGACCTCCATCATCAACCTCTATGTTTTTACTCCTTGTCACGCACCCTGAACTAGTGGCTAACTCGTGGACCGAGTCATGTCTCCTGTGAAGTCCGAGGACCCTATAAATGTTTGAACCGTGTTGTATCTTAGTGTGGACTCTTGTCATTTTTTCATGTCCATACCTAAATTCCTGTTGTTGTTGTCACTGTGAGTTAACCGAATTGCTATTGTTGTTGTTGTTATCCTCACCTTGCGGGAATTGAGTTGAAACTAGTTGAAGAAGCGGGTTGTCAGGCCTGTGAGTAGCTCTCTCCAAGTGAGAGAGTTTGTAGGGAAGTGGTTTTCTCCTAGAGAGAGTCCAGCACTAGCTATGAAGCTCTGAGAATTCCTGATCTATCCTGTTTCTGAGACCCTAAGAGGGAGGTGAAGCAGTCGATGGACTGTGTGACAGTGAAGGTGTATACTCCTGGGTGGAACATGCATGTGGGGAATGAGAGTCTGTGAGTAGTGGGCGTAAGAAGGCTCTTGGAGAGAATCCTTCCGGTTGCACTATGCGGTTTCCTGTAACCTCAGCCTAGTCTAGGAATCCCTTGCCCTGGGTGGAGCTTAGTCCCAACTCGGGGGTGACCCACTGCTGAGCGTTATGAGCAACGTGGTATATGGTTGGGAGGTTCATGGAAGGTCTGCACGTAGTTGGTGGTATTACTCCAATTGAAAATATAAGTATCAGTATGTGCTTAATTTATCTGTTATGCATGTCTGTGGTGCTTGAATGTTATCATGTATTCTGTTGCATATATGAATTACTGTTAATTCCATTGATTCTATATGGTAGCAATAATTATGTGATTATTGTGATTAAGTGTTTTAATTCGATTAAAATGCATATATTATATAAGTGTATATTCTGTAGTGGTAACATTACCCAGTCTCTGTGTTGGTCGGGGATGCTACAGTTTGGTATCACAACTAAGTGAAGGGTCTGAGTAGTGGCGTTTCCCAGGTCGGTTGGTGGTCAGGGACGTTACAAATTGGTATCAGAGATTTAAAGGCTAAGTTAAGGTTGTGTTAGTGTCATTTCCCGGCCTATTGGTGGTTGGGGATGTTACAGCTGAGATCTCTTCATGAAGCACATATGTTTCATCAAGTAACCATTTACCTTTAATAAAGAATATCGTTTAGTATTAATATTGTGTTTGTATTGAAATTGTTATTCTCTGCAATTTATGATATAAAGATATATACCATCACTGTAGATTATAGTATATGCTAATTACACTATCTACAGATGTAATTCAAGGACTCTCACTGAACATATATAAAACCCCAAACCTGCTCGCATTTTTTTAGTAGAAGTCATTTCCAGGACTACTTTGTTACAGTGAGTATCTGTGAGTTTCATATGCATAGGTCATATGGATTAAGTTGTGTTGTTTGCTATCAATTTTGTCTCCAATAACATACAATTTAAGAATCTATCTTTAGAACACAATGATACAAGAAAATGGTTACAAATTGAAGCAGTTATACATGCACTAGATATTACCTAGCCTAGATATTAGATACATACAGTAGATATTACCTTGCATAGATAGAAAATATTATATGCATCAACTTCAAACAGAACTGCATCGCCTCTCCACTCCATAATTGATGTGCTCCAGACTGACAAATGCTTTAGTGTTGGACTGTGCTCATGCTTGTGGGAATGGGACAAGTCGGGTACAAGACTAAACCAAGAGGGAAAATGTGGTGTTTGCTTGGCAAGGCGTAGTTTGTCGGTGCATTGAAAGGAAAGCTCAACATTGTGGTAGTGGATTTAATGAAAGATCATCATTTTTGAAGCAGCATGAACATCATTTGTGTGCGAAATCATTGTAATATATTTCAAGCACTGAAAAAACAAAAACATAGATGTGAAATAAAGTTATAACAAAATTGAAAACTTAGGTTATATAGCTTATATAACAATGAAATTTGCATTCTTATATAAGAATTCAATTTGCATTATGTGAGAGTCAATTATGTGAGAGCCGCAAAGCAACAATAATACTTTAGGTTATATATTTTAAGAATGAAAATATTACATTCTTCTGCAATAAGACTTCAAATATGTGAGCCAATAGCCTTCCTTATAAAAGTAAATTAAACATATTAAAAAAATAATTATTTTGTTTTCCCTATCTACAACATTGGAGGATGGAAAAATATATTTAGTCAACCGTTAACTAATTTCTATTCAAAGATGAATCTTCCTTATAAAAGTAAATTAAACATATTAAAAAAATAATAATTTTGTTTTCTCTATCTACAACATTGGAGGATGGAAAAATATATTTAGTCAACGGTTAACTAATTGATATTACAAACATTACAAACATGTATCAATTACAACCAAAATTTTTGGAGAAAATTTAAAAGCATGACTTGGATGAGCTAAAAAAAATTATATTGAGAAGTTTGAGGAGATCACCCAAATTAACAATGAACCCCTACTTTACATTAGTATCTTTTGCTAGCTATCCCTAGTGCTTTGTGTTTTATGTTAATAAATAAAATTTCTTTATAAAACTTTTAAATTTCAATAATTATAATAATCTATTTTTAAGGTCACGACACTAAATTAGTGTATGAGACCCCCTCCACCCAGCTATTTGACTAGTAAAGTCTAAGGAGGTATACATACCCTACCTCCCTCTGGGTTTGAACTTGTGACCTTTTAGGAGGAAGCACACATTCATAACATAATAAAAATTAGCAATAAAAATAAAAATATATATATTACATTTTTTTTGGTAGGTAATTTTTGTCAAAGTGGATGAAATTATTTTTTTAATATAATAATGGATTTTAAATGATTCTTTGTCTAATTTTAAACAAAAGAGATTTGATCTCAATATCATCCTATTTTTAAAAGATTTGCCACAATACAAACTTTCCTAACTTTCTTTTAATGTTTTTCTAAGATAGAAATAAAATTCTAAAGAAATCCAAGTAATCTCTTATTTTCTTAAGGTTTGTTTTAGTGGACTTTAATTATCATCACCATCATCATCATCCTTTTATATGGTTAATGAAAATGAATTAATAACAAAACAAAACTTATAAAAATTAAATTGTAAATTAAAATATTGAAAAAATTAAAATATACACTTCATTAATAACTTAATATTAAAAAATCACTATAATTTTATGTACAAAAATAACATTTTCTCTCTCTTTTTAAGATCATGGCCAAGCCAAACACCAAATTGGTGTATGAGACCCCTTTGTTTGTAGGACAAGGGACCCCTCTGATTGCTAAAGTCTACAGAAGTATACATACCTTACCTCCTCTGAATTTGAATCTGTAACCTTAAAAAAAAAACAAATATTCTTAATCATTAGAACCACTCTAATTTTTAATATATAAAAAAATAATATTTAATTTTAAATATATTTTAACTTATAAAAAAATAAACTAAAACTATTTGCCTATCAAATTTTAACCGTGGCCGACTTTCAGGGAGAAAAATAATTGAGAATCGCCGAAAACAGGGAAAGCGATGCCTTTGAAGTTGAAACCATGTAAATAATAATGAGAATTTATGGTTGCAAACTTGCATCATGTAGTGGCAGACTTCCCAAGAAAGAAGGGGTAATGGAATGGGTTTTGACGAGCGCCACCGGATTTCTATCCACAATCTCTGGATAAACGTTGCCCTGGTTTGTCTAATACCTCCCACCCCCTCCCTTTTCATACTGAGAAGAATCAAAAGTTCAACCTCAAGAATCACCTCAAGCTCCGCTGCTTTGAGGCCATTATTCTTCTTTCAGTATGACCTCTTTGAAAGCTCATTTATCTAGTCAACACCTTGTAAAGGTGAAGAGCATCACAACCAAAATGTCAATTTGGGTATCAATTAGTCCTCTCATTCAACCATGGCCACAAAGGATTCAAATCCTAATTCAAGAAATTGTGAAATAGGGTTGTAAATGAACTACAACAAGAACTATGAGCAAAGATATTTTGAATAGTATTACCAACACCATCATAATCTCACCATGTCAGCCCTTTGCATAACATGGAATTGGGGTTGTGTTTGTTCATTGTTAATCCTACCATTATGGGGACAAGACATTGGCAACCATATATTACACTAACTTGTACGGATTGCATCTCATGCGGGAAAGTGTATGGTTGTATGTGTAATACACCTCAAGTGGGTTGCATCATCAGGCTTATGTATGTATTATATTATGTTATTGAGGCTTCCTATTTTTCTAAAAAAGTTTAAATTGTCGCTTTGGAGGAAGCTTACAATAATTTCATAAAATCTTAATGTTGATGATCAAAATCCATATTACTTACCATTTATGTTGAGGCTTCTTATGTTATGGGGATGTGGAACATGCCTACTTTGGAATACTTTCCAACACTTTATCTGGAGACATAATGTATCTCACATAGAAGATGTAAGTTTGGTTTCTTATCATCATGAAGGTGTTTTGGCATACAGTCCTGAGACTTATTAATTAAGGTTTATATTATGTCATGAAGTACTCATACATATATACATTTTGTCCATTTTGGAATACTTTCCAACACTTTATCTCAAGACATGGTAAACATAGTGTAATACCCCAGTTTTGAGACCCCACATTAAATAATGTGGTTTATTTATTTGATGAAAGTTTGGAACGCCCAATCAATTAAAAGAGGTCTGAGTGTCTAGGAAATGTAATACTTTAATCATTATTAATAATAAAATACATCATTGGTTGCAAGATGGACACGGAAAAGATTTATAGGGGGTTATGATTCCACAAGAGAGGGGGGCTAAAGGGGCTAAGTCTTTTTATTATATTTTATTTACCCATCTTGGTTTTAATTGAGAAAAGTGGTTACATGAGCTTCTTGGTGGAAAGGCTATGTGCTTCTTGATTTCCAAGTGAAAATATAAACCCTTCTTTGAGTTTTCCATTGACAATTCACTCTTTCACTTTTTTTCATTTTTGGTTCTTCATTCATTATTCTCAATTCATTCGTGTTCTAGGTTTTGGACATGGGAACAATTGTTGAGGAAAGAAGCCATTGCTTTTCTAGTTGTAGTAATTACTAGTGTACTCTAATAAGGAATTGGTTTCTGTATTCCTGAGATTCATTAGCATGTGTTAAACCTTGTTCACAACTGTAAATCTTGAAAGTGCCAGCATGGATATTCTTGACCAGATGCACTGGAGCCCTGGAAGGAAGTGGAAAACTTGAGGGACTGTGTGGAAGTGAATGGGTTCATTGACTTTGGGTGGTACAAAATGGAAAGAAGAGAGTTATTTTACTTTGTATTGTTGTGTGTTGAGAAACGTGTGAGAGATTGAGTGATCACTGGTTTGGGAAGCCAAGTGTCGTTGTGGGACCCATCCTTGTGGATTTATAGCCCTATCTCAAGGGTGAATTTTTGTTGAGACTTGGAACAAAAGTGTCTAAGGTTGGGTAGAACATCCTTGGTTTGCAACAAGTTGGTGATTGGTTTTATTAAAGATAAATTCTCTATGTCATTTGTTTCTTTGCTTGTATATTTATTTCCGTCGTGTATTAATTATTATCTATGAGATATATATTTTTAATGTCCCTACCTACTTGTTGTTTTGCATGGAATAATTAAGAATTATTTTTAAATATAGCATGAATCTTGATTATTGCATGTGTGGTTATTGCATTTCTTTTATGTTTCTTTATTAATAAATGCTATTAGAATTTGAAATCAGTTCTTGAAGTGTGATTTGAAGTATCGTGGTCATCCTATTAATGGTTGGGTATGTTACACATAGACACCCAACATACTCATGTGAGGTAATCATTTGATTGATGTGATTAATGAATTATACATCATGTTACTTCAGCCACTATCTAGGCAAACATGAGTGATTATCTATACAAGAACTAACTTCTTTGCAACTATTTCCCTTGTTATTTTTTAGCATTATACAATATAAATATGCATCATAGCTATTATTTACGTTCACCTATTTCCATGGAGGATTTCACAACTCTACACATGTACTTGAGCATTGACAATTCAATTTTTGGAATAATATTTTTCGTATTTAAAGTTTTGGATGATATTTTTAATTCACGAAGTTAGGTTCCAATTTAGTTCTTGGCTTTAACATCGTGTTTGAAAGCATAAGGTAGTTTAGGATTTCATTCAATATTTCAAAATGAAATTAAGGATATTGAAACTACTTTATAATTTTTTGAGGCTTTAATTCTTGGCATTTCAAATTTTCATAACAACCCAAGTTCTTAAATGGGATCCTTCAAGGGTTCAACACTCTAAAGTAAGTTCTTCAAATTCAGATTCTATGCTTAGAGTCAAAGTATTTTTTTGCATAAAGTCATTGTAGAACTCTTAGGAAGGTCACTGTAAACCTGTATCTATTAAAAAGGAAGTTGCTCACACATTTAGCATTTGGATAAAATAAAGAAATCACGTGTACCACATCAATTCTAAGAAAATAAATGAATAATACAAAAACAAAATAAGTGAGAGGGAGAGGGGTATCCAGTTCCTTTCAATTGAAAATCTAACCCGGTGAACTGAATATGATGAGAAAAATAACATAATTACATAGAAAAAATCAAATTGGACTTTAGTTATCTTTAATCTTTATATGCAAAGATGAAAGCGGATGAGATTATATGAAAAAAATTATGAAAGATCATAATGGCTCATACTAACCTTTGCATTAATAATTTCTTTAACGAACAAACTATGTAATTAAATTTGTGAAACTAAATACATAATCACTATGACTTTCCTTCACCTTGAAGGAAAATGAAACATTATAGACATCAAGGAAAAGGAAAGATCTTACTTTTACCATGAAATGTGAAGGTAGTGAGTCATTTTATCTTTTAGCAACTCTTACCTTCACCTTAAAGGAAAATGTAACATTGTAGATATGAAAACAAAGGTAAAATCCTACCTTTATCATGGAAAGTGAAGGTAGTCATCTTATGTTTTGAAAACTCTTGCCTTCACCTGAAAGGAAAATGCAACATTGTAGATATGAAGACAAATGATATATCCTACCTTCACTTTGGAATGTGAAGGTAGTCATTTTATCTTTTAACAACTCTTTCTTTCACTTTGAAGGAAAATGCAACATTGTAGACATGAAGATAAAGGAAAGGTCCTATCTTCGCATTCCATTGTGAAGGTAGTCATTTTATCTTTTCTCAAATCTTCAAAAATGTGTAGGCATTATGTCCAAAGTTTTTCTTCTTATCCAAAATTCCAAATAAGCCATCATATGAAAATATTGTTTCCTCTGTCCAAAATTTCGCTTCTTAAGCATGCAAACACAATCTAAAATGGTTGTTTGACTGGGTCTATTCGTAGTTCATATTTTCCCTCTTCTCACCTCGAGTGATCGATAAGTTGGAAAGGAAGGAATGAATTCAAAATTAGACTAAGGTAACTGAGTTTATTGACTTCTCATCGAAGGATTTTTGAGGGTTTCTATGATCACTTCTTGTTCTCAAAACTCATTTTTAAGGCTTCAATTTCTAAATTTTGACGAATTATATCTTTGAAAAACTAACTGAAGTTTAAAACCCATTTCTTTCTCCATGTTAATAATAATCTCACGATGAGTAGAGAACAAAAGTATGTTTCTTACATAGAACATATTTAAAAACTACCCTACATAACCCCTCACAATTTGTCCATAAACATACGATCAATATTCCTCTATGTTCTAAATTCATTGCACTTTTTTTCGGCAAAAGAGTATTCATATATATCCAAAAATTCCTATTCATTCCCCCCCTTCTATAACCTATCCCAATTTCATTCTATATTGGGGATTTTTGTTGCAGGGACTTGTTTTAAAAATTGAAACAAGTGATTTGACTCAATCAAATCTACATTTTGGCATATGTAGGTCATCCAATCCTTCTCAATTAATTTATCTATACCATGATCTTCTCGGTACCCTTATCTGCATTTACCTTAAGTTTGGCTTTAACTACAAAAACTGATGTTGATTTCGATTAAGGCATGGTTTGGCAAAGAAAATATTTTCCTATCGTAATTATATCCCCCCTACTTAAATTGAGATAAAATTTTATCTCACAGGAGTATGACTGCAAGTAATGAATGAAGAACAAGAAAGACAATTGTGCATATGATTCATGCATTTGACCTAAACACTTGATCCCCTAAATGAAAAAATAAATCCTCCCTTTTCTATTATAAACATAGTGTGTATGAGGAGAGGTATGAAAATGCGCAAGTTTAGGGTTACTGTATACTTTAAGGTTTGAAGGTTTAGCAACTAGGGAGGAGGCCCTAGTAGCTTAAAACCATGGAAAAAGAATTATATTGGTATATTATGGCGAGGGGGATGCTTTAAAAACTAGCTTAGTCTTTCAATTACATCAAGAGCTAGTCGAGATATGGGGGTGTACAAAGGCATTGATTGTAGACCTAATCTTGGAGGTCATGAAGATTGGTTTGATGTTAAGATCGACAGGTGCAAGTAGGTTGAGGGTGCTTTACTCCTAGATAGGACAAGGCATGTAAAGATAAATATTGGTGAGTAGAATTTTGAAAGGATGGTATTGAATCTCTTGGGAGGCAAAAAGTATTTAGGTCAATGTGCGAGTAATTTTTTGTCTATCAATTTCACCTGCTTGGTCGATTGTGGAGAATGCATAGTTTGGATTCTCATGTGCCAAGGTATCGAAGGAGATAAAGGGTTTGAATATTACTTCACTTCATGGAATTGAATTTTCTTGTCATTAAGAGTCATCTATGGTAGAGGAGGAGTTTCACGTGGTGAAAGGTGTAGGAGGTAGGAAGGTTTTACCAAATATAGAGAAGAGGTTAGGCAAGAGTCGACTTGTCGAAAAAGGAAATGGACCGGGCTTAATCCTGGTCATATAAAAATGGTAGTTGGTCATGATGTGATTTTGTCTGAGGTGGAAGTTTTGATCTCCGAGGCACTTGTTGGGAGATTTATGGTAAAATATGTTAAAGGAAAAACTTTGAAGGTTTGGATGGGAGAGAATTGGAACCAATATTGGGATACTTACCTATATTTCATTTATTTGTTCTAGGTTGAATCTGTTTTCTGGTAATTTCTCCATGCATTCCTTATGTCATAAGAAGGTTTGGGTCAAAAAATTAAAATAAGTGGGGGTCTGGTGGTCTTGGTGAAAGTCCACATAGAAGAGGGCCAAGCTCTAGATTCTACAACTCCTTTACATGTAGATAGTCCTCTTGTGCCCATTCTAGGACTAGAAAATGATCAAAGTGATGCATGATCTCTAGATACTTCATTAGTTGAAAAAGGTTTGATTAATTAAAAAATATTTTTGTGCTCTCATGATGCTCCTTGTGGTTCCTCATTCCTTTTGGTTGTGATGTTTCTGCTAAACACATGGAGATTTCAAGTGATGGGTATCATGAGTTGATAGAAACATTAACTGGAAACTTGGGTGTAGAGGTTGTGCTTGGTTTGGGAGAGCCCCATCAAGAGGTTGGGGAGGTTCCCATGATTGGTATTGGATATTGCGATAGGAATGATCCCAATTGTGATACTATATCTATATCAAAGGATTTATACCCATACCCATTAGATCTTGATAAGGTTTTACGAGAGGAGAATAAGTCTCAGTCTTCCTTGCATTCAAAGGAATATAGGAAGAAATCTCAAAAGAGTTCCCTAAAATCCTCTTACCTTTTGAGATCTAAAAAATAACTAGAGGTGGAACTAGGGGGTTTGGAGGGGGCATTGACCATTGAAAAGGATTTACCTTCTTCTATAGGGACGAAATATCATGTCTTTGGATAAGTCCCATGATAAAAAGAAAATAAGAGAAGGTAAACAACTCACCATTAGTGGGGTCCTTAGATCAAGGTAGACCCAAAAATTTGTTCCAAAATTATCATTCATTCACTAAACTTCAGAAGGAAAGGGGGTTCCCACAAAAAAATGTCCCTAGAAAGTTTTTTTTTCCTTTTCCAGTTTACAAACCTAATGTTTTGTTGCTCCAAGAAATAATGTGTGCAGGGAGGATTTGAACTTGTGTTCAACATATGTAGAAGGGTTGTTGGGAGGATTGGTAACTAGTTGGAACTCTTATTTTGATTCTAGATTGTCATTAGTGTTGAATACATGTATTGTGATGGATATCAAGGAAAAGGAATTAGGGAAAGAGCTAAGAATAATTAATTTGTATGGTCCTTATGGGTATATGAACCCTTTTGGGAAGGACTAGAAGAATATGTAATATTAAATGAGAAAAATGTCATCATAGGGGGAGATCTTAACCAACCCCTAAATAGGGAGATTCTGAGGTAGGTAGCTATAAGAGACCCTCTTGTTGATTATTTCTCCCATTTTTTTGAGTTGCAACATCTAGTTGATATAGAGCTAGTCAAGATAGTTCCAATTGGAGAAATTCAAGAAGAGCTACGGGATGAGATGTCTAAAATAATTGGAATATTTATGGTGGTAGATCCATTATTTAATGATAATTATAAGATCAAATCTTGGATGGATACTAGAGGTTTATCGGACCAATTTTATATATTATTAAATCTCTACTCAACCAAGTGGAGGCCACTTAGACCTTTCAAATTTAACCATACTTGTTTGTTGGAAGATGATTTTAGATATTTAGTTATCAAGACTTGGAAGCCTTTAGACATCCATGTTGGGAACGCAACAATGATGCAGTTTGTAGAAAAATTGAAAAGGATTAAAGGAGTTATGAGTGGCTAGTCTAAAAACCTTGTTAGATGCTTTGTATGAATAGGAGATTTATTTCTTGAGCATGGAAAATTATAAAATTGTAAGAAATAAATGGTATCAAGTTTGGGTGATAACAAATATTTTAAATTTCCCCCGGATAGGGTGTTATTGCAACCCAACTGGCAAACAGAATGGAGTGGCGACGACCACCATGGCGCCAACTACATGACAAGCACGTGCCAATCCATCCCTCCACCGCCATGCATTTAAATTGGCTTTGTTTAAACCAGGGTGCCATTACTCCTAGTGCACCCGTCTCTCACTATCTGTCCCCTTGATGGATGATTTCAATGGACGTGAATTTATTCTACTCATGTGTGCCTTCCTCCAACAAGGTTATCTGCAACATGAACATCACTGGATTGTGCTCCCCTTGGTGCTCCTTGGCTACCTTAGCTCTCTTCCTATGTTTGATTGCCTTTGACACGCCTCAGACATGCTGAGACAGAGGAGGAAATCCAAGCATGACTCGGCTTGGCAACTCAGTCGACCACATGTGGAACTTCATCCCCCGCTCGCACCCTCTCACAACTCATCACCCTCATCACCCTCCTCGCCATCCTCCTCAATGCAGTCTGGCCATGGACTCAACAGTATTTTTCCCCTTTCCTCGCCTTTTTCATGCCGGATTGATTGGCTTGATATTTTGGGAAGCCCTCTGGGCTTCAACCCAGGGCCATTTTTAGACCTGGACTCCACCGCACAACCATCTCTCGTCCTTCCTCCCAATTCACATGCATCTTCACCAATCCATTCGTCCCCAGTCCTACCTCAATGCGCCCAAACTCAGAAGGAAGGCTTTGGCGTCGGACATGGTCAACAACAAGAGTTTCCCCATTCCTGCACTAACTGTGCATCCTGCTCAACATTACAAGAATGCCTTGCAATTTTGCAAGGCCTGGTCTTTAATTTGCGATGGGGAGTGGAGGACCTGCGCTTCCGATTGGAGATATTGGACGGGAAGGAAACACAGTTCCTGCAAATGCTCTCACCATTACAAGGATTGTGCCACCCCAGAGAGGGGGAACCATTTTCAACAGATAATGACCATCCGATTCTAGCACCAGCTGTGCACGGGACTACGGAGGAGGAAGAAAAACCAATCGTGGAAGAAGCAGCACCGCACGTGGAGGAAGAAACACCGATCATGGAGGAAGCAACACAGGAGGTAGTTCCACCGCTCAAGACCACCTCCATGGACGCATGGCCTCACTACAATCCCACAACCTAATATGCACAGGTGTTTCTCTACTTGGTTAGTCAGGTGTTTATTTTTTATTTTTCCACATGTCGTCTATAGTTATATTATGCATGTTTCAACTTTTGTCAGTATTAGTCAAAATAACAATTTGGTTTCCCCTTGGGGGCGTTGTAATTTTTGTAGTTAGACAATGCAATATGATCGTCTGCTTAAGACTTTGGTTCTCAACCTAACGGGCTGGCTAAACTGGTTTCCCCTCGGGGCAATTCAGTTATTACAGTCCGGGTTAAACTAATGAT
>ML805880.1:168937-187074 GCA_009831015.1 Picea engelmannii
TGAAAACAACAATGGAAAGAGCATTAAAGACCTACATATTTTTGGAGACTCCAAACTCTTGATGAATTTGGAAAAATAATTATGCAGAATTGAGAATTTATGTCTAATGCCAATTATGAACAGGGTTTAGGAGGTAAAAATTATTTTTGATGTTGTTAATTTCTCACATGTATATAGAGAATTTAATTCTAAAGCCGATCAATTAACTAAAAACGATGTACTCTTGTAGGAGGGTACCTTAACTGAACATGAATTCAAATGGGGGGCTCTCCTTTTTAGTCTTAGACAGATCTTTGTATTAATCCTCAGTTGCCAACATTACAATTTAGATGGGTCATTTATAACTTGTTTTTGTTTTATTTGGTGATATTGTAGGGTCATTGAGTCCTAATTTTGTTTATTGGATTGCCAAGGTGTCCTTGTGGACCTAAGAAGGCTATACTTATGTAGTAGGAGGATCGTTTTTACAGAGTGAAATGCCAGTTCTGAGTTTACGTCTCTTGAGTTTGAACAAGACAGATGAATGTATACTTTTCATTTCAAACTCTGAAATATCGAATATAGTATTTTTTCTTCTTGGAAAAAAAACCGTAATGTGGATGAAAAACATCCTTTTTTATTCTCATAAAGTCTTGAAGTTGAATTCTACTTTTAGGGTATGATTTTATATTCTCTTCAAGTTCTAATGGCCACCACACCTGGTATTCTTAAGTTTGGTAGGTAAATGTGTTGGTTTTTAGAAATGCAAGGTTATACTTAAGAGATTTTAAGGTGGTATTATGCAGATATATCATTCTTCAAATCAAAATTCTAAAGCATAAAAATTCAAATAGATAATTCTATGCATTTAATTACCTAGTAAAAATGTTTACTTTGCTTGTTTCCTTTGTTATTGATGTTTGAATGGGGATCTGTAGTGTAGAAAATTAATAGGATTATATACACTCTCTCTGCACCCAAATAATGCCCTTATGATTTTCTATTCATATAAAATAATAAATTTTATGTAGACAAAATACTAGGTGGGCAGTGTTTGGAAATGGCATGCATGTCCTATATTGTGTAAATGATATAAGAAAAATAACACTAATAAATAGGTGAGAAATCACTCCATAGGTTTCCCTATATGGTAGGCCAAGTTGACATGGAAGAATGGTTTCTTGATGATCAAGGTCTTGCAATAAATGGGATGGGATGACAATGAAAATTAAGGTTAAGGGTTGATTAGGAGTTGACAAGGCACCCAAACTAATCCAAATAATTCAACTAAACTAATTTTTGGCTTTTTGTACTTGAACATTCAATTAGAACTAACTTGGTCACTGTGTGTTTAGGATTAAACCTCATTTATTACTAGACATTTTCCATTCTTTTTCTATCACAAGTCTCGAGAGTTCTAGCATGATGTCGCATTATTATGGGATAACTAACACAACCTCCTAACCTATGACTAGTAAATTTTGATAGGTATCAGCTCCTGATTGAGCAAATGTTGTTTCCTAAAAGCTCAAGTCATGCTCACAATAATTTGGTACATCTGCAAGGTCGGCAGAAAAAGTTGAATCATATTTTGTTGGTGCAAGCCCAAGGTTGGCAACAAAAGATGAGTCACAAGGAAAGTTGTAGATTGTTGCAAGCTCAGGAAAGCCATGAATGAAGCTAAGGAAATCCATGGAAGGAGCTATAGGGACTGATAGTTAACAATCTAACGAATCCGTTATTAGACAATGGTGATTAAATGGGAATATGATGATTGAATGTATCCCCATTGTTCAGTCATGAAGCCTCCATCCAATTCCAAAATATAAATGCTTATCGATGTAATTATGATATAGCCATGATATGGCGATGGTATGGATGAATATGCATAGTTGTTAATAAATGCAAACCATTTGGTTGATGGTATTGATCATGATGGGTAAACTATGTTTTGATATTTCAAAAAAAAAATTATCTTTAGCAATTCAATTAGTCTATGCTCTATTATGTTAAGTGTGTTTCTATTAATATTTACTGATTTACTGTAAAATTAAGTATAAAAATTGTAGAGAACAATGTGTATCAAAATTTATTTTGGGAAATTTATATGGAAAATTTGAAGTAGTATCTAGTCTCATGTATGGGATTAATTTTAGATGCTATTACAAATAATACAATCCCACTATAGGTAGCCTCGACAATGACCACATGATACATTAGATTTCTTGTGGATACTATCTACCCTAAAATCGTCTTTTGGTCTTGGAGTAAGACCTAAAACTACTTTGATTAGCTAAGAGTTCATCTTTCTCAAGTGTAAGGAAACAGGTTAATGGTCCAAGACCCAAAGGCATTTGACAAGGGTGAAAGTATAGCCCCATACAAACCACTAGCGAGATCCCCCTAAAGTTTCATGAAAGTTTACCATGAGATATAATCATCCATGATAATGAAATTTGTCTTAAGACTGTTGTTGGTGATTATGTTATTGTTGTTTGTAACTACCTAAAGACTCGCACCATTTTAGGTTATCTCGTAGCTCAAATACCCTCTGACGCTTTCATCAAAGCTTGGGTTAAATAATCTTGGGAGCCAAATGGTTGGGTTTGAACACACACTTGGAGGCCAAAAAATGAATTTTATTGTTCTCCTTTAGGGAGTGTAGCATCACTAGAGGCTTGATCATTCAACACTCCAATATCCACATGATCATGGGCTCAACTTAAGACCAAGGAACTACTTAATTTCCATAATCAATATGATGAAGTTTGATAGTAATGATCTCATAACATGGATATTCTAGATGAATTAATTATTCAATTTCCACCAAGTGCCAACTTTACAAAAGGAAACTATCAGATCCTTGCATTTAGAACCTAATCAATTCTTGTGATACCACTAGCTTTGTGATTTTAAAAAGGATTCTATTGTTTCTTCATATGTTTTTATGGATGAAATGATGACACATTATGGGGATATTAAAATCAACACCTTCTTTAGCCAATTGGTAAATCTCGAGAAAAAAAGGTCCAATCGCAGAGGATATTCAACACTTTCAAAAGAAGAGTCTTAAAGTGAAGATCATTCTAGATGATAATTTATTGGATCTCTTTATGGACATTTTAAATGAGAGCATGCAACATGAGGTGCACCTCTTGGAACTTAAATAATTGGAGAATTATTTTAGTATGATAATGAAAGTTGAAAGTAAAAATATGGCTACTAAAAGGGCTACCACTAACACCTACAGAGAGGGAAATGTTCCCACTCCTAACCTCACTCAACCTACAAAATTGACACCTTAGTAAATGGATGAAAGAAGAGAAAAGGAGTTATTTTGTAATTGTGATAGAAAGTTTTAAAAAGGAATAAGTGTAGTAGGAATAATTACTTTACATATATCAATGTAGTTACCTACTCGATGAGAACGCTCTTGACTTCTTGTTTTTTATAGGTCACATTTCGTGGTTGGTTTTACCTTTGAATAAAAAAGTGGTGCTCCTAGAATCACCCTGTTTTCAAGGTTAAAAAAAACATCCTGTTTGAAATCATGGCCTTGACATTGATACCATTGTGGACCAAAACATTAAAATCAACTCTCTAATCGAGAAGTGACGCTCCTAAAATCACACCATTTTTGGGCGGTTAAAATTACAACTTGTTTGAAACTATATCCTTAAAAATCGGTACTATTGTGGCCAAAACCTTAAAACCAACCCTTGAATCAAAGAAGAAAAAGGAAAAAAAAAAATTATATATAACACTCTTCTTAAAAGAAAAAGAAAACAATTTTTTTTAAATAATAATAGGAAATAAATAAACATAGTAAAAGAACATTTAAAAAAAAGAAAGCAAAATATATATTTAAAAAAAAAAACACTAATAGAAAACAACCAATTTTTAAAGAGAGGAGGTTTAGAACAGTTTCTTTTATTTTTTTTCTTAAATGATTAAAAATATATATATATATATATATATATATATATATATATATATATATGAAAAAACAAAATAAAATCAAAACAAAACAATAAAAAAGGAAAAAAAAATACACACAACATTGGGACCATAGTAATATTCTCAGAGTTGGGATGGGTCATGGGGGTCAGGGTTGAATGATATCATTGGGATTACTCCCTTTTGAGGAGAATTCATATCGTTCATCCTCCCGCACTCCTGCACCTTTGCAACTCTACACTTCCAATAGTTCTGGATTCTGACAAAAACGATGTAATTTGCAGGATAGCGAAGTCATTTATGGAATGTTGATTTGCTAAGATTGCACCACTAACTCTCCATACTTGGTTGAATTTATTTCAAGTAACAATGTTTATTATAAAAAATAAGTATATAAAGTGAACAAATTTTTTTTATGCATATGTTTAACTTAAAAAATATTGTTGATTTATGGTCATAATTTTAATTTTAATATTTTATGCAGCCATTTTTCACGTTGTGCAGACTCTTTTGCTATGACCATATCTAAGAACTGTCCACACTAAAATGTACCCTTAAAGTCAAAACCAAACCAAAATCTTCTTAAAAAAAATGGTTATCATGAGTTAATGAAGCTTTTAATTACAAATTCCAATCTTGTGGTCAGCATTTAAAGATGCGAGCATATTCTTAGTCGTCCTCACAATTCAATGAATAAGATTTAATCCTGATAACTTTATTTCATTTATAAATGCATCCGTTAACCTGTTTACTTTTTCACATTTACCTAATCATATTAAGAAATTACTATCCAACAATATAATTGCCACGTTTAGTTGATTACCAATAATTAATATCTATACAACATTTTTTTTCCACGTTTGGATTATTACCCGGCACTGCTTCATCTTCATTGCCACGGATCCCATGTATGTGAACTGTGATGCCACGTTTACGTGTGTTTCTGGAGATCCGACAGGTGAAGAGCGCAGGAAGGTGAAACCTTTTTCACATTTACTTGATTACCAATAATTAATTTCTATGAAACCTTTTTCTTGCCACGTTTAGATTATTACCAGGGACTGCTTCATCTTCATTGCCACGGATCCCATTTCCACGGATCGAGACCTCATCTCCATTGCCACGGATTCCATGTATCATATTGGGGAAAGCGTTCTTTTAATGCATGTGAACTGTGATGCCACGTTTTGAGTGAGTTTCAATTTCAATTTTCAATCAACAATATCAGGTTGAGAGCCGACAGGTGAATAACGCACAGCCGGCAGGTGAATAACGATAGGGTTTTAATTTTGCGTCACACATTTCCATTTCTGGTCCGGTGTTGTTAAGTTTTAATTGTTGGCATTTCATATAATTTGTTTTAAACCTATCTCCATACATGCTAATATGTTTATTCATTTTCATGCAGAGGTTGCAGTTTCCAGTTCGTGGAACCGCATGCCCCATGGTAAATTCTCTGCATACTAGAACAGCATGCGAGTTCTAGAAATATATGATACGAAAGATTTTCTTTGAAGATGAGACCGGGTGGGTTGCTGAAGAAGGATGGGATTTTCACTGTTCTAAGATTTTTGGCACTTTAAACTCATTTAAATTCATAATTTGACAATCCAGTAGTATCATATTAGATTTAGATCGAGACATCAAATTTATCAGATAGATATAGCTTGTGATTTGTTCGCCAGCATAAACATTGTTTGTGTACAATCTAATGGATCGACATCTTCCAATTCTATTGAATCCGAAAATGAGCGCAAAACCTTAATGTCCCCTACGAAACAAAATCCAACCAAAACCAACCAAAACGTTCGATTATTGATTTAGGTTTTTATCTACTGTTTACTATTTAAATTTCTGATTTAGGTTTATTATTTACAAATTTTTTTGGCAATGAGCAATTTAGGTTTATTATTTACAGTTTTTTTTGGCAATGAGCAATTTAGGTTTATTATTTACAGTTTTTTTTGCAATGAGCAATTTAGGTTTATTATTTACAGTTTTTTTTGCAATGAGCAATTTAGGTTTACCGATCATTTATCTAGGTTTACCATTTATGGTTTTTGGAATTACTGTTTACGGTTCTGGGCATTACGGTTATGGGCATTATGATTCTCTCCACGGGCTCTTCATTATCATGGAAGAAATAATATTCAAATAGTGTCGTCAATGCAAAGTTTCCAAATCACCAGTACCGACCATTGTAATAAAATGAAGATTAATGTATTAATTAATACATAACTAATTTAAGTTAAATTGTTCATCGTCTTGTTATGGCCTATCGGCGTTCATCAGCCACAAGTTATGTGGCTGTGCTAGTTTTGTATAAATTATTGAATAAGCCAAAATCTTCCAAAAATACCCACTATCATTAATTTTGTATAAATTAATGAATAGTACTAATCTTCCAAGAATACCCTTATTAGTGATTTTGAAAGGATGAAATTATATGTCCATATTATATACCATTTTTTACAAAAGTTACAAGATCTCTCTATATTGTTCATACAAATAAAAGAACTTTGAGTAGTTGATATTCACTAATTGTATATGAATATATGGAGAGTTTATTTATATAATTACTATTTACATTTATTATCACATACAAGAATATAATGTATCTTAAAATAAAAAACCAAACCAAAATCTTTTAAAACTATCCATTATCATTATTTTTCTAGAATATGCACCTTTGAAATGTAACCCTAAAACCAAAACCAAACCAAAATCTTTTAAAACTACCCATTAGTATTAATTTTCTATAAATTATTGAATAGACTAGTTACTAAAATGTACTGTTAAAGCCAAAAACAAACCAAAATCTTCTTAAAAATTGTTTTATCACCAATTTTGTATAAATTAATAGATAGAACAAAATCTTCCAAAAATAACCACTACCCATAATTTTGTATAAATTATTGAACAAAATTTCTACTACATGAAAGGATGAAACTAAAAGTCCATATTATATACCATTTTTGACACTCAAAAGTTGCAAGACTTGTCTATCTTGTTCATACAAATAAGAGAACTTAAAATAATAGTTAGTTCACCCAAAAAGCCATTGCAAAAGTTGAAGTACACTTCAATACAAGAGTCCTATCATTCCCAAGTGACAAAATGAGAGTGTCTTGTGAAAAATGTTATCAATAATAAAATTATATGTTAAGATTTTAATATTGTATTAATAAAAATTATATTCATATGTATAAATATGTAAATGTTTCTTATTTAAAAATAAATTAATATTAAAAAATATTTTAAATATTAATATTTATTTTACGCACATAAAATAATTACATAAAACAATTTCTTTCTTTTGTTCATAATCAACAAACATTAACACCAAATAACTTTTTAGATAACTTAATGCTTTTACTTATATACATATAGTAAAAAATAAGTATATAAAGTGAACAAAATGTTTTTATACATATGTTTAACTTAAAAAATATTGTTTATTAATGGTCATAATTTTAATTTTAATATTTTACTTGGTCATTTTTCAATATGTGTGTCGAGCCTTTTTCTATGACCATATCTACGTAGTATGCATATATATATCTTATGCACCTCCACACTCTGCATAGGTATATCCCCGCATAGCCAACACTTAGTCTATGTTGAACCCTTGTGGGGAGAATTCATATCACTCATCCTCTTGCACTACTTCACTTTGGAAACTTCGCACTTCCAATAGTTCCACAACACGGATTTGACAAGCGATGAAATTTTCATGATAACTAAGTCATTTATGGTACGTTGATTTGCTAATATTCCACCACAACTCTCAATACCTATTGAATTTATTTTAAGTAATGATGTTTATTATAAAAATATATGTATATAAAGTGAACAAAATGATTTTATGTATATGTTTAACTTAAAAAATATTTAAGCATAGAGGGGCTAAGTGGACTATTCAAATCATGAGAATTATTGGTCAGTTGCGACTAATACTCATGGATATGGGTCATAGATCAATGACTTACACTACACAGTTAATCCCGAAAATGATATTAAAAAATATTGTTAATTAATGGCCATGATTTTAATTTTAATATTTTACTTAGCCATTTTTTAGGTTGTGTGTAGTCTTTTGCTATGACCATATCTACGCTTTCTACATAGATATATATTTGCACCTTTGCACTCCGCATAGGTATATCCCACTCAAAACCAACACTAAGGTGTTATATTAAAGTCAAAACCAAACCAAAATGAATACACCAAAATCTTCCAAAAAAAACTCACTATTAATGATTTTGTATAAATTACTAAACAAAATTGCTACTGCATAAAGGAAGTAGATAAATGATGAAACTAAAATTCCATATTATATACCATTTTTTATGTCCTATCTATCTTGTTCATACAAATAAGGGAACTTTGAGCCATTGATATTCACAAATTGTATATGAATATTTCCATAGTTTAGTTGATATAATTATGTTTTAAATTTATTATCACACACAAGAATCTAATGTATCTTAAAATAAAAACCAAACCAAAATCTTTTAAAACTATCCATTATCATGAATTAACCCTAAAACCAAAACCAAACTAAAATATTGTAAACTACCCATTATCATTACTTTTCTATAAATTACTAAATGCACTTGTTACTGAAATGTACTATTAAAGACCCAAACCAAAATCTTCTTAAAAAACTCGTTATCATTATTTTTGTATAAAACACTGAATAGACCAAAATCTTTAAAAAATAACCATTATCAGTAATTTTGTATGAATTACTAAAGAGACTTGCAGAGAAAGGATGAAACTAAAATTCCATATTATATACCATTTTTAACACTGAAAAGTTGCAAGACTTGTCTATTGTGTTCATACAAATAAGAGAACTTTGAGCGAAGTGATTTGATCAAACATTACACCAATACCACAACAATATTCAATAAAACACATTAGTTGCATTATGCAAGAGGCACATACTATGAAGAAATAAGTAGAGAAACTAATTGCATATGCATGTGAAATACATAAATTAATATGGTAGGCCACTGGTTAAAAGAAACATACTATATCAACACCTTCAGCCTGTTCAACAAGTATTGCAAACACTTTGCGAACATAAGTTGCAGGTAAATTTGTCTAGTGTTAAAAAAATGAACATGCAATTAAAAATATTCATTTTAACAAAACATCACAAGATGAAAACAATAATACAAAATGCACATGATTTCTTACCCTCTGACATAGATTTGTAAAAGCCCAAAATTAGAAATCTTGCATGTCACGAGTCACAACAATTGGAAGTTGGGAAGAACCTCATATTTGTGAGTTGTAATAGATTATATCATGATAAAACACAAAACAATGATGTTTGATTTAGCATCGCCACATACCAGCCACATAATCATGATCCAAGTTATTCCATTCATTGTTGCAGTCTTGCTATTTCAATGAATTCTCAAAAAATAAAATTACGCTCTCAAAAAATTGACTCTCAAATCTAAATCCACCCACCAAAATTAATTAGAACAAAATAATTCAATTAAAACTCATTGTAATTCATAAAATATCTCACAAAAAATCATAACATACAATACACAAAAAAAATTATGCATCGTACTTAAATTAATAAAAATTCAAAAGTGAATTATATATATATATAATAAGCAATAAAAACGAAACCAAATTGTCTGGTCCACAACTTTAAATGTCTCGAATTACCAAATAATATAGTGGCGAGCTTAGAAAACCGAGACGGTATCATAACTTTTAAACTGATGTCACGAATAATGTTAAACTTTGAAAAACACTGGGAATTTCTTGGTCAATGAGAAAACTAATACACAATCAATGCACTAAATCATTGCTATAGGACTAATAATTGAGAATCGCTAAAAACATGGAAAGTGATTCCTTTGAACTTGAACCCATGTAAATAATAATGAGAATTCATAGTTGCTAACTTACATCATGTAGTGGGAGACTTCCCAAGAAAGAAGGGGTAATGGAATGACTTTTGACAAGTGTTGTCGGATTTGTATCCACAATTTGTGGATAAACGTTGTTGTGGTTTTTTTAATACCTCCCACTCCCTCCCTATTCGTATTGAGAAAAGAGACACACCCACCCACAAATTCCATTCACTCCTCTCACCCCCACCCATGTATCTCTTTTTCAGATTACAGATTAAATTATAACCTCTACCAGATATCCAAGTGGGCATCATCGTCATCCATTTATCAAAAACCTTCATAGTTCTCCTTTTCATTTTTTGCATATTTCTCTCTTTATTATTGGTTCTCGATTTTGATTTCTTTTCATTTTCCCCTCAATCCCAAACTCAAATTCCTCGTTATTTGGTATTGGAAGGGAGAATAAAGAAAATATAGAATAGACATTTTCATTCCAGAGGATTATGTGAGGAGCCACTACACGAGGACGAGCAACATATTTGAATCACCTTACAATATAGATCACGAGAATCATATTCATAATGGGACTTTTCCTCGAACTCCTCTATTGCTAGTTGCACTAGTACTATATCTGATAGCACAAGCAAAGGAGGATCATCGAGTGTGGAATTTATAATTCTGAATTGTCTCACACCATAACATTAATATAATATCAATTGTAGCTTAAGGAAGGAAGCAAAAGATACATTGCCCACTATGATCTCATCATCTTATCTTTTACAATTGAATGTATTGAATTCATCAGTTTGATATTACATTTCATAAACAATTCATTTTAACTTTTGTGTACAATATTTCTTATCTCTAGTTTATTTCTTATCTCTAGTTAAGTTATTGAATGGATCCAATGGCTAATAGTTGGCTTGCTCACCTGAATACCTTCGTATGTATGTCGTTATTAGTATTGGGATATTTTGCGATGTCATAATAGATGTAAACTATCTCAAGTTAGTTGGCTTGTTGACCTTTGTCCATAACCCTATATTTATGTATTTATTGGCTCTTTATATTCTTCTGTCATTATGTCATTATTAGTATGGGGTTTTCTGTGATGTCATAACTGATATTCTATATGTGAATTGTCTTAAGTTATAGGCCACTTCACATTTCATTCCCTTGAACCTTATTAAGCATACACTTTATTAACTTTCCTTTGATTGCAATGACTTAATAGCTCTATATTAAAAAGAACTGAAATGAGTAACATTGTTTATATTAAAAATTGGCAATTTATTTTCTTGGACTTTCAATTTATGGAGAACTGGGAAAAGAATTTTTCCTCTCCTCTCTAAAAATATGTTTACTTTTAAAAAAAATACAACTACTTATATAAATTAAATTCCTTTCATGTGGGATATTTACTCCATATAGTTGAACTTCTTCAAAAATAAACAATTGCTTCAAAAATAAACAATTGATTAACTTTGACATTAAGAACGTGACTAAAGCTATAACAAAATTTCCTCTATGTTTAAGAGTTTAGAGATTCAAGAATTCAAAGTTTATAATCCATTAATGAAAAAACTCTATTTAGAATAGGAAAATGGTGCAATAAGACATGAGACTTGGCTGATATTAAACTTTGATTATGCTTGAAAATTTTATACAATTCAATTCCAATTTATTATCAAAATGAAATCCATTTGCTATATGTTGAGTTTATTCTTAATTTTAATACTCATTAGACATGTGAATGACAATTTTTGGACACTATAATTGCTACACAATTTTGCAAATACCAGGGTAGATTCATCTTAACTCTCGATTTATCATGCACCCATAGAGACCAAATCTCTCTATGTCCAAACATTTCCTCAAGTTTTGTTATCTAAAAAGAGGTTTTCATCTCGAGAGACTTGATTTCTCTCGGTGCATGGTAGATCCAGAGTTAAGATGGATCTATATTGGTTCCTTACCTTTCTTAAGGTCTAATAAATCAAATTTGATGTCAATGAACCATCATATATATATATATATATGTGTGTGTGTGTGTGTGTGGTAAAAGATTCTTATGGTTAAAACATTTCAACGGTTTGTCTTAATATGGAGTTCACACACACACACACACACACACACACACACACACACACACACACACACACACACACACACACACATATATATATATATATATATATATATATATATATATATATATATATTACTTAGGATGGACATTGAAATATTTTATATATGACCCACGTTGAAATATTTTTTAAATGTCATGTGTCAATCCATGTTAAACAAAGAAGGAATTACACATCTCCCTCATACATGGTTCTCGAAAGTGCCTTTCGATGCAATAAATCATTGGTTAGTTTTTATTTTTTAGCATTATACAAGATAAATCTGCATCATACCTATTATTGACGTTCAAGTTCTGTCACTTAGCCAAAGACATGTGAGATTTCCTCCTTACATAAGAAGGAAATTCCTTGTCAATGGCTATCCAAACCCCCTGGTTCCACCTCTATTTCTTTTTTAGATCTCAAAAAGTAGGAGGATTTTAGGGAAATTTTGTGAGATTTCCTCCTATAGTCCTTTGAATGAAAGGAAGATTGGGACTTAGTCTCCTCTCACAAAATATTATCGAGTGTCAATGGGTCTGGGTCTAAATCCTTTGATATAGAGCCAGTATCACATTTGGAGTCGTTCCTTTCACTAGATCCAATCCCAATCATGGGAACCTCCCCAACCTCTTGATGGGGCTCTCCCAAACCAACCATGACCTCTACCCTCAAGTTTATAATAAGTGTTTCTATTGACTCATGATACCCATCACTTGAAATCTCCATGTGTTTAGGAGAAACCTCACAACCATAAGGAAACAAGGAACCACAAGGAATATCATGAGAAAAAAGGAGATTTATGAATTACTCATTCTTTTTAATCTAATGAGATCTCTTGAACCATGGTGTCACTTTGAGCATTTTCCAATCCCAGAATGGGAACAAGAGGACTATCCACATGTAAAGGAGTCATAGAATTTAGAGTTTGGCCCTCTTATGTACCTCCTTTCACTAGAACCTCCAGACCCCCACTTCTTTTAATTTTTTGACCCAAAACTTCTTATGGTTGTTCAAGGCATACATGGAAAAATTACAATAAAATATCAGATTCCCAACTTCATGGCATAAACCAAATCTAGAAGGGAGATTCCAAAAGTCCATATTTTGTATAAATGTCCATGTCCCCCATTCAATAGCTAGTTTCGTTAGAATACCTTGTCTAAGGTCTAATTCAACTAGAATTTCAATTATCCTTTAATCTTATTTCTCCAAACAGCGGTCCTCCAGAGCGATGAAATGACCAATGGATTTTCCAATCCCTTCAAAAATAATTCCATTCCAAAGTTTGATTGGAAAACCTAGCATATTTTCCAATCCCTTAAAAAATACTTCCACTCTAATGTTCGATTGGAAAACCTGACAACAAATACCAAATATTTTGAATAAATGTAGGTTCTCTTTGTGGGTCAACATCTAACTTCTAACACTTGAGGCACAATCCCAACAAACCCCATAACTAGTTCTTATCCATAAGGATATCAACATCCACTTCAAATTGAACTAGAAAAAATATCCAACCTTGAACAAGTAAATGAAATGTAGGCAAGTATCCCAATATTGGCTTCTAATGTTCTCCTATCCAAACCTTCAAATTTTTTCCTTTAACATATTTTCCCATAACCATCCCAACAAGTGCATTAGCCATCAAACCTTCCACCAGCTCATAAAAACTCACATCATGACCAACTACCATTTTATATGATTTGGCTTAACCCTAATACATTTCGTTTTTCGCCAGGTCGACTCCCTCCTAACCTCTTCTCTATATCTGGTAAAACCTTCTTACCTCCTACACCTTTCATTGTGAACTCCTCCTCTACCATACACAACTCCAAATGACAAGAAAAGTCAATTCTATGAAACTTGGTCACCTTCAAACCCTCTAGATTCTTTGATATAGTCGACTAAGAAAGTGAAATCGATAGACAACAATTACTCTCATTATGACCTCAAGATTCTTTACCTCCTGAGAGATTCAATACCGTCCTTTCAAAATCCTACTCGCCAATCTTTCCCTTTACATTCCTTGTCATATATAGGACCAAATCCCCCTCAACCCACTTGCCACCTATCAATCCTAACATCAAACCAATGTCCATGACCTCCAAGGTTAGGTCTACATTCAATGCCTTTGTACACACCCATGTCTCTTGATGTGATCGAAAGACCAATCTAGGGCCTAAAGCATTCCCCTTTCCATAATCTACCATGTTTAAGTCTTTTTCAAAGGTGTTAAGCTACTAGGGCCTCCTCCCTAGCTCAACCTTCAAACCCTAAAGTTTGTAGTAACCCTAAAGCTTCTCATTTTCAAACCTCTCATCATACACACTAGTTTTATAATAGAAAAGGGAAGATTTATTGTTTCATTCCAGGGGGATTAAATTTATAGGTGGAATACATTAAGAATAGGCACAATTTGATTTATTTTTCTTTGTTCAATACCTGCAATCATACTCCTATTAGATAAAATTTTATCTCAATTTAAGCAAGGTGGATAGAATTAGGACATTTTTTTTTTCTTTTCCAAACCATGCCTCAATTGGCATCAACATCAGTTTTTCCAGTTAAACCCAAACTTATGGTAAATCCAAAGAAGGATACCAGGAAGATCATGGTATAGAGAAATTAATTGAGAAGGCATGGTTGGCCTACCTATGCCAAAATGCATGTTTGTTTAACTCAAACCACTTGTTTCAATTATTAAAGAAATTCCCAACAACACAAGTCCCCATTATAGAATGAACTTGGGACAAGTTAAAGAGGCAGGGAATGAACAAGTAATTTTGGAAATATATGAACATTTTTTTTCTCAAAAAAAGCACAAAGAACTTAGAATATGGAGGGCTATTGATCATATGTTTATGGATAGATTGTGAAGGGTTATGTAGGGTTGTTTTTAAATATGTTCTATGTAAGAAACATACTTTCATTCTCTACATGTCGATATTTTATTAGCAACATGGAGAAAGAAACAAGTATTAAACTTGGGTTAGTTGTTCAAATATTTAATATGTCAAAATTTAGAAATTGAAGCCTTAAAAATCATCTTTGAAAAAAAGAAGCGGTCATAGGAACCCTCAAAGAGCCTTCGATGAGAAGTCAATAAACTCAATTACCTCAAGGTCTAATTTTGACTTCATTTCTTCCTTTCCAACTTACTAATCACTCAAGGTGAAAATAGGTAAAATATGGAATCCAAAAATGCCCAATTATTGCACAGCCATTTTAGATTGTCTTTGCATGCTTGAAAAGATAAATTTTGGATAGAGGAAATAATATTTTCGTATGATGGATTGTATGGAATTTTGGACAAGAAGAACAACTTTAGACATAAATCCAACACATTTTTGAAGAGTTGATAAAAGATAAGATGAATACCTTCACATTCCATGGTGAAGGTAGGATCTTTCCTTTATCTTCATGTCTACAATGTTACATTTTGCATCAAAGTGAAGGCAAGAGTTGCTAAAAAATAAAATGACTACCTTCACTTTCCATAGTGAAGGTAGGATCTTTCCTTTGTCTTTATGACTACAATGTTTCATTTTCGTTTAAGGTGAAGGAAAGAGTTGCCAAAAGATAATATGACTACCTTTACATTCCATGGTGAGGGTAGGATCTTTCCTTTGTCTTCATGTGTAACATCTCGCTCTTGCACGCACATGATTTGACTTATTCTTTGAGGACACTTGTGTGCAAGTGATCCGGTTTTAGTATATGGTTTTATGTTCGCTTATGGATTCTTATGATGATGTTGATGATTATGATGTTATGTTATTTAATATCGATGTATTGACATATGTTATTGACGAGTTTCCTCTGAGTGTGCAGGACACTTGACAGATTGAGGATGCCATTGGCATCAATGGACCTCCTTGGACTCTGGATCTAGTCAGGAAGTGGACTGTATTGGTTTGGGTATCTTTATCTTATGTATAAGTGACATGTGATCGGGTATATTATGATGTTGTTTATGGATCATTGATAGTGTTTTGTTGATGGATGCAGGCTGACGATTGCTTGCTAATCAGACTCACATAAGGAGTAAAGGGGCCATGCACAACAACCAGATATTGAGGGAGAGGTGTGGCAACAACCTGCCACAACCTAATAGCACTCTCATCGTGGCTCGAATTGTAGGTTAATGATTACCTAGTTCAAGAGATCCACGATATCGTGAGGGCAGACTGAGACAGTTGCTCACAAAGATTCTAAGGGGTGCGCAATAAGGCAGGGTCTTTATTCCTTAGAGGCCCTTAGTCTCTCACAAGGTCGGTTGATGGAGTATTGACTCTAAGGGTTGGACAACTACCAAAACCAGTCAAAGGCAAGTGGCACCCTTGGAGCACGTAGTGCATCTTGAAGGGCACGTCGCATAAATAAAACTTGAATAAAGGCGAGTGGCACCCTTGGAGAATAGAGTGCATCTTGAAGGGAACTTTGTGATTTTTAATAAAGGTGAGTCAATGAACCTAGGTGCCTAGAAAACTATATTTGTTTTGACATTGTCGAACTTAAAATAATTTTTAAATGGGTAATTTTTAATTAATTGTAAAATCTCCTTAAAAATTATAAGCCTAGTTTAAAAAAAAATTAAGGGTAGGTTGGGCGGGTAGTATCTTTATGTCATTCTCATGTTATCTTTATGCTCATTATGTTATCATTATGTTATCTCGTGTCATCCTTGTGTTATCTGATTGAATATTGTTGTAAATTGTTTCAAGATGATTATGATGTGCCAATCGGCTACGCTATTTATATTTATGTGTTGCTATCCTTCGTTGATGCATTGAATGCATTGTTAGTGATTTCCATGATGAGTAGCTGATATTGCTTTTACTTATGATGTTGTTTATTAGGCGTTGTTGTGATCATGTGTCGATGTTAATTTCTTAATGAAAAAAAAATTATCTTTGTGCTTCGCTTTTTCTTAGACGTAACGGAAGGTTGTTACATCATGTCTACAATGTTACATTTGCCTTCAAGGTGAATGTAAAAGTTGCTAAAAGATAAGATGACCACCTTCACATTCAATGATAAAGGTAGGATCTTTCCTTTTCCTTCATGTCGACAAGGCTGCATTTTCCTTCAAGACGAAGGCAAATGATTACATTACAATTTGTTCATAAAAGACATTATTAAGTTGAAGGTTAGTATGAGCCATTATGAGATCTCATAAAGTTTTGCATATTAAGTTCATCCCCTTTCATCTTTGCATACAAAGAATAAAGCTAACTGAGAAGTCTGATTTGTTTCGTTTGTGTAATTTTTTCTCGCTATATTCAATGCATCGGGTTAGATTGTCATTTGAAAGGAACTCGATCCCCTCTCACTCTCACTTGTTTTGGATTGTTTATTTGTTTTTTAAGTATTGGTGTGGTACATGTGATTTTCTTAATTTCTCCGGATGTTAAATGGTGAGCAACTTCCTTTTGAATATATACACGTTTACAATGACCTCCCTAAGAGTTCTACAATGACCTAGTACAAAAAAATAGTGACGAGCATATGATTTGAGTTTCAAGAACTTTCTTCAAAGTATTGAACCCTCGTAGAATGTCATTTAAGAACTCGAATTGTCATAACAATCCGGAATGCCGAGACTAAAAGCCTCAAAAAGTTCTAAAGTAGTTTCAATATCCTTAATTTCATTTTGAAATCTTAAACTACCTTATGCTTTCAAACACTTGGAAGTTAAAACCAAGGACTAAATTGGACCCTAACTTCGTGTCATCCAAAACTTTAACTACGAAAAATCTCATTCCAAAAACTTGATTGCCAATGCTCCAAGTACATGTGTATAGTTGCGAATTCCTTCACGGAAATAGGTGAACGTCCATAATAGGTATGATGCAGATTTATCTTGTACAATGCTTTAAAACAAAATAAAACAATAACCAACTATTTATATTTGCAAAATTATGTAGCAACTACACTGCCCAAAAGTTATTCAAATATCTAATTAGAATTAAAAACTTGAATGAGTTGAACATATAGAAAATGGATTGTCATTTGGATAATAAATTGAAATCGAATTGCTTAAAATTTTAAGCATAATCAGAATTTTACTATCAACCAAATCTATTTGGATAATAAATTGGAATTGAATTGTTTAAACTTTTAAACATAATGAGAGATTTACTATCAGTCAAATCCATTTGGATAATAAATTGGAATGGAATTGGGTAAA
>ML805881.1:29258-41244 GCA_009831015.1 Picea engelmannii
GGTTTGGGGTAGAAGGTTAAAAGTAATTCTTGAAGGGTCATGATCTGCATGCAAGTTTAAACCCTAGCTTGTTAGTCCGTAGGGTATAATTTCCCAACAACAGAATTGGCGACTCCACTGGGGATATTTTACTCTTAGGGTTTTCGGATTTCATTGAAGGTTTCTTGGGTAGTTTAAAGGAATAAAGTTTCCGTTTCTTTGCTGTTTTTGTTTTCTGTTAGGTCAAATCTAGCAGGGAACATGGTTATAAATACCAGTTTTTCCTTGACTGTTGCTTGACATACTTTCTCGGGATACACAGAGGTACACGCGGCCTGCAGAAGGCCTGCCCGCGTGTAACCCGCGCCCTAACCTTCTACAACCCGCGTTTGAACGCCTGCTGTAGTGGTTTCAGTAGCGTGTAGAGTCCAGGAAGCTTAAGAGGCAGTCTCCTCTGCCCCGTCAGAAGTTTTACCTTCTCAGGGGGCTTTCTGGATCCTGTCTGGGTCTTGATTGGTTTACTGTCTTGCTTTCAGTCTGCCTTATTGTGTTGGTTATTTTTTGCATTTGTTTTCTTTTTTGCAAATTTTTCTTTTCTGTTAAGATAGAAGCATCCAAGCCTTTCAGAGACCCTGGTTGTCAATACCAGAGGCCTCTTTCAGGTCTGGGCTGCTTGTGTTTGAGTATTTCTTTGATTTTACACCTACATGCGGGCTGTTTCAGTTCTGCTCGCGGGTACCCGCGTGCTGTTGTAGCTCAGCACGCGTTTGAACGCGTGCTGTCTCAGTGACAGTCGCGGGCCTGTCTGGTTGCCTTTCAGCCTGGGTGGGGCAGTCATCCCCTCCTGTGGTGAGAAGTGTTCCTTTCAGGGTTTGGAGTCTAGGGTGCACAGTCAGTAAGTTAGGGCCTCATATCCTTAGCTTGTGTTTTGCTTACTTAAATGTTTTGATAGGAAAGACAAAAGAAAAAATTTGTTGTTTTATGGTTTTTAGACAAGTGTTAGAATTGGTGCTTTTTGGATTGCTTTTTTGCATCTCTGCTCTGATTCTTTTTCGATCTGCGCTTTAAGCCAGAACTTTATTTTGTTTTCTTGGTTTTTTGCTTGTCGTCATTTTCCCTTTATTGCGTCATTTTGCAATTAAATAAAAAAATATATATCTTGTTTCATTTTCTTCTTGGTTTGAAGATTATGTTGTTGCATCAGTAGCTAGGAAGAAGTCTTGTTGTATAAGTTTTTGCAGTGCATTTGGAGTATAAGTAGCTCGCAGATCTGAGTGAAAGTCCTTTATATTTACTGCATGAGATCTTAGTAAAGTTGAAAAGAAAAGAAGTCTTTCTTGTCGAAAAGTTGTTGGTTTTGCATTGTTAGTAATAGTTTTGTTTCCAAGCATTTCTTGTTCATTTTTCTTTGAGTCTTTACACACCATCAGTTTCACCATCATACCTTGTGACTTAAAAAATCCCATTAAAAGCAACGCTAATTAAAATCAAATAGACTTTTGTTTGTAGGGTGCATACACTAGCTCAGGACTAGGGCCTTGGAATAGGTTGGAGAGTAAATTTCTCCAAGGCCACTCAAAACCAAACATTGGAGTCTGTCAATAGGGAGTGTAGAAGTCCAGTTACAGAAAGTTATCCGGGACCCCCCTCTAACACAGGGGCTAAACACGAGGTCGCGTAAGGAAAGGTAGCGGAGATAACCCCTCCAAAGCCGGACTGAACGTTGTGGAGAACACATATCGAGGATTTGTTAAGGGATTCCGTCGTTAGCATTTGCCACGGAGCTTCGTGGGTCTCGAATCCGTTCGAGGTCCTCAGTTGTCTTCCGGACCAATTTCTCTCGATACCCTTGACAGGTTTCGGGCTTGATACCCTGCTCATTGTGGTCTACCCAACTATCGACTGTACCCGCCTAGTGACTGTTCACGTGCTGGCAAACTAGTTGCCTATCTTTTCTAGGGACATACACAGGTGACTGCGGGGGTATACCGCGGTACCTAGGACAGACATCGGGCCACGCTTTGCAGAGTATACCCGGAGGGTGCTTCCGTATTCGAGTTGCACTTGCACCGGTAAGTTGCTCTAGCGTTGGTTGTTGTAACTGTTCTTCCAATTAGTTTAGTGCTTGCTTGATTTATCTTCTAGGGGCTTTCTTTTAGCGAGTGTTACTGTTTGTTCGTGTAGAATACCTTAGCGTGTCGTGAATATTCTCACACAGTGGAGGATTCAGAGCTCCGCCGGTCACGAAGGCTTCTTGGCCTGCCGCCGATGATACTGGAGCCACCCCCGCCACCATTGAGGCGGAAGCTAGACCATCAAGGGTCTTTCGAAGCAACCGGGGCTTTTGAGCCCGAACAACTCCCCGAGGAATCGACCGCCAATCTTGGATTGGTTGAGACCTCAAACACTGATACTTGTCCGGACATTATTGTGCCAATTCAATTTTACGAACGCCTGTCAGTGCCTAACCTAGTGATGGAACCAAACTCCGTTACTTCAACTGGGAATTCTTCCATTCCCATCACTGTTGCTACCACAAGAGAAGCTTCTCCTAACTTGCCTTTGTCAGCAGTCCGGGCCACCACGGTCTCGGCCGCAACTACGTCGTACAGTGGACCAACCCCATCTATCGCGGCGGCCACACCTACTTACACACCTAGTACGACAGGCCCACCGTTTTCATACGGTATGCCTAGTTCAGGTACAAGCCCTGTACTCACTTACTCCACTTTACAGACTTTGGGTCTGGGGGCAGGGAGCTCTAATGCTCCCCTGCAAGGTCAACTAGGGGGCATTCCTACCCCTTTCAACACTTTCCCTTATGCTGGAGGTCACATTCCTCCTTCGTCCCCTTCGCTTGGTGGTCCGCATCAGTAGTCCGCCGGGCAGCCTGCACACACAAGTCCTTTTGGAGCAGGGAGTCAAGGAACACCTGCGCAAACTCAGCTGGTAGGTTCGTCTCCGTTTGTTTGGAACGAGACGTTTGTTAATAACACTTTCGCATCCGCTGCTTTCCCAGATGGGGGCACACCCATTTTTGGATAGTCTACACCGACACAGGGTACTATTCCTACGCTGGGGACACATATACCAGGACCTTGGAACTCAGGAAAAGGATCTGTTCATTTCTTTGGAATGCCGATTTGGGGTAATTCTTTCCATAGTCAATGGAACCCCGGACAGACTTCTATGCCTCTCCCGTCGGGACCGGCATGGGGTAATCCTTCCCAAAGTCCGCCAAACACGATGAACGCCCAACATCCTATGTCCTTCATGGGGAATCAGCCAATGATGTCTCCCCAGATGCAAAACCCTTACGTTGGTCAGGGCCATGGCTTCTACCAGAACCCCGGCCAGCAGCCAAACTTTTCCTGGCAACTTGGTGCCAACCAAACTCCAGGACCCCTTTATCCAAGCTATTAGCAGCAACCAAAACTACCATTCTTGGCAATGTTACACTTGCCAGATTTGACGCGGTTGTTAAATGATCCTATCTGTCACAATCCACGTTGGCCTCCTATGCCAACAAAGTTGCCTTCGGACATTCCAAAGTTTGAGGCCAAGCCTAACGAAGATCCAGGTGATCACGTGACTACTTTCCATCTCTGGTGTTCATCTAAATCACTGAAAGATGACTCCGTCCAGTTGCGATTATTTCAATGCACTCTTATTGGGAGTGCCGCGAAATGGTACATCGAGCTTGACCGCTCACGATATTCTTCTTTTGGCGAACTGGTGATGGCCTTCCTTAACCATTTCCAGTTACCTGTGAGATATGACGTCGGCACAGAGTTGCTAGCCAATTTCGAGCAGATGACAGCGGACCATATCTCGGATCATATTCGAGAGTGGCGACGCCGAAAGAGTCTTATCAAGGTACCCATCCCACCAGCATTCCTGTTTGAGTGGTTCCTTAAGTCTTTAGTTCCGCAGTTATCCAAAGACGTCACAACTTCAGGAGTTTTCTTCGAGGAAGATGCCATCATGAGGGCTCAACAGTTTGAGCTTATCTATTCTCAGTTTGGTCTATTGCACAACATCCTGCCGGATGCACCACGATCGATTATGGATAAATCCAAACAGAGAGCCGGACCACATGCTGACGGTATCGTTGGTTCGGTACAAACTAAGCTCGCTGAGCAATTGACGAAACAATTGCAGCAGTTATCTATACAACACTCAGCGGCCAGCCAGACTACTGCTTTGGCTGCTCCTCCTACCCAAGCATCGGAAGTACACTCTGTGCAGATGACTAACCCAAAGGCCAACCAGCAGCCTGAAGGGAAGAAAAAACAATGCAAGAGGGGTAAGGGGGATAAAAAACCAACTAATAATGCTGGCGAGGGCACCGCGGAAAAGAGGAAGGCGAGGTATCCGTGCAACTTATGTGTGGAAGGCCACCCAACCCATCTATGCCCTTGACTTGTGGAGGCCCAGAAGTTTGTCAGACAGCAACAACAAGCCGTGTTGACTAATCCCTTCCAGCATGGGCAAAATTTAACTCAAGCCTTTGCGAGTGGCGAAGGGGGCAACCAGGAAAACTGCCCTCCTCCAAACAATTCATCTTCTGCGAACGTATATATGGTTAAAAGTGATGCTTTCATAACAACTAGAGCGCACGACTATAGCAAACCAAGCGCCCCTGAGAAAGGCAAAGAAGCCGAGATCCCATATCTTCCTCTACAGATCGAGAAGACGTTGGGTGAAACAATGACATGCATTCCAAAGGGTGCATTTAAGAGGGTTTCTCACAATCCAAACGCAAGGGCCACCCAGAATTACTCTGTGGTGGAAGATTTATCACAAACCCCTTGTGCTATGTCTGCTTTGGAGGTCATCCAAAGTTGCCCTGCTCAGCGAAAGGCCTTGTTGACTGCTTTAGGCTCTAGTGAGACTTGTAACCCGGGTACCATCATGTTAGATACGACTGACTTGAAACCTCGTTTGCCTTACCACGTCGCATTTCAGATAGTAGTGGCTCACCCCACGAAAACTTTTACATGAAACATCTACCGCACGGTGGTCGACGAGGGCGCTTCGACTTGCGTTATGTCGTTAGCATGTTGGAAAGCCATTGGTCAACCTGAGTTGTCTCCGTCACCTACTCTCCTCACTGCGTTCGATGGTCGTTCTTTCCGACCACATGGCATCATTCCTTCTTTCCCGGTGCAGTTAGGGGGGAAGACCGTGTGCGTCGAAGTAGAGGTGGTCGATGCCCCCATCGACTACAATATCTTGTTAGGTTGTAGTTGGAATTATGCTATGCAAGCGGTGGTCGCTACAATTTTCCGTGTCTTATTGTTTCCACATGAAGGCCGGATAGTGACTATTGATCAGTTGTCCTTCTCTCGGCCTGACCCAACTTTGGGGGCATCCACGGTTCCCATGATAGATAATCCTCAAGCCGGTGTCGTTAACATAGGAGTTGGTTTGTGCCCATCTTTGATGGGTACTTTTGATTACCCACCTCCTCATGGCGATGTCAAGTTTATATCGACTCACCACAAGGCTGAGATTTTCCATGTTTCGTCGTTCCGCACGACTTACTTAGAGGATCCATGGATTCTTCCTTCCCCATCAGCCACGATGGATGCGACAGGGCACCCCGGCATGTCCATGCCCTTGTCGGCTGCTGAAGTAGTGTACTCTTTAGTCCAGCAAGCTTCAGCTACCCCCGATCCGATTCCCGCACAAGAGTTGGATTCGCTTCCAGAGCCTATCTGGATTCAGGATTCTCTTGTCGACACCGATTCATTAGATTTAGTCTTGCCTTCGGACGAAGCTATAATTGAAGCAATGAATGGTCTGGACAAACTTTGGGATGATTTGCATCACAGATCATATTTCCTCCCAGAGTTACACCGAATCGAAGCAGGAGAATTCACTATCACCATGACGGGGGATCAGCCTTGTCCCATTAACCTCTTAGCTACACAAGATATTTATGCTGAGGGAAATATGGTGACTATCGCTGCCACAATACCTATCAATATCTCCCGAAACCCCGGCATCGTGGAGAATGTCTTCATCGGAGCAGATTTCTCCCCTGAAGAGATTCATATTTACACGGATCTGTTTAAAGAATTCCGCGATGTTTTTGCCTGGTCTTATGAGGAAATGCCAGGGATCGATCCAAAAATAGTTGAACATGAGATCACTACGTATCCTGATGCTAAGCTTGTTCGACAGAAACTTCGTCCAGTTAATCCCAGGAAAGCAACAACCATCAAAGCTGAGGTTGAGAAATTGCTTAAGGCAGGGTTCATATACCCTATTCACTTGACTCAATGGGTGTCAAATCCTGTGCCAGTCGATAAGAAACAAGGCACGATCCGCGTCTGTACCGATTTCCGTGATTTGAACAAGGCATGTCCAAAAGATAATTATCCAACCCCCTTCATCGACCAGATCATTGATGAATGCACCGGTTGTGAAGCCTTTTTGTTCATGGATGGTTTCTCGGGCTATAATCAGATCCAAATCAAACCTGAGGACCAACACAAAACGACATTCATTTTTCCGTGGGGTACATTCACCTATTGAAAAATGCCTTTTGGTCTCAAGAATGCTGGAGCCACTTTCTAGCGGGCCATGTCTTTTGCGTTTCACGACCTCAAACATATAGTCGAGGCTTATCTAGATGATTTAACATCACGCTCTCGCAAGCGAAAAGATCATCCTACACACCTCAGACTCATCTTCGAACGCTGCCGCTACTTTCGGATTCGCTTGAATCCCAACAAGTGCAGATTTTGTGTCACATCAGGACGTCTATTAGGTTTCATCGTTTCAACAACGGGGATCATGGTCGATCCTCTTAAGGTGGAGGCAATAGTCCAATTGCCCCCCCCACGCACAATTTTACAACTTCAGAGTCTTCAAGGCAAGGTGAACTTCTTACGACGCTTCATCGCCAACTATGCCGAAATCACCAAGGGCTTCATGCGTTTACTGAAGAAAGACGTTCCTTTTCTCTGGGATGAAGCCGTGCAACACTCTTTCGACGCATTGAAACACGCCCTTACAACCGCACCTCTGCTACGACCACCGAATTATAACAAGGATTTCCTCTTATATCTGGCTGCCGCAGAGTCAACCATAGGCATGGTTTTAGTTCAGGAAGATGATTTGTTTTCTGAATATGTGATCTATTACCTGAGCCGAGGCCTCGTAGGACTGGAACTTAATTATACCCATCTCGAAAAGCTTGTGTTGGCGACAGTTCATGCTGTTCAACGGTTCCGTCACTATGTTCTGTTTCGCAAGACCACCGTCGTAGCCGTCATGAATCCATTCCAGTACATGTTGACACGACGAGTTATCGGTAGTAAAATCAGTAGATGGATGGTAATCCTCCAAGAGTTTGACTTAGACTTCGTTTCAGCCAAGTCCAAAAAGTCATTGGTCTTCGCCGAACTTATCTCGGAACTTCCGGTTGAGTCAGGTGACGTTGTGCCTGAGGAATCGCCTATCCGGGGGGATATGTTTTTGATTGAATCGTCAGACCCCTGGTACGGAGATATACTGATCTATCTCCAGACCTTGAAGTGTTCTACCTCTTCTTCTTGTGATGAGCGTCGGCGGATACGCCATCAGGCCAAGAACTATCTCATACTCAATGATACTTTATATCGGAGAGGTGTAGACTTCATTCTGCGTCGATGTCTCACTCATGAGGAGGCCATCATAGTGCTCAATGATTGTCATACAGGAGCCTGTGGCGGTCACTTATCCGGGTTGGAAACAGCCCAAAAGATCTTACGAGCAGGTTACTTCTGGCCCACACTTATCAAAGATTGCATTGAGTCGGTCAAGAAGTGCCATCTGTGCCAAATCTTCTCACAGAAGATGAGGGCACATCCAACTCCCATGTTTCCTGTTATCACCGTCGGTCCCTTCACTAAGTGGGGCATTGATTACACTACTTGCAACCCCCCGTCCACCAGGGGGAACCGCTATATCATTGTAGCTTTCGACTACTTCACTAAGTGGGTCGAAGCTATGCCGACTTTCAAAGATGATGGAGAGATTGCAGCTCTCTTCTTATTTAACCAAATTATAGCACGGTTCGGCGTCCCGAGAGAGATCGTCACTGACCATGGCAGTCACTTTCAAAACCAAATGATGTCCGAGTTAACATCAAAGCTTGGGTTATGAAAAGAACACTCATCACCTTACTACCCCCAAGCCAATGGGCAGGTGGAAGCTGTTAACAAAACGCTTAAGACAATGTTACAGCGAACCATCAACTCAGCCAAGTCAAACTGGCATTTGATGTTATACTCGGAATTATGGGCTTACCGAACATCAGTTAAGACTGCAACCGGTTTCTCACCTTTCCAACTCGTTTACGGGCTGGAGACAATCTTGCCCATCGAATGTCAAATTCCATCTCTGAAATTGGCAGTACAGTTATTGCCAGACACTTCTCCGCTTGAAGAATGGTTAGTACACCTAGAGCAGCTTGATGAGAAACGTTGTGATGCGGCACTGGCCAACGAAGCTCATAAACATAAGGTTAAGTGTCAATATGATAGGTCCGTTCATCCTAGGGTTTTCTCTGAGGGCGACCTTGTCCTGGTTTATGACCAAGATAAGGACCCCCTGGGGGCAGGAAAGTTCAAACCCATGTGGTTCGGACCCTTCATAGTTAAGGAGGTTTTAAAGAAGGGCGCTTATCGTTTGGTCGATTTTGAAGGGAATACTTTGGCGGAGCCTAGGAATGGGCTCTACCTCAAGAGGTATTACTCATAGAACGGTCACTATGGGTAACTTTTTGTAACATATGTATAGTCTTTGTGCTATTACTTTCTTTCGTTTCTTTTTAAAAACGTGTCATGGGCATGTCATTAATGTTATCTTTTGTCACTATGGCAAATGTCAAGTGAGTCCGAGGTGTTCATTGGATATGCGGACGGTGCTAGTCGACACACGCGGAGGCTTGCCTCTGCAGCTTGGGTAATCTTTACACCACAGGGCCAGTTGTTATCTTCCGGAGGGATATGCTTAGGTGACACCACAAACAATGTTGCTGAGTATAGCGCAGTTATTGAGTTGCTTCGTGACGCTTTGTCATTGGGCATCTCTCGTCTCCGGGTCTATCTAGACTCTCAAATGGTTGTGTCGCAACTGAACAGAATATACCGTGTGCACGATCCTACTCTACACCGACGATTCCTTAGGGTACATCTCTTGGAACGCAACTTTGATTATATTACATATTTTCATGTTCCTAGGAGTCTAAATCAAAGCACAGATACTCTAGCTAATCACATTTTAGATTGGCATCTTGCTCACACATAAAGAAGATCATGATCATACACATGTAAATACATTATTGTACACACCATCCATAAGATACAGAAAAGAAATAAAAACCATATATAAATATCATAAAATCCTCAGAGTACATAGATGGGCGCAAGCGCCTCAAAAAGTGGGAACCATAACGAGTCACTGGGGCTTATGCCCTCAAAATATATATATACATATCGGTGCTCGAGGCACATCAAAGTCTACAAGTCTGTTCAGGGCCTATGGGCCCTGTTATAATCATGTACAGCTCGGCCCAAACGCCTAAACAGTCAGACCCATGTCCGAGGTAACCCCACCATATGAGTCTGCATGGAGGGTGGCATGTCCTCTATCTCAGCCATGGGAATTGTGCGAGTCAGCTCAGTGAAATTCCGCTCAATCCGCCTAAGAGCCCTCTCAGCATCTCCTGCTGGAGGGTTCCCTGCTACTGCTGCCCCTCCGGCGGCGGCAGCTGCGGCCTCTGGCCATGGGCGGCGCCGGTTCCGTGCAAAATCGGCAGGTCGCACGGGTCCCACATCTGCACGCAACACAATGTTCACCCATCAAAAACTCTGTTATACAAAAAACATGATATATATATAAAAAGACATAAAAATTACACATGCAAACAAAAAAAAACTGTACAGGCGGAGACTTACCCATCTCCCCTCGCTCCTCACCAGGAGGCACTGGTATCGCTGGATCTCTGGAATAGTCGATCCCGACATATGGGTAATCCTCGATCGTCGGAATCTGTCACGACAACCACGCAAAGAAATCATCATTGAAGGCCTCGGTGGTCCTCCCACCACCCTGTCGCAGCAGCAACGCTGCCCATCTGCATACTGTCGGGAAAGTCGCCAGATGTCCTCGTACTGTCAGCCGAGGACTAAAGCATGGAACTCTCTCAAAGAAAAATGAGCACAGGATGGTCCCGAACCCAAAGTTCCTATGTGTCCGCTGTCTGCACGCGGTCAGCTGCCCTGTCATGCTGGCCAGTAGTGTGGTGCTCCAGTCGAAGATCTGTGCATTCATGCACTGAATTGAACAGTTCATCTGTGCACGCGAAGCCTGATGCACGGCTGCAGAGCCAGTAATCCGCCCAATGAGCGATAGAATAGTCTGCAGGGTGAGGCTAGTGATCCTACCAACGGGCACCGAAGAAGGTCTCGTATCGGTCCCAGCCTCACAATACTCTGCTATCAGTTCTGAGACTTTGCTCGGCCCCGCAGTAAACGTCTGCAAGTTAACGGGTTCCCCTCTCCTCGAGAGGCCCGTCAAAAAATAGATATCCTCGGTGGTGGGCACCAAGGATTACCCCTCTATCATAAATGCCCCTGCATCTGGGTGCCAGTAGTCAACCAAGGCATTCAGTAGCTTGGGTTGAGCGCGCATGAATGGACATAAGAAAAACTTCACCAAACCACATTGTGACAGCACGACCATCACGTTCGGATCTGCAGCCACTGCCTCATTGGCAACCTCATTCTCTTTCTCTCTCCAATGAACATACATCCTGCAAAAGTCACAAAGCAAAAAAGGGGGAGGTTATATCTTGCATAAGCCATTTTTTGTTGCGCGGGGGGTAACCCGCGGGCTGTAGAGGCGACAGTCGCGGGTACCCGCATGCAGTCTTGACCCTGCGCGTGGGTACCCGCGGGCTGTCCCTGGACAGCCCATGGGTGCCTAGGGCTGACCTCTTTGAGGTCGACGCCCACCCCCAAAACTCAAAAACAAACTATAATTGAAGTATGGAAATGCAAGATGAGGGAGTTTGTACTTACTTGGTCCGAGCAGAAGTCCGTTTCGTCCACTGTAGCCTCCGAAATCACGATCTTTGGCAAAGGGGTTCTTTTGGCTCCAGATTCAATTTCCAAATCAACAATGGTGATAATGAGCTGTTAGCTCCTATTTATAGAGTTTTTGGCCTCTTTTTGTCACTTTTTTGGGCCCTTTTGTCAGTTTCTTTATACCAAAAACCATTTTGAGTGGTTCCGGAGTTGTATGGCAGGGATTTGATCAGGTATTGGGACATTTTTCATTGAGTTTCAGAAAAAAAAAAAAAAAAAAAAAATACATGAGGACGGTCCATAATTTTTTTTTCAAAAAAATCAACCGGAGCATATAGGGTAGGATTTCATCCCCACTGTTGCCTCTCGTTTCCTTTTTAGGACCAATCCCATCCGGTTGTGACACGGAACCGTCATATCTTCTCTATAAGTGTCGCAACTTGGTGGTAGAGCTTACCAAAACATGGATGCCCTAGGTAGTTCCTGGTTGCATTATGGTGTCCATGCCGTTTCTGACAACATAGTAGGCTCGAGAGTCCGTATAGTCTTTCCTGAATATGAGTTTAAGCCTCATTTGCATGGGTCTTTTTCACTCGTTGTCTTACCCTCCGGACTCCCAAAACATAACGGGTCTCCTTTTAATCCCTTTTCAGACCCTTTAAACATGAAAAGATTGCCGAGCGATCTTGTGACCCTTCACACTCGTTAAACTGAAATTTGAAGTCACGTCTGTCCGGCGGTAGTTTACCCCTTTTTCGGTCCGGACGATCAACTGTACGAACAAAGGAATACTCTATTGAATTCCGATTCTTTAGAAGAGTATCCTCAGGTATAATTTTATTCCTTTTTCGGGCCTGAGGGACTAAATTTACGAAAAAGAAACCCCCCTGGAGTCCATAGTTACACTCTTTTCAGACTCCCTA
>ML805881.1:61712-79985 GCA_009831015.1 Picea engelmannii
AAACTTGATGTACATAAAAGAATAAATAAATGATTACATACCTTTGATGCACATTGTAGTTGGTATGGATCCTCTTACGACACAATTATGTTAATTTCTTTTAACATCTTCTTTTACACTTTTTAAGACATCCATACCGACATGTCTTGGTTTTCCCCTTGTTTGTCCCTTGGAATATTCAATAATCCTTGCAAAACAAATATGTAAAAAATATATTTAAAAAAAAATATCCCAGTGCGTTTATTAAGATAATCCATACCGAGGTGTCAATAATATTTATACACATCGACACGCCAATGATACATATACACATTGGTACAGTATAATAGTGTCATTGCGAAATTGAAAACATTTTACAAATTTTTGTATTCAGCTGGTGCTTTATGAATTAAGAAAATCACGACTTCCTAAGTATTGTTTATTACACACCGCCAAGTAGGGAACACATTATTTAAGAAATGGATATTTCCATATAAAATCAATAATTTTTCCATTTTAAACTCAACAATTTGCTTTATAAAAATTGTGCCTGGTGCACATTTAGGTAATAATATTTTATTATCGTCGACCGTAAAAATGATTTTATAATAATATTTTGAATTGAAATAAAGCGACGTTGCTTACAAAAAAAAGGCATTGGTGTGCTTACTATGTATATAATGCACAGTCATCGGGAATAGGTTAAAAAAAAAAACTGACAACAACAAGACGATTTGGGATCCAATGCAATGAGTGGTTTCGTTGCAATAGATAGGAAATGGCCATATATAAATAAACAAACCCTATGAATAAATGGTTCTTAAAAAAAACTATTCTTGTGAAATATAGAAGGATAAAGCAAAAAACAATGAGAAAATTAGGGCTTCCAATACTGAAGGTAACTATGAAACCCTTTTTTTGGTTTGGGAATGCATTGGAAATTGTTTGAATCAAATAGGAGAATGATCAAGATGATTAATAGAATGAAATCATATACCTAAAGTTTCTCCTCTACGAACTTCTATGTGATCTACAATAATCCCCCTCGAATTTGTTTTTCAAAAAATATGCACCCACTCTGAAATATTCGCTGATAAATCTCTGTTACACAAATATCCTTTATAAAATTTGGCAAACAAATAAAATAATGAATAGGGTTTTCCTTTATAAACACAAAAAATCAAATTCCCGCTCATTTTTTCATTCTACATTTCATCACATTCATGATAAACATGCGCGCCATTTTTTTCTTCAAAAGTTACATTTTTGGTGCACTATACCAACAATAGTGCACCAGTGTGGTGTGTACGTATAACACACCAGTTTATTTTCGTAATAAATTTCAAAGTATTGATAGTAAGTGTATGTCATTTTTCTAACTTTCTTCAATCAGTAAGATATACAATTAGAAACACATTGATGTGAAGTGTAATTAATAACGTATCAGGACGATGTGTAAGTAATAATGCACCATAAGACAATTAAATTTGCACAATGCAAATGCAAACATTTGTATTTAAAGTTTGCGGAGGTTTTTCTTTGCGAAGGCAATAATGAAGGTTCTATGTTTGAGGAGGATGTTTTTAGGGATCAAGTAACTATTTCATATTTTGTAAATCCATATTGAGATTTATTGTATAGCTAGGCGAAAAAAAACAATGATATTGTAGAAAAAAGCGATGATTTTTTAAGTGCGTTGTCAAGTTATAAAAGTTATTTGAAGTTGTTTTTGAAGTTATATTGTTCTATGTTACCCAAGATGACAATTTTGGATCAAATGCAGGAAAAAAATAACTATAATATCAAATGGCCAATTCTTCATATTCCAACGCCTCATTTTGTATCTTTAGAACTCCTTCAAGTTCCCTCATGTTGATTGTAGTACATCTAAATTTTATTGATATTTCATTTATCTCATTGAATTTATGTTATGTATGCATCTCCATTTGTTGTAGGTGAATCCCCTTGCGGACAAGTGGATTCCCTCTTGGTCTCTAGACTCCTAAGGCCAAGACAGAAAAATGCTTAACATGGACACTGACTTACTTTTATATCTAATCAAGCTAACAAATGAAAGAGAAAGAGAAATATATGTACCTTATTAGCGATGTTTGTCCTTGCAAAATCCTAGCTGAGCTTCGATCCTGAGCTCCCTGATAGGTCTTATAGGACAAACAAAGATACAATGGACTTCCTACTCTACTGAGATTAGCTCAAATATAGATCCATCTACTGCAGACAAACTCATATGGAACAAGCATAAGTTTGAAAGAAACAAGCCAAGCATTGATTATTAATGAGAACAAGTAAAAGTACTTACAATCCTTTGAATGAAGGTGCAAAATCTTCTTCCAGTTATCCTTGTCCAACCCCTTTGCTCAAGTAATATCCACTGATTTCTTTGATGACATCTCACTCATGATATCATAAGTTTGATGTAATCCTCAATCTCCATCTCCCCTTTGACCATGAGAAGACCTCCTTATATAACCTTGGAGAAGTCCAACCACTTGAGAGATATTTGGGATAAGTTGAGGATGCCTCTCCTTCAGTTGAGGATATTCCCTAAGATCATTCCTTGACCATCTATTTGAATCCAACCACCTTTAGGAATTGAGGGATTATTCCTTGATTTGCCTCAACAAACCCAAAATTTGCTCAGAAAAGGGTAGCGCTCCCCCAAAAGGGTACACAGGGCGCTCAAACACTCCCCCAAAGAATCTCAGGGAGCGCCAACACTCCCTGACAGTGGGTAGGGGAGCGCTCCTCTCCAAAATCCATTTTTTAGTGGTTCTTTTAGTGGCAAAAGGTTTGTACTCCCTGTCAAGTGATCTCTCTTCTTCAAAAATAGTCTTTGAGGTGTCTTAAGTGTCTTTATGATGCCGTTAGAGGCATGACATAGGCAAGATGACAATATGATGTTTGTGACACTTACAACACTTTGTGATAAATATGTGACACTTGCAGACAAGATGTGACACTTACAACACTTGTAATGACGACACTTGCGACACTATTGAAGTGAGTAATTTTGACGTGTAACAGATTGCCCCTCAAAGTACAAAGTTAGAGACGATGATGAATGACGTACTTTGTAGATTTTTTCAAGCAAGGGTATGGATGGAGAGAGGCTAGAAAAATCTCCACACAACCATCAAACAAATATTATGACATGTTTCAAACCCAAGGCAGACATACCTATGGTTGAGTGATAAAGAATTTTTAGGAATGGTCGCCATAAAATGCACTGCGGATCCATAATTATATTGATAAAATGGTATAGCCACTGAAGATACAATGTGGATCTATATTCCCATGACCTGAACTGATCGTAGCCATGAAGAATACACAATGGATCTACGAAATGAAAATACATAGCCATGACCAATACAAATTGGATCTATGTAACAATATATGTGTCATAGTTCAAAATAACTCCTTCGCAACCTGGGCAAAGTATGCATAAGAGTGAAAACTCAACCCAGGTTCTTCTTACCGATCCCAATATAGTACAAATCTAACCATGTGAATAGATGTCCTGATGTCAAACATGGCAAAAACCACTTGATTACTAGTCAATGATGTAAACTGTTAACAAGCGCGAGGGAGATCACCATTGATGTCAATGATTCCCTAGGTACTCTAGTACATTCCAACGAATCTAAATGGATGAGCTGAAGTCGAACATACGTGGAATCATCCGATCAGGGGTCAATGATGTAAACCCACTATCGAACGTGAGGAGGCTTGCCATTGAGGCATGCAAGTCCCAAGGTACTAACTGGTTTCTAAGTCTAGTTCCTGGATAATGTGTTGAAGTCGACAGGAATAGAATCGTTGAAGGAGGGCCTTAATGTATCCCCCATCAACGACACGAAACTGAAATAGAGATGTAATTGGTAGATCAAATGAACATGGATTGACATGGTTATTGAAATAAGATATTTGTGATGGCTGACTTTTGAGGCAGATACTTCCCTTGAACACTGAGGCACAACAACAGAAACTTGACATGGACCAAAAATTGATGATGTAGTGGATGTTGTGACTTTCGTCAGGTGACCCAAAGGAGGAAAAGAAACTCAGAGGATTGGCTTAGTGCAGAGGTTCAATGGATAAAAATGTATGCAAAGACAAAGTGTCATGTTCAAGGGAAACTATAAGAGTTACTGGTAGTGTTCTTAAAAACTGCTTGGCTTGCTTCTTTCAATTTTTTCCCCCATCCAGATAGACGAGTACCTCTTTTTAATTTAATGAGCTCGAGGAGGGTAACACATGCTCGATATGAATCACCTTCGGTAAGTTCCTCTTACTTTGTTTAACGAACTGGAAGAAGTAAGGGTTCGATCCCGTATGGGCCCTTCAATGTATGATTGTTTAACGAGTCCAGAGAAGGTAAAATCAGTGGTTTTTCATATTTAGAGAGTCTGAAAACAACTTAAAGACGACTCCAATGTTGTCCTTTTTCATAATGTTAGTCTCCTGAGGTCGAAAAAGAGATAAATTATCACTTGAAAGACACCCTTTCAAACCTTTTAACGAGTGGGAAAGGAAGCAAGATCACTCGACAATATTTTCATGTTTAGAGAGTCTGAAAAGAGCTTAAAGACGACTCCATGGGGTTCCTTTTTCGTTTATCCATGCGGGTTCAAAAAAGAGATAAAAGTTTACCCAGATGCATTCTCATGTATTTACGAGCACGAGAAAGAACAAAGACTAAGCTCGGTATGCCCCCAGCTTGAAAGCTAGTGGATTAACTCCAGAATGATCATCAAAGGATGGAGACATGCCCTCCAAGCTTCATTTCATTCACCGATGTTGAGGTTGTCACCAATTTCTCTACTAGACAGAGAAAAAGGGTAGGAGTGGATGAAAAGAAGGTTCAAGAGAGGCGACTATTTCTTTTTTTAACGAGCTTGACACAGAAAAAGAACTATGCTTAGGGCTCTGGGTTCAATCCCCAGATTGTTGTTTCATTTTTTAACGAGCTTTCTACAGAGAGGAAAACTATGCTCAAAGCCTCTATTTCATTTTTTAACGAGATTGCTACAGAGAAGAGAAATTGTGCTCGTGGCCTCTGTTTCATTTTTTAATGAGCTTGCCACAGAGAAGAGAAACTATGCTCGTGGATTCTCCTTGATCATGGCTTCCAAGAGAATAACGCTCTGGAAGGACACCATGTCAAGGGACAAAACTCGGTCATGGATTCCAAGAGATCTTCACTGGATGGAGGAAAATCACTCTGGAAGGAACACATGTCGAGGGTCATGACAGGGGTAAGGAGATCAGGCTCCAATAACCCTACCGAAGAGATCACCATGGAAACTATCGGATCTAAATCATCGGAAGTCAAATTCATGGGAGATGATGGAAAATCAACATCAGGAGGGAAGATAGAGTGTATATATTCCCAAATTTCTTCACGAGGGGGATGAAAAGAGGATCGATGATGGTTATTTTTATCGCATAGTTTGTAGTTTAGGTCAAAGGCTAAAGGATAGAGATCAACCTGGCATAACAGGAACCTTCCCCACCCAATGTCACCTCAATGGGGGAGGTTCTTTATGTTTAGGGAAGTTAGCCCAGGGGAGACGTCCCCGACAACCTGGGGTTTTGAAGAGGCTAAGGTATAAAGCAAGGTTAAAGTTTCCTCCTCACAGGTTACCCCCTAGGTCAGATAGTTTGGCTAAACAACCAATAATGAAGTGTATGCCCAATTGAAAACACCTGCCCGGAACAGGACAACATCAATACAATATATATATATATGCAGGCTATAACTCAAAGGGTTAGTACTTCAATAACTATATACTATCATTTAATAAGCAATGTAAAGCAATAGATACAAATGAAATCAACGTTTTGTCTATTAGCTATGAAAGAGCATCAATTCATCAATATCTATCAAGATGATCAAGCTAGCAATGTATCCAATCAATAATTTGCTCAATAAATGCTTCAAATCATCATTCAATTGCTTATATTCAACTTTTGCTGCGTCAATATGAGATAACCAACTGTGATGTCATCCCTAATTAAGTTAGTTTGTTAGTTAGGGTTTCAAAATTTATAGTTTTGAGAGTGGTCTTGTACACTAAGACTTCAACGTTGGAGGTTAGATATCAGTGCCTTAGGGTATATGGAGTCAAACAAGATAAGGGCATAAGGTCTTGAAAGGATGAAGACTTAAAGACTAGAGGGAAGGGTTCTAAAGTGCTGCAAAGGCAGGGCCCTAGAATCAAAACCCTAGGGGAAAGAGGCTCACTCCGGTGTTGCTTAAGCAAGGCCTCGTGCTCTTTCCTCCTTCTTTAGGTCAACTTGGAAAAACGGCTAGCATAAATGATAAATCTAAGGGATGAGGTGAGAGAAAGTGTTGTAAAGACAAGGCTTTTAAACCCTAGAAGATGATGGCCCTAGGCGTAGATAACCTAGGCCTAGGACGTCACCCTCTTTCAACCTATAAACTTCAACGCTAGCTTAAGGGAAGAAGGAAGATGAGTGTAGCAAAGGCTAGGCTCAATCTCTCTTCTTCAATGGCTGAAAAATATCTCTCTAAGGGGACATGTAACAATGACCTACTTGTGTGCTTGTTACCTAGGGTTTCAAATCAGCAATTAAATAAGCAAATGTAAGAAATTAGACCTACAACCATTCAATTAAGAAGTTTTGCAAGAAAATCACTTACATATCATGAAGAAAGCACATGCAAACCCTAGTTGTAAACCTTCCTTGGAGAGAAATGCCACAAGATGCCAAGAATATCCTTCCAATAATAAGTGCGCCTCACTTATGCAACAAATATACCCAAGAAGGGCGCAAACATAGCACTAGATGACAAATGTTGGCCCTCTCTGGGCCTCCAAACTCTGCCACAGGTGCCAAAATGCTCTGTCAAGGCTCCATACACTGGAGGTGACGTCAAGGGCTCCTAGATGATGTCCTGGGCCATCAGAGTGACACGTTCTACCTGCAGTGGGTCAACCCCCTAGGGCTGGGCTCAGCCAAGGTGTCTTGGAGAGAATGTCCTTCTTCTTCTCTCGTGCAAAGGCTCGATCAATCATTGTCCTATCTCTGCCCTTGATGAGGTCCCAACAACCATCTGATGGGCTCTTCAGCCCCATGGAGGTCCGAACTAATCATCTCCCCATGTGTACCAGTCCACTTGGTACCTGTCCGTCGAGCATGGTCCTGCACATCAAAAATTTGCCCTCCATGGGCTCATTAGTCCTCGGGATCATAGCAATGTCAATCATATTTCATCATTAATTTTATCAAATGCATGCATAAAACCCCTAGCATATCATCTAATAGCTCAAAGATATTACAATGACCTACTATACAAAGATGAAGAAAAAGACAAAATGCCCTATTGGGCTAGCATCCATAAGAAAAGGAAAGTTTCCAAAGGATATCATCCAAACCATGTAACACAAGGTGGTGTGGTCAAAGGATGTCCAGACATAGTGAAAGACAAGGGTGAATATTATCCGTGGGTGCCTTTGTGGGAGGCGAGTTGTACCTGTCATGGATGCAATTCTTTCCAAGCCCTTTATTTTCCTTTATTCTTTCTTTTCTTTATTATCTTTTATTTTTATTTCAAGGTCTAACTAGAGGACACTGCCTTGGCATGGTCTCCAGAGCTGACAGTGTTACCCACAAGTACTTTTGCAGAGATGATAAGGCTGGCTCGTGATGAGACCCCCTTTCCCTTGTCCATGCAACCAAAGGTCACTGCCCTGGCATGGTAACCAGATAATGGCAATGTCATACTGCTAGGTACCCATGAACATAATGGGCTAGCTCATGATGAGACCCCCCATCCTCTTGGCTAGGTCTTGTTTTGTTATTTTTCTTCGGGTCCCTCTTGTTTCTTATTGAGAGGATTTTTATTTCCTTCTCGGGGATCCCTGGGCGAGGCATCTCTAGGTTCTATTTTTTTATGGCTTTTATCTCTTACCAAATGCTTTTACCTCCCGAGCCTTTAGCCCCTTCTTCCCACGAGATAAGGTGTAACCCCACAAACATGTCTTCGTAATGCCCGGACTAGGGGAATGGGATAGATGAGTGGGAGATAAGATGTAAGAGTGATGATATGATGGGAGCGGACAATGGCCCTTCAAAATCCCCCCTGGTGGCTAACCAAAACCAATGGGTACAAGCTTGCTAGGGTACCCTGTCAATCCCCCCAACCATGGTCAAGTGGGTTAATGTAAGATCCAAGCAGTCGTCAGAAATAAAAGGAATTCGATGCATATATCTGAAGGTTATAATGATCAAATATGACACATGCCATGATACCTGGACCAACTACCTCATGGAGCAAGAGTCTTCTCTGATACAAGTCCAAGCCAAAGGTGATGGATGCTGCTGCTACTGACAGGACAAGTCTGATGAAGAAGAAGAAACATGGGCCCCACAGAGCCATGCTCAGGTCAATCCTGCTCTCGGTACTCCATGTCTAGGACCTATGGGCCTTGAGACATGATCTCCTAGTTATCCCTAGAAATTGAGGATAACAGTTATCATCCCAAGGTAGCTCGTCAATGCGAAGCATTTCCAGAACAGATTCATCAGAAGGAAAAATTGGGGAAATGTAGTCGATTGCAGACGACAAGGAATTTAATCATGATGGCATTGAGTAACTATCGGGTGCCAATAGATGTTGGTCATACGAAGAGGGAGAAGTGGAGTGGACAACAACGTATGATGTTTCGGCTGGACTAAGAGGCACAATTTCACCTAGCGCATCGAATTCCAAAGGACTAGGTATAATCCAAGGGTCAGATGATTCCAAATATTGATAAGCCGTGGTCAAAATCATATCGACGGTGGCAATATGGTGTGTAGTTGGTGGAAGTGGTGTAGGGAAGGTACCCATAAGGCTAGAATCTTTCAGTAAGCCAACACCAACGCATTCATACATGATCTTGTGATCTCAGAAGAAAGGAATGTCTTCGGTAGCGGGAGCGCGAGTGTCGGTTGTGCAGAAATCTAACTGGTCAACAGTGACAATTTTACCTTGATGAGGAAATTGTACACATCGAAACACCGATGAGGCAATGGCAGTCATAGCACAAAACCAACTTATTCCAAGTAATAAATTGTAATTGAGGGGAGCATCGACCACCTTGACATCAACAGTGACGGTTTTGCCGCCCAACTGGATGGGCAGGGACTGTAAAATCCCATGGGGATGAAAACCTCGCCCATCGAATGTGCATAACATTGTTGGGGATTTGTTAAGTGCAGGTGATTTTAAAATTTTCCAACATGCTAAAGACATGACACAAGTAGAGGCTCCCTCATCCAGAATAGTTCGATGGATTTGTTGATTGTGAACAACAACATCAACTTGGAAAGCAAGTTGGTGGGAGAGTCCAGATGTATAGTTATCCAGGTTAAACAAGATATGGTTGGACGACTCAGGATCAACAATGCCAATAGCAACTAAGATCATTCTACGTTGACTAGGGTAGTGCTGTAGAAATTCTAATGCAGAGATAGCACACAGTGTTTGAGCCAAATATTCAATAATGTTGTAGTTCTGGGCAACACGTGAACTAGGATTAAAGGTATATTTACTGATAGTGCTCTTAGGAGGGCGTAAGATAGAGTCAAACATAGGTTTCTCAATATGAAGTGGTCTAGATGGAGGATTAACTGATGGAGGACTAACATAGGACGATGATGGATTTGGTAAAGTATCAGTACCATTAGTAACTTTTCCTTTATCAGGGTTAACTGGTGTGTCATATGTCTTGAAGTGAGTGGTCAAATTAATCCCATTAAACATATAAATATGTGCATTTGTCGAGGCCTCATCATGAGGATGGCTAGAACTACCCCCAGGAGAGGGGGTTTGAGCAACCATGGATTGCTGCTATGGAAAAGGCTGTGTAAGCATAGCGGGTTGTGAATTTCCATGGAAAAGTTTGGCCACTTCATTGTGATGTGGACAGTCTCGAGTGTAGTGATCGTCACCACAAATGATACACGGGAATTTCAGTTTCCGTTGTGGTTGCTTTTCAGTAGCAGGTGTTTGAGATTGATTTTTTGGTTGTTCATTGTGATTAGTATTTTTTTATTTATGTTTTGCCTTCTTCTTACCTTTGGATTGTTGTGAAGTGGCAGATTGAACTGCATTCACCTCATAAATCCGAGTTTGGGGGCAGGTAGAGGAGAGTGTGGTCGATTTGGAAGTAGATTGAGTTTTGATGGAACCGATAACACCGTTCACATGAGATGAGGATGACGGATTCGATGGATCAATATTAACTCGAGCAACATTCAGAAGCAATTCATACAAAGTACAAGATTGTGAATAAACCAAATCTAAGTACTGATCCCGAGCAATGGTTTCTTCCTCGGTAACTACACCACCCATAGCGACATCATGAGCGATTGGGGGTAAAAGTGATTTAGTAAACCACTCCGCCAATAATATGTCAGGAATGATTTCTTTGATCAGCCTTCGTCGTCGTATCCACTCAAAATATGGTCAGAGATATGTACGGAGTCAGTTTGATGAAGGGAGGTCAAGAGTTCAGTACTCGTCTTGTAGCGAATAGGTAGTTGAAAGTGTGTGAGGAAATACATGGAAAGGGAGTTGAAATCATGAAAATAAGCATGTGGTAGTTCAATATACCACTTTGCTGCAGAGCCCATAAGTGTTCGCTGGAAAAGATGCAAATGTATAGAATCATCCATGAGGGAGTTTGATGAACACCACAAATGGAAAGTCATCACATGGTTATTTGGATCTTCTCCATATTTTCCATCAAATTTCAGAATATCAGAAGGAAGTTTAGCTGGAATAACTGGCCAAACCAGAGAATGAAAAATAGGATCATTGGTTAACCGAGACAAGTCTGGGAGATCTAGAGTTGCAAGGAAAGGTAGCTGTCGGTTAATCTGTGGATGATACTGGTGTGGCATAGGAACACCAATAGGACCATAAACTGGGTTAGGTCGATAATTGTAACCAGTAGGTCCTCCTACATACGGTTGTTGTTGACCAGGATAAATAGGATTCGATGATGGATGAGAAACATTTGCATAATCCGGTGGATTCTGAGCATTATAAGCCGGGTGATTTGCTTGCCCATAAGGAGGATAAACATTGTGCCCTTGAGGAGGGTAAGGAGTAGATCCCAGAGGTAGATACACATTAGGCCCATGTGGAGGATAAGGTTGTTGTCCTTGAGGACTCCAGGTGGTGTTTGGGATGCCGCCCGGATAAGGTCATCCATAAGATGGTTTGGAAGGAACATGATTTGATACTCCTCCTTGTGGGTTATGATATGAGTGCCCCCCAATGTGGGGTTGGGTAAATGTGCCTCCTGAAGATACTCCCCATGATTGTGAAGGGTTTCCAACAGACAAAGGTTGCCTCCCTGCTAGTGGTGGATTAACAACCGGGGTATGACTGGTAAAGGGAGGTTGCCCTCCTGGAGGAACATAAAAAGGGGAGTGTCCCCTGGGAGAGGTAGGCCCGCCATAGGATGGTGGTATTACAGGAGGGATAGGTCCGCTAGATGGTGGTTTCTCTCTAGTCAGGTGTATTTGGCTGGAAAGGGTTTGCATTCTCGGGTCCAAAGATGTCCCAGCAGGATCGTGCAGAACATGTGGGGCTATGGAGTGAAAGTTTGTAAAAGTGGGGGTAGGGATCAAAGGGCCTTGGGAATGGGTAGAGGTGATGATTCCAACATTAGGATGGACTTGTGCTGAAATAATAGTAGGGTGAATGAGCTGATCAATGGAGTGATTCATAGTTTGGTCGGATGGCCCCGTTTCAATAGGAGGGTCATGAGGATTAAAGGGTTGTCGAAAGGATTCAAAATGCTCATAGAGATCGTGTCCTGATGAAGTCCTCCATATAGAATGAGAAGGTGTGGGATTTGTATTTACTGCAGTGGTAGGATGAGTATGAGTCCTATACTCATCACCAAAGATTGGTTTTGTGGATCACATATATGTTTCGGTAAAATATCTCTCAGGTAACTGTGGGACCTCTTCATCTATGACGTTCCCAAGGGAGTCTAAACGAAGAAAAAATAGTTCGATAGGGGTCACCGAAACAGATGTAGTGTGAAGAGTGGGATTCTCAACCATAACCAAAGCGCCTTCTTGATTGTCTGACGGAGGAGCAACAACACTCCCAATGTTAGATTGATTTTCTACCTCTCCATGGTAGTTGTCTTCTGGAGGGTTAGGAGGTAAGGATTGGTAGCCTTTCGGAGGCATCCCTTGCATCCTATGCGATTGACGAAGACCTTTATTGTCTATAGGCTCAATTTTGGAGAATAACAATACACGCTGAAAATCTAGGGCCAAATAACAAAAAGAAACATCATACGCTAATAAAATCTAGGAATCAAAACCAAGCAAACAAAACTTCTCTCGATGATCGTACTAGTTGGTGATGAAATCCAACATTGCGTGATCAAGTCAAGAAGGGGCTAGGATATGGTGGAAAAATTACAATGGTGACCTGCTTAACAAACTTTCACCTTGGTGCAAGCTCCCACGTAGTAATTGTGGATTTACCGTCCAAGGAGCCCGAGTGAGTTTGACCAATGTCTGTTCCAGGTACAGTGAGACTTCCCTTCATCGTCACCTTGTGTAAGTACCTAAAGATTATGGCAACTAAGGATACCAACTCATAGTCAGCCCCTGGGCGGGTACAATCGACAGTCCGATCCAAACTTATGGGCAGGATAACAAGTCCAAAATCAACTCGAGAGGCTCCCACACATAATCGTGGGTATACCTCCAAGTGAACCCCAATATACGATCCGACCACTACAAACAGTTGAACCACGAAGGAATAATCTCTGTAACTCTCCCGAATGCGACCTCATGCGTAACCCCTGTGTGAGAGGGGGATCCCAGAAAGCCTATATGACAATGAGATTTGACTCTCGCTATCTCAGGATGCTAATGTTTGTTTTGAAAAATTTGGAGAGTTGTACTCACAGCCTAATCCAAAGTACTAGTCCTAGTCTAATGTTGGTGGAAGATCCTAAAAACAAAAATGTTCTAGATAATTTTTAATTAGCGTTCATTTTGTAGCTGTTCTTTACTCAAAGGGTGTATGGCAATGAAACTAATGGTATTGTGACTCAATTCCCAAAAATGCACAAGAAAATGATAAGCAGCCATTTCTTTCGATGAATGGCTATTAAAGGGAAAGACAAAAAGTTGTTTTCACTATCAAACACTAAGATGCAATGTCCTCATACAATTGTTTCTCAATCAAATCTAATGCATTGCTAAAAATTTCAAAAATTCCTTCTAATATCCAAACCAATCACTAAAATATGTCCTTTTTCTTACATGTGAATGATAACCATATGTAAAACTTCTAACGTCAATCAGACTTCAGGATTAAACAATCAGAAGCAAACCTCACACAAAACAAAAATACACTCTCGTCGTGAAATAGACAAGAAGGACAAAAATAACTAAATTTGCAAACAAGAACCAAAAACCTCAAACAAAAGAGAAATTATGGAAAACTGACCTCAAATATCAAATGAAAAGGTTCACAGACCTTTGGATTTCCTCACAAAAGCTTCCACTCAGTCAGATAAAGGAGAAGAAAACAACACGTTAACTCTAGGTTAGCAAAGACAAAGAGTGACTCCAGGGAAAGGAAAGAAAACGTCAAATTCCCAAAAAATATGAGATCAATCCTTAGAAAATAGGGTGTTGAAGGCCAATACCAATATGGACTGAGAGTATGAGACCCTGAGCAAATGCAAAAGGCAAAAACTGCACCCAGAAATTGAAAAACTAGAGGGTTTTTCACTGAAAATGGGGTAGCGCTCTGGTGTAAGGGGTACTAGAGCGCTCCAACACTCTGTGTAAGACCACCAAGGAGTGTTGGCGCTCTGATAGAAAGGGCAGGGGAGCGCTCTGTTGCAAAAGCTCAGAAAAATGCCCAAAAACTCCAAAAATCAAGAAAATTTAGTCAATCAGGGTGATTATGATGAAATAAAGAGGCAATCAAAGAAATCTAATAATAAAAAAGACAATATGGAGAAGGTCAAATGAGTGGGAAAAGGGCCAAAACAAGATCTGGGAAAGGAAATAAAAATCAGAGCTCCGTCCCCAGTGGAGTCGCCAATTTCTATTGTAGGTGAATCCCCCTGCGGACAAGTGGATTCCCTCTTGGTCTCTAGACTCCTAAGGCCAAGACAGAAAAATGCTTAACATGGACACTGACTTCCTTTTAGATCTAATCAAGATAACAAATTAAAGAGAAGGAGAAATATATGTACCTTATTAGCGACGTTTTTTCTTGCAAAGTCCTGGCTTAGCTTCGATCCTGAGCTCCCTGATAGGTCCTGTAGGAAAAACAAAGATACAATGGACTTCCTACTCTACTGAGATTAGCTCAAATATAGATCCATCTACTGCAAACAAACTCATATGGAACAAGCATAAGTTTGAAAGAACCAGGCCAAGCATTGATTATTAATGAGAACAAGTAAAAGTACTTACAATCCTTTGAATGAAGGTGCAACAACTTCTTCCAGTTCTCCTTGTCCAACCCCTTTGCTTAAGTAATATCCACTGATCGATTTGATGACATCTCACTCATGATATCATAAGTTTGATTTAATTCTCAATCTCCATCTCCCCTTTCACCATGAGAAGACCTTCTTATATAACCTTGGAGAGGTCCAACCACTTGAGAGATCTTTGGGATAAGTTGAGGATTCATCTCCTTCAGTTGAGGATATTCCCTAATATCATTCCTTGACTATCTATTCAAATCCAACCACCTTCAGGAATTGAGGGATTCTTCCCTGATTTGCCTCAACAAACCCAAAATTTGCTCAGAAAAGGGTAGCGACACTTACAACACTTGTAATGACGACACTTGCGACACTATTGAAGTGAGTAATTTTGATGTGTAACACCATTTTAATAATTTTTCAATGAATTTTGCAGGATAAAGATTCAATATTGAGTTAAGATGCTCAAGATATTCTCGTGGTCCCAAAATTCCACAAGCTCTTATCAAGAGAAAGATGTCGCAAGCAGATGTTTGATGCAAATGGATGGATTCTTTACCCTACAAATCCTCACATGACATCTTATAACAACCATCTTGGGTCAACAATATTGCACCGTGAATTTGATCTCTTTTATGTAGACAACCTTGTAGGGAATAAGAAAAAAATGATTGAGTAATTGAATTTTTGGATTTTCAATGGAACAAATGTAAATGCATTGTTTAATTCGACATTTGTTTTATAAAGGGGTTGGTTTCGTGTTCATTATTGGGAAAAAAACCCATGCTTCTAATAAGTGTTTGGTATAATGTTTGAACATATTAAAAGCATTGTGTTACTAATATTATCGATCATGTAATGTTCAATATTTTTACAATCATGATTCTGATGACAAGCGACTTGTCCACCATCTAATATTACACCCCACTAGGATGTCAAGTCGTGATCTTGTTGCAAACGAAAAGAGCTCTGAGAGGAAGCATACTACGAATGGTTAAAACAACCACCTATTCAATTCTCACTACGTACCAAGTCACCAAGTCAAAACCTCTATAGTAACACTAGTTCTTCACATGTTGGGGATGAAGGCAATGATATAGAGGTTGGTATGGATTATTTCTTACAAGATACCCAAGATATGGAGGTAAAGTTGTTATATGCATTCCATCAAAATTAACTAGGGGATGACAATGATGTCGTAGATACTTTCTATGAAATCTTGGAATCTACTTCCACCAGCCCTCTTTTTGGTCCAGTACAAGAGTCTGCAAGGTCTACCAAGCTAGAGACGACAATGTTACTATACAACTTGAAATAAATGCATGGTATTTCAGACATGTGTTTCTCGACACTTTTGAGGTAACTAACCATTAATTCCCCTAAATTTTTAAGGAATATTGTCACACAATGAAGGAAGAAAAGGGTTGATTTTATTCATGCTTAATGACAATGCAAATTTCTATTTTCCACTAATTGCAGGTTACTCAAATATAAGGTACTTTTGGTGATAATCTCTTGCCCGATAACTATGTAGAGGCAAAGAAAATGCTGAAAATGTTGGGTGTTGAGTACATATCATACCATGCATGTATAAATGATTGCATTCTATACTGAAATGAATATGTAGACAAAGACATATGTCCACAAAGTGGGCATGGCAGGTACCATAAATTAAAAAAACAAGGGTAAGTAACATGGTCCCCCTCATAAGATATTGAGGCACATGCCTATAATTCCAAGGATTAAAAGGCTCTTTTATTGCAAACAATTATCCATGTTGCAGGGGTGGCATGCATCACATAGAATTTAGCCAAGAGTTCTATGAATCCTATCATATTCAATATCCATGAAGCATATAGAGGATACATGGCCCAATAAATTCAAGGAGAAAGTGTGGAGCCTCCAATTGAGCATAGATATGGATGGAGCTAACCCGTATTACCTCCAGAACACCAAATATTATGTTTGGCCAGTGGTAGTGATCAATAACAATATCCCCCCATGGTCATCCGTGAATAATGAACATCTTAGGTTGGCTCTTTTAGTCCCAGGTAGAAGACAAGTGAATAGAATAGATATCTACCTTCAACCACTTATTGATGAATTTAAACAATTGTTTGAAGGGATACATGTATATGATTTTTGATGCTTGAATCTGTTAGGATCGAAACAAAAACCTCACGAGGACATTAGTCCCCCTTCATTTTTAGAGAGGTGGTACTCCTCTTGTACTAAAATATATATCTGTGATATCTTGGATTAGGAGAATGCTAGGCAAAAAAACACAAATATTTATTGCTTGAGATTGTGAAATAAAATGTTTCTTCAATAACCTGAGTACAATATTTATGTGTAGTAAAAGAAAAGATTGAAGGAGGGATTCACAATCAGAATTAAATTGTGATCAACATCACACACAATCTTCTTAACAATATATAAATACATCAATATCTTCTTCATAGGAGAGAATTATTTGATCATATCAAAGAATTTTAACAGAGTACTGTAATCAAAATCAAAAGATAATTTGATAGTTCAACCTCAAATACTTTATATTCTTAAAATAGGGTTACAAAGCACAGTCAAGATCAACCTCGAAGCAATTCTTTATGGAGTTTTATTTATAAAAGATTTTCTTCATTACAAAATGTTTGTTAACCATATAGGTGGCTGAAAATACTCCATGATCATATAAGTAAATATCTTAGAAGAATATAAGAAGAAAACTCAACAACTCAACCTTGTGCCCAACTCTGAGATTCGAGCATAAAACTATGAGAAATGGTGTAGAAGAATATATATAAAAAATGGAGAAGATGGAGATTTATTTCTTTTGATCAGAAGCTTGATTGTGTATCCATGGTTGTACCTTCTTTTTCCTCTGTTATTCTGCCATGCCCCTTTGACAATACTGATTCTTGGGCCTCTTGATGAAGCCTCTCCTCTCTTTTTAAGAAGAGAGTTTCTAACTACCTGAGCAATTAGTGTTTTCTTCCTCTCTTGAAATTCTCGTACAAGTTTCTTCTTGAAAAATTCACTTTAATTAATGACTCATTAATTCCTCATGAATGAATTCAAATCATTAATACAAGTACATTGAAAGTGGGTCCCTCTCCCCTTTTAATAAATTTTTTTAATTAAACTTTTATTTTATAACATTTAATTAATTATCCACTAAAAGAGGATGAACGTAATTTAATGTTATGGAAGTGAAAGCCAACTTTTTATCCATGTAAAATAATTCTTATGTGTTCTTCATTGTCTCATATTTCCAATGATATGAAATTTACCCAAATCCATTGCTCGGATCTCAAGATATGAGCTCATGAAGTTGGGTTGTCACACATGCCCATTAAAATGCAATTGTCTAATATTTTAATTTATGAGAAAAATGTATCATTTTAAGCACTTTAAACCTATACCACCATATTCTATGCTGAAATACCTTTCCAACTGTATAAAGTTTACGTGATTCTGACACTCAGAGCTCAAGTTATGGCCTCCGCAAGATCAACACTCAACCACCATCGATCAAAATTGATGGGCAAATGTGGGCCCTTGGATGAATTTCGTGCTTCCCTTCATAAAATTCGACATTTTCTTTGGTTTGAAATTCTATCCCATGTGCATTGGGATATTATATTCTTTAATATATATAAAACTAAGTGTTTGATATACTTAGCAAGAAACACAAGAAGAGAAGGAACTATGGAGCTTGGAGGATTTCGACCCTTGGAAAATTGTTGAATATAATAATAATTTTGTATGCCCA
>ML805881.1:104764-116020 GCA_009831015.1 Picea engelmannii
AATCCCATATATGTATGCCAAATCCTCCATAAAACATGTGCCAATCAAACTACTAGTAGGTGCCTCTTCCAATGTACTAAAAAAGTACCAATCATGCATCAACTATAGATCAACAATGATGTACAACATGATCACCTCATCAACTCACCAATCATATGTCCCAATATGTAGCCCAATCCACATGAAAAATGCATGCACCATGATATCAACATATGCTTCGAATAATACATCATAATATATATCAATGAAACTCAAATATGTACTAGCCATGTACACCAACAGATCAACATCTATCCATACTCATGGGTTAGTGCCATGCACTCAAGATTTTATTTTACATAATCCAATAGATGAACACTTAAACCTGCAGCAAATAGTGTTAGAACCTGCAAAAAACAATGTCAGACCCTGCAACAAAGTGTTATACCATCACATCAAGCTACAATCCATGTGCATAGCCTTTTTCTCAAGGATTTACCACATATATGTGGTCTTCTGCACAACAAATCACGTATGTACATGACCTATACAAGGTCATCCTGCGTATTTACACGACTGATACCACTGTCACCCGCGTATGCTTCAGTAGAATTACATGAGCTTCCCTTCAGTCTTTCATTCTGTTCTCGCTGCTCTGTCTTCTTCACCCACTTTTGTAGATGTCCATGCTCCTCAGAACTTGAGTTGTTGTTATCGCACAGTTGGTAGCTAGGTCAAATGGCTATAAGATAAAAGGCCAAACTGGCGTAACAGGAACCTATCCCACCCAATGTCACCACGATGGGGAGGTTATTTCTCTTTAGGGAGGTTAGGCCCAGGGGAGACGTCCCCAGTAACCTGGAGTTTTTAAGAGGCAAGAGTTAAAAGGAAAAAATCAAAGTTCCCCCTTCACAGGTCACCACCAAAAAAGACAGTCCCGACTAAACAACCAATAATGAAGTGAAGCCCCAAAGAAGAACACCTGCCTGGAACAAAGTAACAACAAACCAATATATGCAAGCTATGATTCAATGGGTTAGTACTTCATAAGACTATCTGATGTCAATATATAAGCAATTATAAAAATAAACATTGACGAAGTGAATGTTTGAAATAATATCACTTCACCAATAAATATCGAGATGATGTAACAATCAATGTATCCAATCAATCCCTCATTCAATAAATGCTTTAAACACCATCCAATTGCCTATAAAAGGAATATTGCTGCATCAAGATGAAGTAACCAAGGGTGATGTCAACCTTCTTAGGGTTAGTAGTTAGTTAGGGTTTCAATTTAGCAAAGGTTTTGAGAGTTGTTTTATCACTTTCACTTCAACGCTGGAGATCCAAGATCAGTGCCTAAGGGTTAATGGAGTCAATTTAGAAGAGGACACAAGGGTTGAAGGAGGAAGACTAAGGACTAGAGGGAAGGGTTCTGAAGTGATGCTATGGAAGGGCCTCAGAATCAAAACCCTAGGGGAGAGAGGCTCACTCTGGTGTTGCTAAAGCAATGCCTCATGCTCTCTCCTCCTTCCTTAGGTTAACTTGGAAAAACAGCTAGCATGAAAGATAAATCAAGACTAGAGAGTGTAATGAGGCAGAGTGTTGCTATAGCAAGGCTCTATCACCAAACCCTAGAAGCAGGACAACCCTAGGCGTAGATAACCTAGGCTAGTGACGTCTCCTCCTTCTTGACTTTATAAAGTACGGCTAGCTCAGGGAGAAGAAGCAATAAGAGTGTAGCTATGGCTAGGCTCTTTCTTCCTTCTTCAATTGCTGAAAATTTCTCTTTTAGGGGACATGAAACAAGGACCTACTTGTGTGCTTGTCACCTAGGGTTTTTATCAGCAAATTATAAACATATGCAAGAACATAAGACTACAACCATTCAATCAAGAAGTTTTGCAGAAAAAACACTTACATATCACCATGAAATAGCATGCAAACCCTAGTTCTAAATCTTCCTTCAAGAGAAATGCCAAAAATGCCAAGAAATGCCTTCCTTCAACAAGTGCACCTCACTAAACCAGCAAATTTACCCAAGTAGGGTGCTAAAATCAGATCTCACTAATGAGTGAGTGATGTGTTATGTCAAAATGAGGCCTAAACTCCTCAATATATAATGTGTCAATGACCTTAATTAATTTTAGGTCATAAAAATGGCCGACAAGACCAGAATATCAAAAGTAATATTGTTTTACATTAAATGTTCATTTTAAAACCCTAATTGAGCAAAATTAAGACGTCAAGCCCCACTGAGGGAGACGTTATCCCTTTTTAGGGCAAATGAAACACCAAAGGGAAAAACGTTGGCCCTCTTTGGGCCTCCCAATCATGCCACACGCGCCAACTGCCCAGTCAAACTGTCACACGCTCAAGGTGATGTCATGAGCTCCTAGGTGATGTCCTGGGCCATCCAGGGAAAACCTTCCACTGGAAGTGGGTCAACCCCCCTAGGTCGGGCTCTGCCAAAGTGCCTCTGATGAAACGTCCTGTCTTCTCCAGTGAAAAACCTCGGTCAAACACTATCTTGTATCTGCCCCTTTGATGGGGTCTCAACAACCATCTGATGGGATCTTCATCCCCATGGAGGTACAAACTGATCATCTCCCCATGTGTACTGGTCCAAATGGTACCTGTCCGTCGGGCATGGTCCTGCACAACAAAAACTACACCCTCCATGGGCTCATTAGTCACAGGGATCATAGTAATGTTAATCACATTTCATCATTAATATTATCAAACATATGCATAAAAACCCTGATATATCGGTCAATAGCTCAAAGATGTTACAAAAACCTACAATACAAGATCAAAGAAAAGGAATAGACGTCCTATTGGGCCAGTATCCACAAGAAAAAAGAAGTCTCCAGGAAGGTTTCATCCAATCCATGTAAATGAGGTGATATGGCTAGGGGATGTCCAGACATGTGGGTAGAGTGAGAGCTAGGGGTGCATAATGTTATCTGTGGGTGCCTTTGTAGAAGGCGAGATGTACCCATCTTGGATGCAATTTTTCCAAGCCTGTTCTTGCCTCTATTCTTTTCTTTATTTTCCTTTTCTTATTCTTTTTCCTTTTATTCAAGGGCTAACTGGAGGACACTTCCTTAGCATGGAACAGAGCTGACAGTGTTACCCACAAGTACTTTCACAGAGATGAGAAGGATGGCTTGTGATGAGACCCCCTTTCCCTTGGCCATGCAACTAAAGGTCACTTCCTTGGCATGGTAACTAGATGGTGGCAATGTCATACTGTTAGGTACCCATGAACCTAATAGGCTGGCTCATGATGAGACCCCCTATCCTCTTGGCTAGATCTTGTTTGTTATTTTTTGGGTCCCTCTTTTTTCTTGCTGAGAGGCTTTTTATTTCCTTCTTAGGGATCCCTGGGTAAAGCATCTCGAGGTTTCATTTTTAGGCTTTTATCTTTCACCAGCTGCTTTTACCTTCTCGGACTTTAGCCCCTTCTTCCCACAAGATAAGGTGCAACCTTAGAAACAGGTCAATCCAATGCCCAGACAAGGGGAATGGGATAAATGAGATGGAGATAAGATGAAATAGTGGTGCTATGATGGGAGCGAACGATGGATTTTCATAAATCCCCTGAGTGGCAAACCAGGACCTATGGGCATAGGCTTGCTAGGTCACCTTGTCAATCTCCCCAAGCATGGTCAAGTGGCTTAATGTAAGATCCAAGCAGTTGTTAGAGATAAAAGGGATCAGATGCATATATTTAAAGGTTTCAATGACCAAAAGTGACACATACCATGATACCTGGACCAATTACCTCATGGAGCAAGAACCTATTCCGATACAAGACCAAGCCGATGGTGATGGATGTTGTTGCTGCTAACAAGACAAAGATTATAGAGGAAGAAAAGGATGGGCCCTCTAGGGCCATGCTCAGGTCAATCTTGCTCTCGGTACTCCATGTCTGGGACCTGTGGGCCTCAAGACATGATCTCCTAGTTATCCCTAAAAATTAGGGATAACATCTGGCTCCAACTCGGGTACATGTGCTCACCATAGAGCGCATGAGAAACTCAACATCTCTGGTATAACCTGCAGACCTACTCAATCTGGATGGGGCATCAGTAACAAAATGGGGCGGTAATACCACCCCAACATACATAGACACACACACACACATATATATATATATATATATATATAGACTGAAAGAAAACAATCAATAATGCAAATGTGAAAGCAAACTAACATGAAATGAAAATGGTATAATACACAAATACAAAATGCCTACTCACCTGTACTTACCTGTGAAGTTAGGTTACCCCATCCTGGTGGGGTTTGAGGAGGTGTCCACTGACAAGCATTGTGCACCTTCGTCCCTCCAGTGTAGACAGGTAATAAGAGTCATTAACTGACTTTCTTCCAACCTTAAAAGGGCCAAGCCAAAAATGATTGTTTCCTTTGATATTAATAGGCTTCGCTTTATTGTCATCCCACATCCATAGTAAATCCCCCTCCTTGTACTCTCTGACTTTGAAATTTGTCGTTCCTTGAACAACCCTGGTGTATTGTGTAGAGGGAGGTGGGTGGGGTTCTGCTATAAGGATTTCCTGCTGTGAAGGATGGATCCGTACATCATCTTTCACTTTCTTTAGTATTTTTACAGTCTCAGATTCCTGTCCTTTGAACTCGTCAAGGAGTTGTTGGTATTCCTCTTTCTTGATCCATTTAATCTGATTAGAATTTTCCTCCTTTGTAAAAGGCGTAACTTCTAGAGAATATTTATGAAGAGTCTGTCTGGTTTTGTCACGTGCTTTTTCATCTTTGATGGAATCACTGGGCTCTTTCACATAAGTTGTAGTCACAGGTACATTCTGGATACGACCAATAGTTCCATCTTTCAATGGTCCATCTGATCCTTGGAAAAAGTTGTCCAATCTCTCTTTGACAAATGGTACCTTGATGAATTCTCTCAAAGGGATGGTTACAAACATCTTGGATAATGCCCCTCCAAGGTCAAAGTCAAGGTTAACCCTTTCAGTCTTGGATGTTTTAGGAAATATTACATCCAAAGGTGGGTTTTTGTTTGGTCAGTGGTAGGTTGGTTCAACTTCTTTATTCTATACACCTGGAACTCTTGTTTCTTTAGCCTTTCTTTTGATTCCTGGTCTAGTTTGTTTATTACCGCCATTCTGGCTAACCTGGCTGCTTCTTTTATGGCCTCTTGATTCTCTTTAGCAGTGATATTTATTTGAGGGCCTTCTATGATGTGGCCTATATTGTTCACTTGTTGATGGCCACCATTACTGTAAGGACACTCATGTTCCCAATGTGCTTCACTGCATTGAAAACACCAAGGGTTTTCATCCACAATGATGGTGCTTGGAACTTCTATATATTTAAAAACATCCTCATTCCACTCAACGATATTACTTACTCTATGTAATGGATAGCCATCTTCATCCAAATCTTTAGAGATATCAAAGGCATCATCAGGATAATCACCCCAATCTGTGTCTTCTTCTGTCAAGGGAAAAGTGGGTCCATCTTGAAACAAGTATGGATCCATACTAGGTCCAAGATCATCTATTAATGATAAAGAGGGAGTTTTCTCATATTGCTCAAACTGACCGGTTTGTAATAGTGTGGGAGTCCCTTCAAAAGATAATTGGTCATCCGGGTCTTGCTTTGTCAAAAAATGAACGATTTCGCGAATTCTTTTAACCCTTTGCAAGATACATGACATACTAGTGTCTAAGTTGTTTCCATTATGTACCCAGGGCCCTTCAGACCTATTGGTTTCACTCATGTATTGATTTTCCAACATTGGTGTGTTCAAGACAAACAGGGAATCTTCAAAGTTAGGTTTTTTATGAGTGGCCACACCCAAATCCTCGAATGGTTCACGCTGTCTTGAGACGTTTGAAACATTGTTGATGTTTGAGAAAGCTGTGCTCCATTTCCTTTTGGGAGGCATGAGTTTTACCTCCAGAATTTTTGGGAAATTTAGTTCATCTTCAGTGATATCCTTGTGACTAGATTCCCAAGGGTCATTATTGTATGAGAGATTGATTTGATGGATGTAGTCTTCGAATTCCAGGTTCTTCTCAATGTGACAAGCAAAATCTTGTGCTTCTTCTAGAGTCGAGGGTGACCGATCTTTGAGAGTAAACTACAAAACTACTTCCAATGAGTTCAAGTAGTGTTGGAGGACAACTTCTTCTGAGAAACTAGGTTTGATCTTCTTGAGGAGAAGGTTGAACCTATCATTGAAATCCCTAATGCCCTCGCTAGAGGCTTTGCAAATATCAGTATATTGAGAGTAAAGGGAATCCATGCTTTCTTTTTCACACCAATCTTTATTGAAGGTTTGTTCAAGATCTTCAGGGGTTTTGATGATTCCTTTCGGGAGTTTGTTAACCCATCTTTTGGCACTTCTGGTGAGTGAGCTCACAAAGAGACTTAAAAAGACATCGGGGTGTTCTTGTCCGGATTGGTGAAACTGGAATGCATCACAGAAGTCGTTCCATTAAGAGTTTCCATATGATCCATCTTCCCCTAAAAACTTAGGTATCCAGGACTCGACCTTCTTGGGTAGATCATGTAACCCCCCTTGGGTGTTAGGTAAGCTTAAAGGGCCAAAGAGCTCTTTATGAGACCACTTGGGAGAACTTACAGGGGTGACAGGATTTGTGGAGGTCACAGTAGTAGATGAAAGTATATACTGATGCCCACTATGGGTCGTCATTAGCTATTTGTGGAGTCACCAGACGATTTTCTTGAAATCATCAAAGAAAAGGGAAAACACCCTAGTGGAGTCACCAGACAAGCTTGTAAGATAAGGCTTCTGAGGCAAGGCTTATCGAAAATATGTGTTGTTTGAGGAGAATTGACTCATTGTTCCCTGAAAACGATGCCAAAATGTTATCTCACAGTTGGTAGCTAGGTCAAATGGCTATAAGATAGAAGGCCAAACTGGCGTAACAGGAACCTAACCTACACAATGTCACCACGATGGGGAGGTTCTTTCTCTTTAGGGAGGTTAGGCCCAGGGAAGACGTCCACGGTAACTTGGAGTTTTGAAGAGGCAAAAGTGAAAAGGACAAAAGTAAATTTCCCCCTTCACAGGTCACCACCAAAACAGACAGTCTCGACTAAACAACCAATAATGAAGTGAAGCCCCAAAGAAGAACACCTGCTCGGAACAAAGTAACAACAAACCAATATATGCAAGCTATGATTCAATGGGCTAGTACTTCATAAAACTATCTGATGTCAATATATAAGAAATTATAACAATAAATATTGATGAAGTCAATGTTTGAAATAATATCACTTCACCAATAAATATCAAGATGATGTAGCAATCAATGTATCCAATCAATCCTTCATTCAATAAATGCTTTAAACACCATCCAATTTCCTATAAAAGGAATATTGTTGTGTCAAGATGAAGTAACCAAGGGTGATGTCATCCTTCTCAGCGTTATTAGTTAGTTAGGGTTTCAATTTAGCAAAGGTTTTGAGAGTTGTTTGATCACTTTCACTTCAACGCTGGAGATCCAAGATCAGTGCCTAAGGGTTAATGGAGTCAATTTAGAAGAGGACGCAAGGGTTGAAGGAGGAAGACTAAGGACTAGAGGGAAGGGTTCTGAAGTGCTTCTATGGCAGGGCCTCAGAGTCAAAACCCTAGGGGAGAGAGTCTCACTCCGGTGTTGCTAAATAAAGTCCTCGTGCTCTCTCCTCCTTCCTTAGGTTAACTTGGAAAAATGGCTAGCATGAAAGATAAATCAAGAATAGAGAGTGTAATGAGGGAGAGTTTTTCTATAGCAAGGCTCTATCACTAAACCCTAGAAGTAGGATGACCCTAGGCATAGATAACCTAGGCCTGGGACGTCTCCTCCTTCTTGACTTCAGAAAGTACGAGTAGCTTAGGGAGAAGAAGCAATAAGAGTGTAGCTATGGCTAGGCTCTTTCTTCCTTCTTCAATGGCTGAAAATTTCTCTTTTAGGGGACATGAAACAAGGACCTACTTGTGTGCTTGTCATCTAGGGTTTTTATCAACAAATTATAAACATATGCAAGAATATAAGACTACAACCATTCAATCAAGAAGTTTTGCAGAAAAAAACACTTACATATCACCATGAAATAACATGCAAACCCTAGTTGTAAACCTTCCTTCAAGAGAAATGCCAAAATTGCCAAGAAATGCCTTCCTTCAACAAGTGCGCCTCACTAAACCAACAAATTTACCCAATTAGGGTGCTAAAATCAGATCTCACTAATGAGTGGGTGATGTGTTATGTCAAAATGAGGCTTAAAATCCTCAATATATACTGTGTCAATGACCTTAATTAATTTTAGGTCATAAAAATGGCCGACAAGACTAGAATATCAAAAGTAATACCGTTTTACATTAAATGTTCATTTTAAAACCCTAACTGAGCAAAAGTAAGATGTCAAGCCCCACTGATGGAGACGTTATCCCTTTTTAGGGTAAATGCAACACCAAAGGGAAAAACATTGGCCCTCTTTGGGCCTCCCAATCATGCCACACACGCCAACTACCCAGTCAAATTGTCACACACTCAAGGTGACGTCATGAGATCCTATGTGATGTCCTGGGCCATCCAGGGAAAATGTTCCACTGGAAGTGGGTCAACCCCCCTAGGCCAGGCTCTGCCAAAGTGCCTTTGATGAAACATCCTCTCTTCTCCGGTGAAAAACCTCGGTCAAACACTGTCTTGTCTCTACCCCTGTGATGGGGTCTCAACAACCATCTGATGGGCTCTTCAACCCCATGTAGGTCCGAACTGCTCATCTCCCCATGTGTATCGGTCCAAATGGTACCTGTCCGTCGAGCATGGTCCTGCACATCAAAAGCTACGCCCTCCATGGGCTCATTAGTCATAGGGATCATACCAATGTTAATCACATTTCATCATTAATATTATCAAACATATGCATAAAAACCCTAATATATTGGTCAATACCTCAAATATGTTACAAAAACCTACAATACAAGATCGAATAAAAGGACAAGACGTCCTATTGGACTAGTATCCACAAGAAAAAGGAAGTCTCCAGGAAAGTTTCATCCAATCCATGTAAATGAGGTGATGTGGCTAGGGGATGTCCAGACATGTGGGTAGAGTGAGAGCCAAGGGTGCATAATGTTATCTGTGGGTACCTTTGTAGAAGGCGAGCTGTACCTATCTTGGATGCAATTTTTCTAAGCCCGTTCTTGCCTTTATTATTTTCTTTATTTGCCTTTTCTTCTTCTTTTTCTTTTTATTCAAGGGCTAACCGGAGGACATTGCCTTGGCATGGTGACCAGAGCTGACAGTGTTACCCACAAGTACTTTCACAGAGATGAGAAGGCTGGCTCGTGATGAGACCCCCTTTCCCTTGGCCATGCAACCAAAGGTCACTTCCCTGGTGTGGTAACCAGATGGTGGCAATGTCATACTGTTAGGTACCCATGAACCTAATAGGCTGGCTCGTGATGAGACCCCCTATCCTCTTGTCTAGATCTTGTTTTTTATTTTTTGGGTCCCTCTTGTTTCTTGCTGAGAGGATTTTTATTGCCTTCTCAGGGATCCTTGGGTGAAGCATCTCGAGGTTTCATTTTTAGGCTTTTATCTTTTACCAACTTGTTTTACCTTCTGGGCCTTTAGCCCCTTCTTCCCACGAGATAAGGTGCAACCCCACAAACAGGTCAATCTAATGCCCAGACAAAGGGAATGGGATAAATGAGCTGGAGATAAGATGAAATAGTGGTGCTATGATGGGAGCAGATGATGGATTTTCAGAAATCCCCCCAGTGGCAAACCAAGACCTATGGGCACAAGTTTTCTAGGTCACCCTGTCAATCTCCCCAAGCATGGTCAAGTGGGTCAATGTAAGATCCAAGTAGTTGTTAGAGATAAAAGGGATCAAATGCATATATTTAAAGGTTTTAATGACCAAAAGTGAAACATACCATGATACCTGGACCAATTATGTCATGGATCAAGAACCTCTTCTGATACAAGACCAAGCCGATGGTGATGGATGCTGCTGCTGCTGACAAGACAAAGCTGATAAAGGAAGAAAATGATGGGTCCTCCAGGGCCATGCTCAGGTCAATCTTGCTCTCGGTACTCCATGTCTGGGACCTGTGGGCCTCGAGACATGATCTCCTATTTATCCCTAAAAATCGCGGATAACAGCTCTGAGCATCCATATTTTCAAATATGTTTCCCTTCCTTACTTCATTCCTTCTTCTAGCCATGCTATTTGAAGTTCTCATCATGGAATTTCTTCTTGTGTTACAACACTCATGGGATTTGTGGCCAAATCCACTATAGCTGTAGCATCTCATAGTGTTACAGTGAACAACAACGTGTCCTACTTGATCACATCTCCAACACCTCATGGTGTTATAAAATATTCCATTATATCTCATTTCATAAGATCTACATTCAAAATCTTTGTGACCATATCCATTACATGAATAACAATTCCCATGAAAAATACTTTCATACCTTTGCTTTGGTGTCCCAAGAATATCTTCTTGATGTCTTCCTTGCTTTGTTCTTTTGAAATTTTCTTTGCCTTGTATAGATGGTTGCTTCGCAACATTGTCTTCCTTATTTGATGGATTTACCTCATGCTTCTTTGAGGTGCTTTCTTCAGCATGTGTATCTTCTCCTTTGTATCCAAGACTTGATTTATCATATGGTGATCTTTGACTTTCTAAGATCTCATCCAATATTAGTGAGCTATTCAAGAATTTGTTTGAATTTTCTACCTTCTTTCTAAGGTCAACAATTTCAGCTTCTAGCTTACAACATGACTCTTCCTTTTCATTTATTTTATTCTTCAACAATTCCTCTATTCTTTTGGCTTCTTCAATTTGGGTCTTGAGATGGACAATAGTTTCAAAACTTTTTCTAATCTCATTATCTACCTTCACATTTTCTTTTTCATTCCTTAGTATTGTGATTTCTTCTTCCTTTTCTTCTACTTGAGTCTTATTGATCTCTTTTAGAATTTCCTTTAACATCAAGATGTACCTTTGACTCCTCCTAAGAAAATTTTTAGTGTTACCCGAAAGATAGTTATAGTGTGTATAAAAATGATCACTTCTATATCTATATAAACCCTCTTCAATTTACTTTTGAAGTTCTAATATATTTTCTTCTATTCTTTCCATGGGATAACTATCATCAAACTTTACACAAACTATTTCTAGATCATCTTCTTCACTTGAGAAAAATTCAACATCATCACATTTTGAATCAATGCAATCAAGAGTCT
>ML805881.1:118509-137477 GCA_009831015.1 Picea engelmannii
CCATCTTCATCATGTATCAATGACAACTCATTGATCCATCTTCATCTATGCATTCTCATCAAGGAAAATACATATTATATTACATCAATCATCAATCAATGAATCCTTTGACATAAATCAATCACTTGAAATCAATCAATCAAACTATTGGCATCAATGACAACATGATCCAACAATTGCAACTTCCTTCTACCTGGTAACTTGCAGGTACCATGCAAGCGATGGAGGGCTCTGTTATAAAAATAGGACCGCGGAGCAATAAAATAAAACAAATGTGGAAACAAAACACAGAAGATACACAATACAAGAGAGACATAGATTTACGTGGTTCTCTCAGTGTGGGCTACGCCCACCAGAGAAATTGCCAGGTCCTTCCTTTATTATTATCCAACAAATGAAGGGATACAACCTACATCAAAACCCATTGTAACTTCCTATTCTTTCTCTCACAGTCTCCTCTCTCAGAATACAATACTCACCATAATGCATAGCCACAATACATTTCCCTCATAACAGAGGGTTTCCTTCTAGGGAAAAAAACCCTAACATAATTTCTACCGTCAGATCTGTGACCTTATAATGAACGGTTCAGATTTACAATGAAATTACTATATACATTTACAATTTTTTTTTTCCTTCAGGGGCTTCGCCCCCTGAACCCTCATCAGGGGACGCTACCCCCGAACCCCCGCCGAGGGCCCGCTTGCCCCCAAACCCTGCAGAGAGGGTACCCCCCCTCTGCACTCCCCCTCATGGAAGAGTGTACATACTTATGGGGTGTAAAGTCTTCATGGGGTATAAACACGGCTGAAAGAAAGGACCTCTAAATCAGGAACATAATCAAGCTCCATAACCAACAGGCTCTTGACCATCTCTCTAATAGCTGCATGGGAATCAACGATTCTAGTACATAATGTGTGGACTATTTCTCGTATGTCTAAAATAGAGTCTAACTTGGCCAACATGATCTATACTTCTGGTTATCCATTTTTCACTGTGTATTTTACTGTCATGAGGTGCATTGTTGGGCCTTGGTTGTCATGGAAGTTGGCCTACTTTTACTTTTCTGGTAAGGCAGATGTAATTATTCCTCAGGAAATTGGGTGCAATGGAATTAGTAGTAGCAACGACACAAAATTTCCATTGGAGGAAAAATCATATTAATAAGGGAAATAGTGTGACTGCTTCTTGTAATGGAAGTAAGACGACCTTCTTCGAAAACCAGGTGGGATCCTATTACACTCTGGGGTTATGGATAGGAGGGAAACTAGCGCACAACCAGTGTTGCGGGTTAGTTTTTTCAATGTCTTTGTTGACCAAAGTTGTGAAAGAGAGCACATTGAAAAGAGTTGAAATATCAAAGGCAGACCGTAGAACGATTGTATCTGTTATTCTGGGAGGTGGTGTTAGCACTAGACTTTTCAACTTACAAAATGATGAGCCAAACCATCTGGTCCTATTGGATGGCTTGTTCATGGATGGTTACTATTATTCTAGCTATTTTTGGGAGCACCATATGGGTTTACAAGCTCTGGATAGGTTTGATCCATTTCTATGCAAAGATTTCTTACTTCTCTCAGACACTTCTCCCATTTGGCTATCAAGATTGAAGTGAGTTATTCATTAGCGACTGAAATTACATGCTATCTTAGGGACTGGTTTGCACAACTAAGTGGTTTTTCAATCCCTAGGTTTCAGTTTTGAAACCAGGCTCTGATACCATTTGTAATGCCTACCTATTTTAGGCCTCAATAATACATACATATCTACTTTGTTGTTTGCTACTGAAATATTCTGCAATTTAATTTACTGTTTTCTTTCATGTTTTTTCTTTATACCAGGAGTAAATTTATAAACAACATAATCAAATTAACAATATAATCACAACAACAACATAATGAAACACATATCTCAACATAATCACAACAACAACATAATAAAATAAAATACCTCTCCCTGCAGGTTGGTTGATTTTGTCCCTGGTTCTCTTGTTCTGGAGATCTCCCAAACTGCCCAACTGAATATTAACCTCCCAACCAACTAGGAACAACCTCTTCGACTCCCTAGATCTAGGAATCCTTGCGGTTTCCTGGCCCCTGAGCCCAAAATTCCCAGCAACAACAGAGCCCCGCGAGAGTTTCCAAAATGCTCTGTTCTCCAAATTTTTCTCCTCCTCCTCCTTCACCTCTTGCAAAAATTTCCAATGCAAAATGAGACTCCTCTCCAAGTCGCCTCCTCTCTTCCTTATCCTCCTCTCTCAAATCCCCCTCATTTATTCCCCAACAACCTTATCCCCCCATTAATTCCCCCAACAACCTTATCCCCCCATTAATTAATTCACCCACCCTTTAATAATAAAATAATAAAAGTTTGATTTAATATATTTTAATAATTGATTAAATTAAAAAAAAAAAACTATGATAAAAAATTAATTGATTTGGGTTGTTACAACAACAAAAGAAAATATTGAAGGAGGTATTCAAAATTAGAATTAAATTGTGATCAACATCACACACAATCTTCTTAACAATATATAAATACATCAATATATTCTTCATAGGAGAGAATGATTTGATCATCTCAAATAATTTTAACAGAGTACTGCAATCAAGATAAAAAGAGAATTTGATAGGTCAACCTCAAATACTTTATATTCTGAAAATAGGGTTACAAAGCATAGTCGAGATCAACCCTGAAGCAATTCTTTGTGGAGTTTTATTTATGAAAGATATTCTTTATTACAAAATATTTGACAGCCATATAGGTGGCTGCAAATACTCCATGATCATATAAGAAAATATTTTAGAAGAATATAATAAGAACAATTAACAACTCAACCTTGTGCCAAACTCTGAGATTAGAGCATAAAACTATGAGAAGTGGTGTAGAAGAATATATATAAAAAATGGAGAAGATGGAGATTTATTTATTTTGATCAGAATATTGATTGTGTATCCATGGTTGTACCTTCTTCTTCCTCTGATCTTCTACCCCGCCCCTTTGACAATACTGATTCTTGGGCCTCTTGATGAAGCCTCTCTTCTCTTTTTAAGAAGAGATTTTCTAACTACTTGAGCAGTTAGGGTTTTCTTCCTCTCTTGAAATTCCCGTACAAGTTTCTTCTTGAAACATTCCCTTTAATTAATTCCTCATGAATGAATTTAAATAATTAATACAAGTCCATTGAAAGTGGGTCCCTCTCCCCTTTTAACAAAAGTTTTTAATTAAACTTTTATTTTTTAAAATTTAATTAATTCTCCACTAAAAGAGCACGACTGTAATTTAATTTTATGGAAGTTAAAACCCACTTTTTATCCATGTAACCATTTCTGATTTTTTTATTCATCATCTCATATTTCCAATGATATAAAATTTGAACAAATTTTTCACTCGGATCTCAATATATGAGCTCATGAAGTTGGGTTGTCATGCAGGCCCATTAAAATGAAGCTGACTGATATTTTAATTTATGAGAAAAATATATCAACTTTAAGCACTTGAAACCTGTAACACCATATTCTATGCTGAAATAATTTTCCAACGGTATAAAGTTTGCACGATTCTGACACTTGGAGCTCAAGTTATGGCCTCCGCAAGATCAACACTCAACCACCGTTGATCAAAATTGAAGGGAAAATATGGGCCCTTGGATGAATTCCGTGCTTCCCTTCATAAAAATTTTGTTTGAAAGCCTATCCCACATGAATTGGGATATTATATTATTTAAGATATATAAAACTAAGTGTTTGATATACTTAGCAAGAAACACAAGAAGAAAAGGAACTATGGAGCTTGGAGGATTTCGACCCTTGGAAAATTGTTGAATATAATAATAATTTTGTATGCCCAGTCAACCACCAATCTGCCCAGTCAACAATGATGAGTCACCCAACCAAATGTTTCCACATGTCATCACTTGATAGTCCAACAATATTCCCATAAGAATCTGTCATATGTCATCTAATAAAATCATGCCATGTGTCACTTTTTGTACATCGACACGTGTCTTCATTAATTAGTTGCCATGTGGCACCATCCATTAACTACCATGTGGATGTATCTCATTGGTTAATAAAGTGCCATGTTTCACTTGGAGATGTTCCTCATAGAACTTAGGTTAGGAAAAATATTATTAAAATAATATGGCAGGTTCGCCGGTTTACGTGAATGCAGAGGTAGGTGAGGAAGTCACCTCTTGTAATACATAGTAAGAAACGAGTGTGAAAAATTCTAAGTGTAGGTGAAGTGGAGAGGAGAGGTAAATAGTAGTAGAAATAAGTTGTAAAATATTCTAAGTCTTGAGAATCAGTCAGACATACTCATATAACATGAAATAAACATCACCAACCCTCACCAACCAATGAACTCACGATAACTCATATATTTGGCTAAGTGTTGGAGAAGTTACATAGTAAAGAGTAGTAAAAAGAGTTGGGTGCATAATGAAGGTGGTGGAAGTCAAAGTGCATTGTGAGGGTAGAGAAGATAACACATACTCTTAAGAAATATCACCAACCCACAAACCCGCGGTAAGCCATAGTAAATAAAACTAAGTCTCGAAAGTATATAATGGGTCACGTGAAATATGGAAAGAAATATGAAAAATATGAAAAATGAAAAGAAATATATGGGAAATAAAGGAATTATGTGAAATTTGGGAAAGGAAAAAGGGAAAAGAAAAGAAATGGAAAAATTGGATAAATAAATATGGAAAGGAAAATAAAGGAAAAGGGAAATGAATGTGAACGTGGAAAGGAATAAAAGAAAATGGTTAAAGGCAATATGAAAGTAATGAGACAATGTGAAAAAAAGACTAAGTATAGAATGAGAGAATGAATAGGGGTGAAGGGAAAGGAGAGGAGAGAATATGTGACTTAGAACATTTTTCATATTTCTTCTTGTAACACTTCCATTAGACTTCTGGACAAAAGTATGCGTATCTTGGTCATGGAGACTCCGATTTTGATTTCGCATAATACATGGCAAAATTGATACCGAGGGCTATGCAATGAACATATAATAGGTCAAAAATATTCATCTTCCAATATATTTTTATTATTATTATTCCAGGAGTGGGAACATATAGGTGACCAAATTTTGGTCAACAACTGGCTCTAACTGCGGGACAATGACCCCCTATGGGTTGCTAAGAACACTAGAATCTTAAGACCAACTGCCTTCTCCATTGGACTATGGAGTCATATTCAAAATGTACTCCTGAAATTCTTCTTTTTTCATGGAGTTATCTTCAAACTTCAATATAAAGACTATCTTATTGTGCAACATTGAACAAAAATATATACATATATGATCTACCTACCTTAACTTACTTGAAAGAAAGGGGCACCTTAGGTGTAGGCAGATTTCCAATGGAGCCATTCAAGGATCCAACCGCCTTATAGAATGAGCTCCAGAATTGGGCAATATGTTGAGGCTACTACCAAATGATAAAAATCATTCCCAAAGTATATTGTGATGAGACTGAGCAAGATGTGATTGAAATCTGATTGTAGTGCTTGGCCAAAAATGCTTTGGAACCGTGACTCAATTAAATCAACTTTTATTTGCTCAAGAATATTGCGTTATTTGATTGGATAAGGAGTTTCCAATGTGAGAATAATTTCATCTTTTTTCCTTATCATCAACCACATCTAAGATTTCTTATTCAACATCAATTCCTTGAAGGAATTCTTCCTTTGTACAATGATAATGTCTCCGTAGTGAGGTTGCAATGGTGAACTATTGGTGAAATTTTGTGAGGAACTATAAGACCATATTTTGTTGTTCATCAATAACTTCACGATCTTTAGAAATAAAAAGGTATCATCCATGATTCCTCTTGCTGCAAATGTCTTTCCTTTGATGCTTGTAAAATGCTTTCTTCATGAAACTTTGCTCTAGGAAAACAATCAACATAATTCAAATATGCTGTAAAGTGATGATTTATTTTCCTCCGATGTAAACATTGTTTTTGTGGCTTGATGTACATTGGTTGTATTGTTTGAGACTTTGCTACAATATTTTCAAATTGAATTAAGTCTTCATGATCATCCTTGATTTCACTATAACCGTAGTTCTCAAATTGAGCACATGAGAGGTTGAAATTTACCTCCCATGAATCATACAGAGGATGGTGTTCTTCTTGAATTGAAAATTTAGTGTTTTCATTTTTTGTTTCAATATCATGATCTAAAAAAAAAATCATTTATTTCCTCAAAGTTTTCTTCCAAATTCATTCCTCCATTGTCTTGGATAAATTTCGGGGGGTCTAATGTGTTGGCACCAGTTTCAAGAACAAATATTTCAATGAGTTGAGCTCACTGCATTGATTCTTTCCAACTTTTCTTTCCTTCTTACCTCAATAGAAATCTCAAATTTGTGGGCAAAGCATTTTCGTAACAACTGAAAATAATGACATTGTTTAGAAACATTTACTGAGGAATCTCATGAACAACTTTCATAAATATGAAAGAAAAATATATAACTGTTTCTTCTTTGTCCATCTCGATTTCAACCAACTTCAAGAAAATAGAATATTGATCTTTTCTTGAGAAATATCTTTTGACAAACAAGTTTTCTAGTACATCCCAACTAGTGATGGTTTCGGGCAGCAATGAATAAAACCATTCACCGGCATCTTCTTTTAAAGTCAAGATAAATAACCGGCATGCAACATCATTTTGAGCCACATTAAAAATTTCACAAGCACTGTCAGAAATTTGTCCATGGAAATATATGGCAAGGGGTGAACTTCTCCTTGCAAACTAAGTGGGCTTCTGTACAACCTTTTATTTCTTTGGATACCTTCTCCTTTTACTGTTCCTCAAACAACTTCTATTGATGGAGGAGGCAAAATCATTTGATAACATGTGAAAAAATCCTCGGAGGAGTCTTCATATACATCTTATTGAAATTTTGAGATATTTTTAGTGAGGTCACTGCGGCATATTTCTTTATGATCCTGAGTTTTGAGGATGGCATTTTCAGGGAGATCATACTCCCAAATCTTTGGTGGTTTTCTGGTTCCATAAAGTTTGTCACAACTTATTTGTGACTGAAATTTCAACAATAAACCTTCAAGGCCTTTCAATGGTCTTTCAATAAGGTTCTCCAAAACCCAATTCATCTTGAATCAATCTCTAAATTTTCTCTCAAACTGCAACCAGACTGCTTCTAGTCTTCCAATAATACATGATCCAAAATGTATCATATCTCTTGAAAACAAATTGTTCCCCAGTATGGTCACCAAAATGTTGATGCTTGAATCTGTCAGGACCGAAACGACAACCTCATGAGGACATTAGTCCCCCTTTATTTTTGGATAGGTGGTACTCCTCTTGGACTAAAAGATATATCCATGATATCTTGGATTAGGAGAATGCTAGGCAATAAACCCTACATATTTATTGCTTGATATTTTGAAATAAAATGATTCTTCAATAACCTGAGTACAATCTTTATATGCAACAAAAGAAAAGATTGAAGGAGGGCTTCAACATCCAGATTAAATTGTGATCAACATCACACAAAATCTTCTTAACAATATATAAATACATCAATATATTCTTCATAGGAGAGAATGATTTGATCATCTCAAATAATTTTAACAGAGTACTGCAATCAAGATCAAAAGAGAATTTGATAGGTCAACCTCAAATACTTTATATTATGAAAACAGGGTTACAAATCACAAATGAGATCAACCCCGAAAAAATTCTTTGTAGAGTTTTATTTATAAAAGATGTTCTTCATTACAAAATATTTGATAGACATATAGGTGGATGCAAATAATCCATGATCATATAAGAAAATATCTTAGAATAATATAGGAAGAACACTCAACAACTCATCCTTGTGCCCAACTTTGAGATTCGAGCATAAAACTATGAGAAGTGGTGTAGAAGAATATATATAAAAAAATGGAGAAGATGGATATTTCTTTCTTTTGATCAAAAGCTTGATTGTGTATCCATGGTTGTACCTTCTTCATCCTTTAATATTCTTCCCCGCCCCTTTGAAAATATTGATTCTTGGGCCTCTTGATGAAGCCTCTCTTCTCTCTTTAAGAAGAAATTTTCTAACTATTTGAGCAGTTAGGGTTTTCTTCCTCTCTTGAAATTCCCGTACAAGTTTCTTCTTGAAACATTCAATTTAATTAATTCCTCATTAATTCCTCATGAATTAATTCACATCATTAATACAAGTACATTGAAAGTGGGTCCCTCTCCCCTTTTAATAAAAGTTTTTAATTAAACTTTTATTTTTTAAACTTTAATTAATTCTTCACTACAAGAGGACGACTGTAATTTAATTTTATGGAAGTGAAAACAAAATTTTTATCCATGTAAACCACTTATGATGTGTTATTCATCATCTCATATTTCCAATGATATAAAATTTTTCCAAATCCATCGCTCGGATCTCAATATATGAGCTCATGAAGTTGGGTTGTCACGCAGGCCCATTAAAATGCATCTGACTGATATTTTAATTTATGACACAATGTATCAAATTTAAGAACTTTAAACCTATACCACCATCTTCTACAATGAAATACCTTTCCAACGGTATAAATTGTTTGCGACTCCGATACCCGAAGCTCAAGTTATGGCCTCCACAAGATCAACGCTAAGCCACTGTCGATCAAAATTGATGGGAAAATGTGGGCCCTTGGATGAATTTTGTGCTTCCCTTCATAAAATTCAACATTTTTTTGGTTTTAAAGTCTATCCCACTTGCATTGGGATATTATATTCTTTAATATATATAAAACTAAGTGTTTTATATACTTAGCAAGAAACACAAGAAGAGAAGGAACTATGGAGCTTGGAGGAATTCGACCCTTGGAAAATTGTTGAATATAATAATAATTTTGCATGCCCAGTCAACCACCAATATTCTCAGTCAACAATGATGAGTCACCCAACCAAATGTTCCCACATGTCATCACTCTATAGACCAACAATCTACCCATAAGAATCTTCCATATGTCATCCAGTAAAATCACCCCACGTGTCATTTTTTTGTACACTGCCATGTGCCTTCATTAATTAGTTGCCATGTGACACCATCCATTAAATTCCATGTAGATGTATCTCATTGGTTAATAAAGTTCCAGGTGTCACTTGGAGATGTTCCTCATAGAACTTAGGATATGAAAAATATTATTTGGCTAAGTGTTGGAGAAGTTGCATAATAAGGAGTAGTAAAAAGAGTTGGGTGCATTATGAAGGTGGCAGAAGTCAAAGTGCATTGCGAGGGTAGTGGAGATAACACATACTCTTAAGAAATATCACCAACCTGTGAACCCGCGGTAAGCCATAGTAAATAAAACTAAGCCTGGAAAGTATATAATGGGTCATGTGAAATATGGAGAGAAATATGAAAAATATGAAAAATGAAAAGAAATACATGGAAAATAAAGGAATTAGGTGAAATTTGGGAAAGGAAAAAGGTAAAATGAAAGAAATGGAAAAATGGGATAAAGAAATATAGAAAATAAAATAAAAGGAAACAGGAAAATAAAGGAAAAGGGAAATGAATGTGAATGTGGAAAGGAATAAAGGAAAATGGTTAAGGGGAATATGAAAGTAATGAGACAATGTGAAAAAAAGACTAAGTATAGAATGAGAGAATGAATAGGGGTGAAGGGAAAGGAGAGGAAAGAATATGTGACTTAGAACATTTTTCATATTTCTTTTTGTAACACCTTCGTTAGACTTCTGGACAAAAGTATGCATATCTTGGTCATGGAGACTCCCATTTTGATCCTTGAAATGCATGGCGAAGATGATACTGAGGGATATGCAATGAACATATAATAATTAAAAAATATTCATCTTCAAATATCTCGTTTTTTATTATTCCAGGAGAGTGAACATATAGGTGACCAAATTTTGGTCAACAATGATGTATTAAGACAAATCCCAATGGAGAGGTCTTTTATGTTGTATGACATATGTGAGCACACCACACATGATTATCTAGAACTAGGAGTTTTCTCTAGTAAGTATGTTCATTGATTTGTTTATATCTATAATTTTATTTGGCATACTTCATTTGGTGCAACTATATTTTTTACACTAACATGTTATGTATACAATAACATCGCAAGTCTTGTAAAAAAAAAGTATCATGGATTTAAATGTTGTGGACCTTCTATAAAGGCTAGATGGTCCAACCACCTACAAAAGATGGTGTATGACTGTTCAAGGGTATTCCTCCCAGAAGACCACCCTTATAGAAGAGTTGCATATGCTTTCAATGGTAAACCAAAGATAACCCAAAGACATGAAATAATGACACTAGTATATTGGAATAGGGCATATGACACAAAGAAGGAGAAGGAAATGGCATAATTGTTTGATTCAATTGGGGAACCTATTTTTGATGATCTTGAATTTTTTGATACCTATGTTGAGAAAATTCCCATTGGGATGAAAAGGAAATATGTATTTTATGAGCTTCCATATTGGGAGAATCTTAAGATTGACCACTGATGCAAACGCACCACCCAGGGGCACGTCCGCTCTCACAGGACCTTCCTCTCTTCTCGGCCCGAAGAACTCAAAGGTTCTCCTAATTCCCTATCGGGAATCTTCCTACCCACATATTCTCTTCGTCGCACAATCCTCTTCCTTAACTTCTCGGAGGATCGGAACACGTGTCTTCGCGAGTTCAACAGTCGAGCGCTACACCCTCGGATCCCCGAGACCCGATGGTCAGTCAACTCACTGACTTTTCCCAGAGGGATTTCACTACTCGCGCCCTCGCTACTCGCGATACCAAACTTTTAGTTTTCCAACCTCCCGATACCCGAGGTACCGAAACTCCGATGTGCACGTGCGACTTGACCCGTCCGCACCCGACACTTCCCTCGGGACTTCCTCGCTATTGCTACTTCGTTCCCTCGTGACTTCGCTACTCGCGAGGTCGAATAACTTCCCTGTCAGCTTCCAAGGTCCGAGGTGCCGAAAATCGCGACCTCGCTCCCTCGTGGCTTCACGATTTCCACGGCCAAGTCCTCGAGCCTTTTCTCGCGAGGTTCCGATGCACGATCCCATGTGCGGATCCAACGGTCCTCCCGCGATCTGGATCCAATGGCTATCATCTTTCTCGTGCCTCACGTCCTCGTGACTTGGGATACCCAATACTTGTGCCTTCACTTTGTGAGCTTCCGAGTTCGTGAGATCCTTAGATCTCCGCCACCTGTCCTTCCTAGATGGACGCTCCGGGTCCTCTCGCCATTTCACTGCCTCGTGATATTGCATCTTTTGACACAAATCTTTCAGCCCTTCCACTTACGAGCTCCCGAGATGCGAGGTGCCACCTGTCCCCTTGCCAACTTCTGTGGACCCACGCTATCCTCAGAGTAGTCGAGATCTCGGTTCTCGCAATCTCGCAACTCTCCTCACCAAACTTAGGACACTTTCCTCACGAGGTCCCGATAGGCGATCTTGTGAACAATCCAACGGTCCTAACCGACTTGGATCAATGGTGCTACCCCTCCTGAGCTTTGACTCCTCTCCACGCCTGTGCTGTAACTACCTTGCACCTCTGGGAGATCCAACGGCTCTCGGAACTTCGTGAAATATTTTCCAAAGATTTCGTTCGTCCGTCCTCCCCTTGAGGATTCTGTGAAATAAAGAAGTGTCTCTTCACGAGACTCGTTTGATCGCTCACCAACCTGCGACGCTTTCCTCCAACTTCCAATAGAAGCTTCCCTACAATTAGCTTTCATTGAATTCAAAGGTCTATTCCTCCTGAGCTTTTCCACAACTTCAACAGTCTCTTAGGAAAAAGAGATCTCTGTGCATGCACTGGCAACTCTGGCCTGAAACCTTTCACGACACAAACTCCAGGTGCTCTTCTTCAACGATATCACGAAGGTTCTATACCCTTGATCTTTCCCACTCTGACTCTTTCAGAGGGACTTGCACGCGCTCCTCGCAGCGATCATTCAACAACTCTCAAGTGTTGAATCTCTTCAACTCTACGCAACTCCTCGACTGTGAGCTTCGCCTACGCGTATGGAAACACTGCCCTTCCTCAACTTGTCTTTGAATCCTTAAGGGCTTCCGACGTCTGTGCTCCTGCAGAGCCTTCTCATGCACCCCACGTGCTATCTCTTCTAAGCTTCCGTAAACACTCAAACCCTTTGGGGAATTTTGTCCTTCTTCTCCCTCAGATGGAGAATAAAACGAACGACTTCCTGGCTATCCTTCCACTCAAACCTCCTCTGGTTGAGTTTCTGGGTATTCAGTAACCCTGTGAGAATCCCTCCGTGTATTCTTCCCTTAACTTCCAGAACTCAAAGAGTTCTTTCCTCTTGTGCCTTCTTGCACACCGTCTCGACGCCCTCCTGGCAGAGTATCTTCTCTTCCATAGAACACTCCAGCGGTTCTGTCTTCCTGTGCGCCTATGCACCTGCTCAATGCCCCTCTGGCAGAGCTCTCCCATAATTCTTAGTGATTCTGCTTCTCCTTAAGAACTCACAACAGAGTTCTTCTCCAACGCAACCCGTGTGTATGCTCAATGCCCGCTTGGCAGAGCTCCTACAGAACTCACAGCTAAGTCATGTCTGCAACTGTGCCTCAGATACACAGCCTTACCTCCTGAGGTGTTCAGTAACCTCACAGGTCTTCTTCCTGAGTTGTTGACTTCAGTCCTGTGCCTCAACACATTTTTGTCTGACGCCTCAGAGTTCAGAAGTGCATCCTCTGTGCATGGCTCTCAGAACTCTCAACGTTCTTTCACACCCTCCTGGTGTGAAGCCTCAAAGACCTTCAACCCTGAAATCAAACACAACTCCTACAGAATGCATCAACACACATACATTCACAACATACATAAGGAACACATACAGACATCCATACCCACAGAATAATGCAGGAAAAACTGCTCTGTCATAGATTAACAAATGGAAAAATGCCTGTATCTTTACAATGGTGTTCCTGAGCTCTCCCTGGCTCTACAAATCCTACTATAATCTATTCTCTCTCAAAATGAGATCTAAAATCTCTTTTACTTGAGGTGCTCTCAGCGCTTCCCTCCAGGTTCACCTACCCTATTCAATTACAATAATTGGCTGTCTAGCCTGCTATCCAGAACTAGATCTCAGCCGATCTACAATAAATGCCTATCTTATCTACAGCCTGCGCAAAGGCATGGCTTTCCTGGCTCAACAACCTAAGAACATTTAATTTACATTCATTTCAAATTCAAAATGAGGCTGCACCTCTCTTCAGCCTTTGAATGCGTGCGCGCTGACGTGGCTGGCTGGCTGGCTGCTGGCATGGAGCGATGTTCCTGCATCATTCTCCACAGCTGCAAAAATCATGAGCTCCTGCTCATGAGCTTCCCCTGTAGCTGTTGGAAATCCTCCTGGATCCTAAATGAATCTCTGGAGCTTTGCATCTGCTCCATTTTGCTGCTACTGCTGCTTCTGCTGTGCTGCTGCTGCTGCTTCTTCTTTTTTGCTCAGCCTTTCCCTGCTGGCAGTGTCTGCTGACTTCAACATCAGCCTTCTGATGTCCTCTATCACTTCATCCAGCTGCTCGAGTGGCTGGTCCTGTTGTTGCAGTCTCCTCAACTGCAAAAAATTTTGGCCATTGGGTAGATCATCATGATCTCCCACGCCTTCCTCTTCATCTTCACCTGTGGCCTCAAGTTGCCACTCTGCTGCATACTTTAGCTCTGCAGTCTCTTCCTGACTGACCTGCTACTCAGTCATTCTCTTCTCTGACAGCTCAAATTCTGCCAGTTCTCTTGCTGGCCTTGGATTGTTCAACCAATCCTCCAACATTTTCAGCTCCATCTCCCATGGAGTGATAACTCTGCCTGCCTATTCCTTGGCTTCCTTTGCTGCTAGCTCCAATGCTACAACACTCTCCTTAGCTTCTTGGCTAAAGTCATTGAGCTGTTCCTTAGAACACTCATTCTCTTCTCTCACTTATACTTCTTCTTCCTCTGTTTTTGCAACCTCCTCTGTTGCATTGTTTTCAGATTTATGGCTAAAAATGCTGAGCCATTCCTCAGAATGCTCGTCATCCTCTTCTTCTGCTGTCAGCTCCAATGATACAACGCTCTCATCTTGCTGGATGAAATTGTTGAGTTGTTCCTCAGAATGCTCATTCTTCTCTTCATTTACTTGGGCAGACTCCAATGTCTGCTCCAATTCCCTTTTGCCAGTCATCTCCAGCTGTGACTGTTCTTCTGCTGTTGCACCATCTGCAACACAAATTTCTGCCTCCTCCTGGGCACACGATATGAATAATTGTATTCCCCAATCATCATTCGGCTCCTCATATATTCCGCTGTCAGCGGTACCTGCTGATCTAAATTCACCTTTGAATTTATGAGACCCTCAGACAGTCTCATCTACTCGGTCAGCTCCTCGGGCTGATCGAAATCCCTGCCCAACTGGAAATATGGGACGCTTCCGTTGCTTCCCTGGCAGACCATGAGATCAACCGATCCCATCCTCATCAGCAACCCCTGCTGAATTGAACTCTCCATGAGACCCTCAAATGGTCTCATATGTTCATCTCTGCCCTCCTGGCAGTCTTCGATGCTTCCGCTGCCCTCCTGGTAGTCTTCGAGATCCCGCAACGATCTCTGATCATTTCCCAGTTGGAAATGTGAAGTTCCCTCGCTGTCCTTCTGACAGTCTGTGAGATCCTCAATTGATATCAACTCGTTTCCCTCTTGGAAATTTGGAATTTTTTTTGCTCTGCCCACCTGGCAGTGCTTGAGATCCTCCGACGATCCCAATTCATTTTCTGTTCCCTTTCCCATCTGGCAATTTGGAAACCTTCCACTGCCCTCCTGGCAGTCTATGAGATCCTCATCTAATCTCCTTTCATTGCCCAATTGGCAATGTGAAATTTCTCCTTCTCTGCCCTCCGGGCAGTCCTTGAGATCATCAGACGATCCCAATTCATCCTCTTCATCATCCCAATCATCAAGACTCTTTCCAGTCTCTGGCCAATAGTGATCAATCATCTCTTCCTCTTTGGCCTTGAGGTTTTCAACATACCTCAACCATCTCTTCAACAGTCTGCACTGTCTTCTATCCATCATCTCCCTGACTGGCCATCTCACCTTTGGCATCTTCATGGGCCATTCATATACCCATCTTAGCTTGGCTTTCTTTTCCTGCCTCATCCGCAGTTCAAACTCCTCTATGTCTGCCTTTAATTCATAGAGGTCTTTATCAAATTCTCTATCCATTTCTGCAAGCTTTTCTGCCTTTCTCTTCTTTCTATGGCCTTCAGTAGCCATCTTGCTGTCTCTGTCTACCTCTCAGATAGATCTGCTACTGTCACTCTACATCCCTGAGTGTTCCAGCTTCATCATCCTCTCACAGTCCTGCTGACTGTCTATGGACTGCTGCCTACCTGCAAGCAAGTCCTTACAGAGTCTCCAACACTCTATCTTCCTTCTGCCTTCTCGCTTCACCTGCAGTATACAAGTGAAGTTCTCGCTATGATACCACTTAACGTGTATCAGAGTGCTCCTTTTCTTTGGCTCCCTTGACTGAAATATACAGACAAGAAATCAGCTCTGATACCACTTGATGTCAGTATCAGAGTGCTTCTCTTCTCTGCCTCTTCCTGCCTGAAATATACAAGCAAGATCTTATCTCTGATACCACTTGACGTGAGTATCAGAGTGCTTCTCTTCTCTGCCTCTTCCTGCCTGAAATATACAAGCAAGATCTTAGCTCTGATACCACTCTGACACAAACGCGCCACCCAGGGGCACGTCCGCTCTCACAGGACCTTCCTCTCTTCTCGGCCTGAAGAACTCAAAGGTTTTCCTAATTCCCTATCGGGAATCTTCCTACCCACAGATTCTCTTCGTCGCGCAATCCTCTTCCTTAACTTCTCGGAGGATTGGAACTCCCGACTTCGCGAGTTCAATAGTAGAGTGCTACACCCTCGGATCCCCAAGACCCGATGGTCAGTAAACTCACTGACTTTTCCTGGAGCAATTTCACTACTCGCGATACCAAACTTTTAGTTTTCCAACCTCCCGATACCCGAGGTACCGAAACTTCGATGTGCACGTGCGACTTGACCCATCCGCACTCGACACTTCCCTCGGGACTTCCGCGCTATCTCTACCTCGTTCCCTCATGACTTTTCTACTCACGAGGTTGAATAACTTCCCTGTTAGCTTCCAAGGTCTGAGGTGCCGAAACTCGCGACCTCACTCCCTCGTGGCTTCGCGATTTCTGCGGCTAAGTCCTCAAGCCTTTTCTCGTGAGGTTCCGATGCACGATCCCACGTGCGGATCCAACGGTCCTCCCACGATCTGGATCCAACAGCTATCCTCTTTCTCGTGCCTCACATCCTCATGAATTGGGATACCCAATACTTGTGCTTTCACTTTGCGAGCTTCCGAGTTCGCGAGATCCTTAGATCTCCGCCACCTGTCCTTCCCAGATGGACGCTCCGGATCCTCTCGCCATTTCGCTGCCTCGTGATCTTGCATCATTTGACACAAATCTTTCAGCCCTTCCACTTACGAGCTCCTGAGATGCGAGGTGCCACCTGTCCCCTTGCCAACTTCTGTGGACCCACGCTATCCTCGGAGTAGTCGAGATCTCGGTTCTCGCAATCTCGCAACTCTCCTCACCAAACTTAGGACACTTTCCTCACGAGGTCCCGATAGGCGATCTCGTGAACAATCCAACAGTCCTGACCAACTTGGATCAACGGTGCTACCCCTCCTAAGCTTTGACTTCTCTCCACGCCTGCGCTGTAACTACCTTGCACCTCTGGGAGATCCAATGGCTCTCGAAACTTTGTGAAATCTTTTCCAAAGATTTCGTCCGTCCGTCCTCCCCTTGAGGATTCTGCGAAATAAAGAAGTGTCTCTTCACGAGACTCATTTGCTCGCTTGCCAACCTGCGACGCTTTCCTCCGACTTCCAACAACAGCTTCCCTACACTTAGCTTTCAGTGAATTCAAAGGTCTATTCCTCTTGAGCTTTTCCATAACTTCAACAGTCTCTTAGGAAAAAGAGATCTCTGTGCACGCACTGGCAACTTTGGCCTGAAACCTTTCACAAGACAAACTCCAGGTGCTCTTCTTCAACGATATCACAAAGGTTCTATACCCTTGAGCTTTCCCACTCTGACTCTTTCATAGGGAATTTCACGCGCTCCTCGCAGTGATCATTCAACAACTCTCAAGTGTTGAATATCTTCGACTTTGCGCAACTCCTCGACTGTGAGCTTCGCCTACGCGTATGGAAACGGTGCCCTTCCTGAGCTTGTCTTTGAATCCTTAAGGGATTCCGATGTCTTCTCTCCTGCAGAGCCTTCTCATGCACCCCACGTGCTATCTCTTCTGAGCTTCCGTAAACACTCAGACCCCTTGGGGAATTTTGTCCTTCTTCTCCCTCATATGGAGAATAAAACGGACGCCTTCCTGGCTATCCTTCCACTCAAGCCTCCTCTGGTTGAGTTTCCGGGTATTCAGTAACCCTGTGAGAATCCCTCCGTGGATTCTTCCCTTAAATTCCATAACTCAAAGAGTTCTTTCCTCCTGTGCCTGCTTGCACACCGTCTCGACGCCCTCCTGGCAGAGTATCTTCTCTTCCACAGAACACTCCAGGGGTTCTGTCTTCTTGTGCGCCTATGCACCTGCTCAATGCCCCTCTGGCAGAGCTCTCCCAGAATTCTCAGTGATTCTGCTTCTCCTTAAGAACTCACAGCAGAGTTCTTCTCCAACGCAACCCGTGAGTATGCTCAATGCCTGCTTGGCAGAGCTCCTACAGAACTCACAACTAATTCCTGTCTGCAACTGTGCCTTAGATACACAACCTTACCTCCTGAGGTGTTTAGTAACCTCACAGGTCTTCTTCTTGAGTTGTTGACTTCAGTCCTGTGCCTCAACATGTCTTCGTCTGACTCCTCAGAGTTCAGAAGTGCATCCTCTGTGCACGGCTCTCAGAACTCTCAACGTTCTGTCACACCCTCCCGGTGTGAAGCCTCAAAGACCTTCAACCCTGAAATCAAGCACAACTCCTGCAGAATGCATCAACACACATACATTCACAACATACATAAGGAACACATACAGACATCCATACCCACAGAATAATGCAGGAAAAACTGCTCTGTCATATATTAACAAATGGAAAAATGCCTGTATCTTTACAATGGTGTTCCTGAGCTCTCCCTGGCTCTACAAATCCTACTATCGTCTATTCTCTCTCAAAATGAGATCTAAAATATCTTTTACCTGAGGTGCTCTCAGCGCTTCCCTCCAGGTTCACCTACCCTATTCAATTACAATCAATGGCTGTCTAGTCTGCTATCCATAACTAGATCTCAGCCGATCTACAATAAATGCCTATCTTATCTACAGCCTGCGCAAAGGCATGGCTTTCCTGGCTCAACAACCTAAGCACATTTAATTTACATTCATTTCAAATTCAAAATGAGGCTGCGCCTCTCTTCAGCCTTTGAATGCGTGCGCGCTGACGTGGCTGGCTGGCTGGCTGCTGGCATGGAGCGATGCTCCTACATCAACCACTTACTATATCCCATGCATATATTAAAAAAGGTTTCATCTTCTTTATGGAGGCACATATCATGGAATAAAAGTGACACATTCATTGTCAGGAGAGATCTTATTGGTTCAAATACTAAAAAGATACATTGGCCAAGAAATAAAACTAGAGGAGAGGTTATTCCCTCTTGATCTTTTAAAGAAGGTGATGTCCCATGGATTTTGAAGAAATATGATCTTTCTACGAAGAAGGATGTTATATTGGGTGTGAAGGCACCTTCTTTATATGGGTTGACTCTATGATGTTGCTTCATTTTAAACATTAATTTGTCAGGGTTGAAATCACATGGCCATTTGAACCTTCTAAGGGTATGCATGTTGAATACATGATTCTTCTTCTATACTAGCATCGGTAAAAATATGCTAGCACTCACAGTTTTATGG
>ML805881.1:139698-169670 GCA_009831015.1 Picea engelmannii
ATACCTAGCTCCTTCTAACCTATAAAAGAAGGGGTAGGGGTCCCATTTGAAAGGAGGAGAATCATAGTAAAGAAACTATACCCGATTAAGCATTCCCTTTGTCCCAACCTTTAGCCATCCTTGTGCAAAGAGAAGTATAGAGCCAAGCAGTTGGAAGACAGTGAAAGAAGAGCCCAGGACCAGGATCGAGGAGCAGTAGCTGACTTTATCATTGTAAGGTATCATTGTGAAGTTAATAAAAGAATTGCTTTTCCCGTCCCGCCATATGAGATTGTCATTATTTGGATATTGATTGCTCCATTGATTAAATTTCTAACCCATTAGTTCATATATAAAATGCATGTGGAGTTCTTTGTTTGTCTTTTGTGAATGCCGATCAACATTGGGAGGAGAGTTGCAGTCAAAGAATGACCAAGCACGAAAAGGGATCGACATCGAACACGAAAAATAAGGTACGTCAACTTAATCTCTTGAGCCTTGTATTTATATATGAGTAATGGGGGTTTAGGCATGGGATTATGGTAAAAAGTAAGAATATTTAGGTCATTTCTGCATGCATGATAAAACCCTTAGTGCTAGTCCGTAGGAGGGATTTTCCACCCACAACAATTCCCCACCTTAACTAGTGCATCTATCATGGCCTTCACCTATTCCATTTCATACTTTAGTTTTATAATCATATAAACTGATATTAATCATTCTTTTTGCATTCTCCTAGAAATAAGTGTCAATATAGGAAGGACATGGGAATTCTAAAAGATTTTTTTTCTAAAGCCTAGTCATAATTAAGGAAAATTTGTAATGATCCATACTTATCTAAAAGTACATAAACCTTTGTTAAATTCAGTAATTCTTAAAATACTAATTATAAAATGTTGGGTGATATTATTTTTTAATAAAATATTCATAAATTCTGTATTAGATTAAAACATTGTGAAACCATTTCATCGAAAGTGTATAGATCAAAATGTATATTTTTTTTTTGTAAATTATCTATCCCAAATTTTCCATTATGGTAAAAGAAAGTAGTTACACAAAAATTGTGGCTGGTTGGCCACTCGAGAAACCCGAATAGTCACAATACAATAGTTTGAGTTTCCCATGACAGTTAAAAAGTTCAAAAAGCAGAAGTTGAGACCCTTTGTAAAAAAAATTACATTGTAGGTTGTCACTGTAATTGTGACAATTTTCCTTCTAGCTAACAATGCTACCATAATTTTTAAGACTAGCCCGAGGTGGGGCTATATCCAGGCAGCAAGCTAAACTACATATCCAAAACCAGATAATAGAAAACAAATAACCTTAAGAAGATGGAACAGGAGGAGCTCTAGGGGGAGGCTCATCTGCAACCACATACACATGAATTGGTCCATCCACATCCACATTAGAGTTGAGCAAGCGATCCATTTTCTTGTCAAGGCCGAGAATATCCATCTGCATTTCATTCAACTGCAGGAATATTTCTGCATGGGCTTCATTCCTCTCAACCAGTACCTTCCCCATCATAGTCTTTAGGAGCCAATACAAGTCAACTGTTTTGGTGTATGGGGTGGCGCGTTCTCTGTAAGAGCAAGGGTTTAAAATCCATTGACCAATTTCCGCATCCAAAACATCATGGTCGAAAAATTGATAGATCACCCTAGCATATGCCTCTGTGAGGTCCAATTCATCGTGTATGTGTGGAGGGGTATGGGATTCATAAGCCTCAGCTGTAGGCGCCACGATGGATTGATAATGGTGGTCAACAACTCCTCCTTTGCGAATTCTACCACTCTGTCAGTGACCACCATGAGGCATGATGGAAAGAGGACCGAAACCGATGGGAAATGCAGGAAAAGGAGACGAAGAGGCTTCCTGGATCGATGTTCTTTGAGACAAAATAAGTGGGCGCGGGAAAGGATTATAGTAGGGGGAATGGAGAGCAGAAGGATTCACGATATAACAAACATGACGACACCAAAGATAATGAAACCCCCCACATCGAGAATCATCCATATTTAATTCCAAATGCACAAACATGCAATGGATATTAGGAGCAATAATGGTGTCAGACGACACCATTACTCCACTTGAAAGACTTGAAATCATACATGAATGTGGAGGAATGAACCTTGAGTTGAGTGGATGTAGACTGAAATGACTAACAATCATTTTGGCATGAGGGTGATACGGTGTTATTCATTTGAAGCCTCTTGCGTACCTTGCTACTAAGTGGATGGAATGGGTGGGATGACTCCCCATCGTAGCTTCTCTTTCCTAACACCCGATCTAGGTAGTATAGATCAAAATGTATTATTATTCTCTATATTTATTATTTTAAATTTAATTGAGTAAATTTCATATATTATAATAGTTGGATAATATAAAATAATAAAATATTTAGAAAAATTAAATATTAATAAAATATAACAATTGTGATTTTAGTAAACCATTATATTATAACTTTGTCTTGTAATCTTTGAATAATAAAAATTAAAAAAATAACATTATTATTACATTATCATCATTATTATTAATGAATAATTGTGTTATAATGTTATTATTATAATATATGAAAAAGACAAACAATTCACCTTGAACAATAGTTAAGCATTGTATGAAAACTAATGGTTATAACTTTTTGCAATCACAATCCAAATTCAACTCTTTCATATAAAAAGTAAAGTTAAACATTATATGGAAACTGTAAATTTAAATGAGTGATACATATCAAATTTCACTTAAAAGCAAAGAAATCATTAACAATGTTCATCATTAGCATACTCATATTGCATTTTATAAATCAAACAACAACAACAACCACAACCACACCATTATATGGAAAACATAATATACATGAACGATATACATATGAATATACATGTCAAACATACATCTCAACAAAATCTGCAATAAACATGTCATATATAGATCTCTAGTCAAATATAAAACAATCAATATGAATTTTAATCAATACCACTACTAGCTAGGTCCACCACCAGAGCTAGGTGCATTGGTGCCACTACTACCAGAGGTAGAGCCTCTATCAAGAACATCTATCTCATAAATAAATGTTGGAAAAAGTGCACTATCAAGTATCTCTATATCAATATCATGAATATGTGCAACAATACCCAATGTGATCATAGTGTCCAAAGAATCAAAATATTTTGACACATGTGGAGGAAGAGGAGGAGGAGGGGAATCAGTGGATGATGACACATGTGGACAAGGAGAAAGACATTGATTGATGGATGGTGAAACAAGTAGAGGAGGAAGAGGAGGATCAATGGAATATGGTGACACATGTGGAGGAGGAGGAGGGGGAGGATCAATAGAATATGGTGACACTTGTGGAGGAGAAGTAGGAGGAGGGGGAGGAAGAGGATTGGATGTGGATGTAGGTCAAAAAACATGTGGAAAGGAAACATGAGGAGGTGGATGAGGAGGATCAGACTTGAATGAAAATTCAGACACATGTGGATGGGAAGAAAGAGGATCGATAGATGTTACAACTGACTCATGTGGATGAGAAGGACCATATGGTGGAGTAGATGTCGATGTGGATGGCTCTTTTGATGAGCTATATGTAGTGGGAACATGAGCACCATCTCTCAATGTATGATGAGGTTGACGACACCAACAATATGGTGCATCAATATCGTCATGTCACAAGGCAAACACCTCCATGTATTAGATATCTCCTCTACCCATAATATGTCTCTAGGGGGTGCAGGTACCACTTTGTGACTAGTCATGACATGACACAACTCATCTTCCACCTCTATTTGAACTCTCATATATGTCTTGCATGGAATGCAGGGTCTCTGTACTACCAGAGGTTGGTCCCGTGCCTCCTCCATCACCTCATCCTCATGTTGGGGAGGCACATCCCCAACATATATGCCAATATCTGCAAAACAATAGATAATAATAATAAGATAACTGAAACAAAATGTTACATTAAATTACTTGTGCATTGAATAAGACATAAAAATATGCAAATATATTAATCAAAACATAACAATAATATAATCTCTCTCATATGTTGGATCCTTTGATGCAAATCATATGTTTGGACACTCTCTCCAATCCATCTCCACGTGTAGGTACTCTATAATATTGAGGACAAGATCTTCCTTGCTAGACAATAAATCAAATACCTCATTTCCCACCGGAGTAATGGGAAACTCAAATTGGCCCCTCTTGGGAATAAAATTCCCCCACATGTGCATACGAGTATCAAACATAGGCCTAGAAGGAAAGCAAGGTACCTCTAGCCGAGCGACACAAACCCTCTCAAAAAATGGTGTATGCAACTCAGACATGAATGGAAGAATCTTGTACCAAACAAAGAAACATGACAATGATCTAATGCATGCTAAAACTGTCTCAAAAACACATATTCCCACCTGATCAATTGGGGCTCCTATAATAAACTATCTACATAATACAACATAGAGAAACTAATGTGCTACCCATTAGAGCTATACTGTGACAGTGACGAGAGCATATGACACAAGAACCTAACATCCTGTCTATGAAATGAACCTATTCATAGTTTACCACCACGAACCTGCAACTCCAACACTGAATGAACATCTAGAATAACATATCTCTGCACATATTCTAGCTGGGTCTCTCCTGCAAAACTATGTGGTAGCATAGGGAAATGAGGAAAATACACCCCCTGCTAGACAACCCAATGATGAAATAAACATCCTCCTCCGTGAGATGATACCATAGATCGAGACCGACCCTGAAGTCCTATCCCGAATGATCCCAACGACGGATCAACTGTTGTAACAATGAAGAGTTCCCCCTAAGGGATGTACTCTCCTGGAAAAAATTCAATATCCATCAAAAGGTCCTATGTATGCTATGAAAGAATGAGAGGGAACAACTCCCTATCCCTCTCCCTGACCTCCCACTCACGCACAAATGTGTGCATCTCGACATTCTGCTCCTCCTCCTCCTCCTCCTCTTGTCGTCGTTGTCTCTAATTCACATACAAATATTGTTAGGCACATATATACTGATAAAATAAATTGAAATTATAAAACAAATACATATATAAATGGAGTGTATTTAAAAAAATCCAAAATTAATTTTTTTTTGGAAAAAAATCTTTAAAAGAAATCGATGCACCACCAATAGAACATATGCCTCAAGGACAATGCACTATCTCAAAACAATAGCACCACTAAGAGGTGCATCCCATAGGACAATCCACATCGACTCAATGCTTTTAACGACATTAGTTCAATGCTTTTAACAACACCAATTCATTCTGTTAACAAAGATGCACCACAATGCTAAAATTTATGGCACAAAAATCCACGATGCCCTTTGTTAAACTGAAAGCACTGGTGCACCATGTCTACTAGAGCTTGTCCATCAATGCATTGTATTACTAATGCATTGCTAACAGGCCTTACAAAAGAAGAACCATGTTGTTTATTTTTCAAAACATGTCATAATGAGTATGTTTGACATTTACATACCAGTACGCGACGTCTATTGAAGCAACATCATCGATTGTAGCGATGTGCCTACTAAGTCGCACCACTATAATTGGTTATTCAAAATTCACCCATGTTGGTTGTGGAGCTTGATTATCTTCTTGATTAAGAATTCTTGTTTCAACCGCGTTTGGACCCCATTACCTAACGGGGGTGTGTGGGGGGGCTTCCCCCCCCCAATTTTCTCGCCAGGGGGGTCCAGCGGGGGTGGCAAGAAATTTTGGAGCCCCCCCCTCGGTGGGGGATTTGGGGGAAACACCTCGAAGAGAATATTTGGGAAAAATTGCATTGTAAAATATTGTAATTTCGTAGCCAATCTGGACTGTTCATTAGAAGGTTGCTAATCTGATGATAGAAGTTATGTTAGTGATTTTTTCTCTATAAGGCAACCTTATTTTATGTATAATGGAATTCTATTACAACTGCGTGATTGAGTGAATATTGTATTATGAGAGAGGAGACTGTGAGAGAAAGAAGAGGAAGTTACAATAGGTATGTTGTAGGTTGTATCCCTTCATTTGCTGGATAATAATAAAGGAAGGACAAGAAATTTCTCTGGTGGAAGTAGCCCACACTAGGTGAACCACATATATCTATGTCTCTATTGTATTGTGTATCTTATGTGTTTTATTTCTAAATTTGTTTTATTTTATTACTCCGTGATCCTATTTTTCTAATAGCTTCGGTGCCATTATATTTATGACACTGATGTGTTTGTTGGATTGATGGGCACTGCTAAGATAAAATTCATTATTGCAGCTGAAGCAATGTGATGTGTTACTATTAATGCACTGGTACCACCATGATAGTGGAGCACCGATGTTTTGTACCACAATGCGTTATAAATGATAGAGCATCAAGAAAAAGGCATCCAATGAGACACCTTGCTATGAAAATTTGGGCAATATATGTCCTAGTGCCTTTCTTTATACAATATCGGTGCAATGGATTAAAACCAATATGTTAAATTTTATAAATTGTTATGTTAGTAGTGTCGTTAGTTAAGTGAAGTGTATCGATGTGTAATGTTCAATGGCATTATTTCATGTAGTTTTTATTATAAAGTATCGTGGTGCGTTTGAATATTGATGCACCGCTACATTACGTTTCAGGTATGCCACGGTTTGGTTGGTTACACTGGCTGCACAATGTTGTCCCCGTTTTGTGGATAACTAAGGAGATTATGTCTCGAGGCCCTCAGGTTGTGGATATGGAGCGCCAAGAGACTACATGACCATCAATACCCTTTTGCACAGTTGGAAACCCCTCTCACCACCACAATTGGTCATAGATTTCCAAATGGCATCTGCCACATCAGCTGTTGGGCCCTTCGTTTGAAGAAGTGGAAAAGGAAAGAGCGCAAGCAAAAGATGAAAGCAAAGCAGAGACAGAGGATAAAGGAAAGAAACATGCACTCCTATAAGCCAATAAAGAGCCAAGGACTTGACTCGAGGGTGAGTCAAGGATTGTGGTCGGAGCCTATTGGGCCCTTCGTTTTTGGTTAGAAGTTGCGCAAGGAAGACTACAGTCCCAATTTTGGTCAAAAACAAGTTGTGAAAGCCACAAAGGAGATGGACAGTGGAGCAAGCAAAGAAATAGAAAATGGTTGGAAAAAGGGACAATGAAACACCAACAAGGAAAAATAAGTTACAATAGAAGAATAACAAGAAATCGTGCGAAGTCTAAAGACAAAAGATCTCAATCAACATATATATATGAGATGTATATGATTGTAAAGGGATAATTGATATAGTTGATATAACTGATATAGATGGGTAGATGGCGTAGAGGGTGTAGAAAGATCATCATTTAATCCATGTGGGTTTTTTGATTGTGATCCAGGTGGATATCGGTGGCCACCCACCTATTCCACGGGCTCAAAAAAAAGTTTTCCATCTTGGCAGTTTTTCGGGTTGCAAACTTCTGGGGCCGTTTTGAGGCCCTAAACGACGTTTTTTGGGGATTTGGGGCCCAAGTGACTAAGAAAGGCCCTAACTTGGGCCAGTTGAAAAAGCGTGCTTCTCGATTAGACTTTTCCAACGATGTATCAAGCATCCCAAACATAGATCGTATGCAAAAGTTACACCCCCAGGAAGTTGACGTATCAACTACCCCCATCGGGGCTCGCAAACCTTTTGGATTTTCATCTTCCAGGGCTAATGTTTTGGATTTTACTTATGTTAAAAAGGCCTTTGGAGCCTCATTGTAATAATAATCTTCTTGTGAATGCAAGTTTCCGTCACATCTCTTCTCAGAGATACGCTGCCACCATTCTAGCGAGTCTTTCACTCTTTAATTTTACAGTCCCTGTACATTTATTTCATTAATAGAAATCATGTATTACTGTATTTTTCTGTTTCTGGAAATATTTATGGGTATTTCATTGTAATATATCTGCTTTCATTTCATTCTAAAAAATAATCCGGATCAATGGTATCCGAGCAGGCTGGTCTTGATCGTTTTTCAGTGCGTGTCCCTGACGAGGTATGAGTATAGAAAGCTAGGTCTCAAGCTTGTCTCTCTTGAGGAAAATCACTCTCGTACACCCAAGAAACCCTCCATGGTGGAATAAAAGAAAAATGACGGAGTAGAATATTATATTCATCTTTTGCTTGAGCAATATATCACGCAATAGAGAGACGAAATGATGGAGATTTTTTCCCACATCCTTCAATGCCTGTCAATAGAATCAAGAACATATTCATCAAGCAACCACTTTGGAGGCACCTCACCTTTCAAGGTACAAGTCAATTTTGGTATTCCTATATTTGAAGGTCAGATAGATGTGGATTCCCTAGACAAATGGTTAAATTTGTTAGAAGGTTATTTCTCTGTTCGCAATTTTTCCGATAGAGAAAAGATCATCTTCGCACTTCTTAAGGCTCTCCCCCATGTTAGACATTGGTGGGAAACTAACTGGGAGAAAATTTTCACAGAGGAGTTTGGAATATATAGGGCCGAGGCCACTTGGGATTTTTTGTGTGGATGCAATAAAGGAACAATATTACCCTGTTGGAAACTATGAGGAACAATACATGAGATGGACCACACTATGGCAAGAGAGGGGCCAAGCAGTGCCGGAGTTCACCAATACCTTCCATACCTTTCACACCAAGCTAGGTATCAAAGACTCCAAGCGACATTTGGTTCTAAAATACCACGGGGCTCTACATAGATACATCCAAACTAAAATGGATTTTCTGGATATCTCATCACTTGGTACTTCTTATCGATATGCTGTTAAAATCGAGCAGAAATTCAAGCACCAGAACAAGCAGGATTTTGGGTCTACAAATCTGCAACAACAAAAGTATGACTAAGACAATCGTAACAAATAGCTTCCTGAAAACCAGTCCAAGCCACAGGAAAATAAGGGTCACGGAAAGACGAAGAAGGGCACTGGAAAATGGTGTGATTTCCACAAAATCCCCTAGCACAACATTGATGAATGTCGCTCAAAACAGTCATTGGTGGTCGAGATCAAAGAGAAGGAGCCAAACCCTGATTCAGAACCTGATTCAGAAAATATTGATAGAAGACAGACCATCGACGCAGATCCCACTGCTATTGTCACGACCGCAACAATTCAACCAGAAGAACCAACAAATTCTGAAGAGGGGGAGCACCTTTTTCATTCACAAATGTGGGTGAAGGGGACCCCACTGCATTTTATTGTTGATAGCAGAAGCCAGAAGAACCTCATATCATTAGAGGTTGTCAAAAAGTTGGGATTGTCAACAACACCACACCTGCAACCATACTACATTGGGTGGCTTCTCTAGGGATGAGATCTCTGTGTCAACCAACAATGTCAATTTTCATACGAAATCCAACCCTTTAAGGATGAGGTATTATGTGATGTTGCCCCACTGGATGTTTGTGATGTTCTCTTAGGCCAGCCATATATGTGGAAGCACCATGTTGTTTATGAGTCTTGAACCCATAGTGTCATTGTTACTTTGGGGGGTCATCTCTATAGAATACCAGAGGTAGTTCCAACTACTGTCCCACCTAAACAATGCCGCAAGGTAGTATATATTACTACAAAATTCATCTTCTTCACAATTTGTTCAAAAGGTGAACAGAAGGATACTGCAACCACTACAGCCTCTCCCCAAGCACCTTCTATCCAACATAATGGGTCGACAAAAATGAAACAAAGTGCAAATATTCCTTATACACACATACATGTCATGTAGCCTGACCAATTGAACAAATTCAACTCTGCCAGCAACAGTTCCATGAAAACCTTCCAAAACCAAGTAGTGCGACGTCTCCAACAAGGCAAGCAACTCACCAAGATTCAGATTTAACAAACGCTTCCCCCTCTCCCCCAGGAACTCAACGTAATGGATACCATTGCTTTTTAAGGTGGGAGGATTGATCTAGGTGGATATCGATGTCCACCCACCTATTCCATGAGCTCAAAAAACAATTTTCCATCTTGGCAGTTTTTCGATAGTTTTTTGGGTTCCAAACTTCTAGGGCCATTTTGAGGCCATAAACAATGTTTTTTGTGGATTTGGGGCCCAAGTGACTAGTAAAAGCGCTTACCCGGGCCAATAGAAAAACATTCTTCTCAGTTAGACCTTCCCAATGGTGTATCGAGTGCCCAAAATGGAGATCGTATGTAATAGTTACGCCCCCAGGAAGTTGACGTATCAACTACCCCCCTTGGGGACTGCAAACCTTTTGGATTTTCATCCTCCGGGGTTAGGGTTTTGGATTTTACTTATGTTAAAAAGGCCTTTGGAGCCCCATTGTAATAATCATCTTCTTGCAAATGCAAGTAGCCATCACATCTCTTCTCATAGATAAACCACCACCATTCTAGAGAGTCTTTCACTCTGTAATTTTACAGTCTCTGTACATTTATTTCATTAATAGAAATCATGTATTACTGTATTTCTCTGTTTCTGGAAATATTTATGTGTATTTGATTGTAATATCTTTTCTTTGATTTCATTCTAAAAAATATTCTAGATCAGATTTTAATTTGTATCCATTTTGGGAAAAGGGTAGATAGATCTCTGAGATAGGAGTCTGGAGCCAGAAGCTTATACCAGAGTAATGACTTGTATTTGTCAAATTGTATCTGAGAATCTCTTTTGATAATATATAAGTAGGGACCTGAAATTTTGAAATATACTATGCAATTATCTGTTTATGATTATGAATCGTTTCTTTAATTTACTTTTGTATGTATGATAAGATCAATACGCTATAACTGTGTGCAAATGCCGTCGCAACTTCGTTGTCTCTATTACTAGCTATGAATGAGTTCAGATCTGTTCTTTGATTAGTTCATCTTGTGCAAGGTTATGGTGAATCTTGAAGATTCTAGAAACCTACCTAAGTATTCTCCTTGCCCTTCCCTATCTTCTTGTCTTGGTTATGTTTCGGGTGAGACTTCTTCTCTCCGGAGAAGATGAAAATGCCAACGCTCTAGACTACTCGGTACCTTTGGTTGGTAACCTGAGAAGGACCCTGGTCTGATCAATTCTGCACCAACAAAATGGTTCTATTGCTGGGACTTTAACCTGGGTCTCTCAGGTGAGAGCTGAGTATTCTAACCAACTAGGATAAAACGGATAATTATAAGAACTATTAGTCTGGTTGGGTATGGTGTTCTATATTTCTCTGCTTCCTTTTGTTTCCTTAATGGCTAGGTTTCTCAATTCTTCTAAATCATCTGGGTTTTCCAAATCCTTTTCAATATTATATCATTCTATAGGTGTCTTGTCTGTGTCTAGGTGAAGGTTAGATTGAAGTGCTTGTCTATACTTTGCACATACCACTGGATCTGATTTCTGTTCACCAAGATCGGTAAAAAGGAATTCTTTAATTCTTTGCAGGACTATCTTAAGCTCATGGTACTTACTTGTAAATGAGAATTCCTTGCAAAATTGATCTGCCAATGTTTTCCAGTCGCTGGTTTGTCTTTTGGTTTCTTCATGCATGTACCAATCTTTAAGAATCAAACCTAGCGAATGGGGAAATACTTGAACACACAAGTGAGATGGTATTTCCGCAACTTACCACTGTCTCACACATTTTTCAATGTGTACTTTAGGATCCGACTGTCCATTGAACAATTGTGCAACTTGGAAATCCATCCACATCTCTAATTCCAACTGCTCCTTATCTTGAAATCTATATCAGATAGCTTGCTTCACATCCTCCCAGTTCTTAATCAAGGCTTTGTGACTAGTCCACCATCTAGCAGGGGTGTCCTGGGGGGCTAAGTCCATAACTGAAATCCTTTGATCCTCCACTATATTTTCTTCCATGCTAACCAAAAAAATGTCAAGTTCTAAGGTACCATCATATATCAGGTGTTCTCTGACCTTGGTTCCAACCCACCTAGTTGTTATGACAGTTGCACATCTTCTTGAAAATATTTCATATGAACCTTGCTGCCAACTATCAAATGGTAGTTCTGAATCTTCATTTGTTGATTGTATGCTCCTCCAACTTACTGATCCATTAACAGTAGGATTTATGTAGTCTTCTCTCGTTCATGTTGTTACAACATATAACTAATCCAAGTCTTCTCCTTCCATATTGTTGTCCATTGGCTTCGTGTATCGAGGGCCTACATACTGATCCAAGGGTTGAACTACTTTTATACCGTCTGCCTCAAATGTCATAGTGTCTCTCTTTAGGTCAATCACTGCATAGTTATCATAAGCCCAATCGATACCAAGCATTATAGGATAAGGGTCCTTATCCCCCATGATTTCAATCACCTCAAAATCAACTACAGTATTTACTTCTGCAACATATATTTCCACATTCTCCAATCTTCCTATTGGAAAAATACAATATTGATGGCCATTGTTAACTAGATTAGGGAATATGTCAATTGGGGCTTCCCTAAATATTCCTAAGTATTTTTAGGTAGTATGTTAACATAAGATCCTAGATCTAACATAACATCCTTAATCTCAAACTCATCTAGCTGGGCTACCAATCTAAAATTTTTTCCAGTTCGTATTTTCCTTCTTTGCACTCTCTTAGTATTCTTCTCAGGAAGATTTATCCTTATTCTAGTTTCTAGAGATTATACAGTTCCTAGGACTAGGCACAAGGCATTGCGCAACTTTTTTGTCAGCTGGTCATTCCCAAGAATATCATAAAATAATTGAAACCAAAGGTCAACTACATTTTGTGACTACTCAAGTTGTCTTATCGGGACAACCGACTTTCGGGGTGCAGGGGGTGAAGCAGGGACTTGCGCAATCCTAGGATAAATGGTATCCTGAGGGGGTTTTTCTTCCATCTTAGGGTCAGGGATACTCCAAAATACTTCTATTTCATTTTTAAAGAATAGCTTCTATTTCAGAGGATCATACCTGTCCTCCTTAGGCATTGCTTTCTGGATCTGAGGTAAATTATCAACATCTGCACCAATCTTTGCTCCTCCTCGAGTAACGATATTAAGGTTGGGTAGATGTTTTCTAATGACTCTCTTTTTCTCTGAACTTATAATATTAGTTTCTCGTTGACGTACATGATCTTCCCATTTCACAATTAGTCGTGGGTAGTCTTCAATTGCATGCCCATTGGTTCTACAGTGAGAGCACCATGTCCGCCTCGGGTGAGGAAAATATCTAGCCATGTGGTCTTTCTCATCATAGTTGTAGCATCTACTTGGTTCTCTTCCCCCGATTCTTCCTCCTCTGAAGTCTCCTCCAACTCCACCTCCTCGATCTCTTCCCGGTCCCTGAGGGGTTTCATTCATCTTGAATGATGTTCGATCAAGTCTGTTTGCAAGTGCATCCAACACTCTACACTGATTTGTAGCATGTGTGGTAGATGCGCAAAACTCACAATGCACGGTATTCAGTATTGTTGAATAATTATGAATAATGGGGCACTGTCTTGTCCCATGCCCATGGGTTCAGAAAATATTGCAATACTCAACTGACAGTGATTCTTGATTACCTAGAAAAGCATGATACGGGGTTGGGGTATGGAATGGTAAATTCACGGATACTTGCACAACTCCTCCCGTGGGTCCTGGTGAGGGTCCCATCATATTTTGAGGAGGTCCCATTCCCCTCATTTGTGGAAATTCGTTCACCAAATGTCCTTTTGTGTAGCCTCAGGTACACCAGACTTTTGATCATCTTGGTCTGGGTATCGTCAATTCTTGAACCTTCTCTGTAAGTGCTAATTATTTGACCTTGTAGTTGTGCCAAATTTGCATCTGCTAGAGGTCTAGTCACTCTCAAGCTCCCCAGATATCCTGCTATGGCTTCAATCTTCATTGATTTCTCCAGGGCATCTGTCAAAGTGGCTATCCGTTGTTGCGTTAACATAATTTGTGTTAGAGGTAGCAATCCTTGGATATACCATTCTCTTTGATGTTCCTCATGAATTGGATGTGCTAACCTCCCTATAGAATATTTAAACTTCTGACTATATTCCCAGGACGATTCACCTTCACTTTGCTGAATTTCGCGCAACTCAGATAGAGCTTATTGTTTTGACTGAGGTAGCTTAAATTCCGCTATGAATTTTTTATGTACCTGGTCAAGTGTGAACGCTTGTCCTTGCACTCCTGGTACTCTTGGATCAATATCCTTCATGTACCATTTGAGAGCACTAACTCTCAAGGTAGTCTAGAACTCAACCAATTTATTTGCGTCTAGAGTTCCTCTGGACCTCTAGATTGCTTCACACAATAACCAATGCTGCTCAACATCCTTGTCTCCCTTACCCCAAAATTTTGCGTATCGAACAATCAAACCTCCCTCTTTACAACCATTGCTGATCTTACTGCTCCTACCAAGATAAAACCTAATGGTCCTGGTTGCGATCTACCAGGGGATCCCAATATCCTCCCAGTGTTCGCGCTTCCTGGTTGCGACTGATTAACTAACTGTAATGGAACAAGAATAACATAAGAAGGTAGTGTAGAATTTACCACTTGTATGGAAGACACTTTGGGTAAGGGTGATTTGGGGCTGGTGTCATTAGCTTCGGGGTGAGTTTATTTGATTTGGGGGGTCTTGTTCTCATCCTCTGGAGTGGTCTCTTCAGCCAGATTCCTGATATTTCCTAGCATCAGGGATAAATCTTCTCTTTCTTCTTCAAGATCCATGCCGACTTCCTTTTCCCATGCTTCTACACCTTCTTCTTCTTGTCCACCCTCTTTGGTACTTATTTCTCTCCACGCTTCTCTCTCATTTAATATTTGATTGGGCAGTCTTTCCTGTCTTATCATCTTTCACAACTCTTCCATCTGTCCTTCCTCAACTTCTCCTGGTCTGACTTCTTTCCAAAACTTCTCAGACTGTTTCACTACTTTCTTTATCTTACCGTGCCACCAATTCTCAAATATGGCGTCTCTTTTCAAGGCTCACTCATCCCTTGAGTCCATTTATTACTTCTCCCCCAGTTTTCAAACAACCCTCTCCCCTCTCTTAGGCCATGATTCCACCCCAAACTCACCCCACACCAAGTGAGGGTGTTTACGCTACCATCTCAGTCGGGGACATAGTCAATATCCCCTCCTCCATCAAGAAAACCTTAATCCACAAGGGGATTTCTCTCAATAGTCTTCCCCTTGTGACTTTCTTGAAATTTGGTTCTGCCCATGAAAAAGATTGGTGATTCTAAGCTGCAAACTCGATAATGTATCCTTCTAATGTTGTATTGACCCAGAAATCAATCTCTCACATACCAGACAATCCAACCGATGAAGTGCTACAATATTTTATGTATCCCAAGCGTAGGTCTTCTTGACTCATTCTTGGAATTCTATAGCTTCTTGGAGCCTATCTATCCAGTGGAAAATTTCTTTCGGAAACTTAACCCAGAATATCTCGTACTGGTCACTTGATATTTCTGAGTAAAAGACAACCTCCCGTGTATCTATCACAGATTTTCCTCTCAGCTATGCTTCTTTCCATATGAAGGCATCACAATTTATCTCCCATCACTGGTGAATATTCGATCGGTGGATACGCGAAAGCATTCTCCCTACAGGTTCCCTTTTAACGCAGGTCTAGAGTAGCTCAATCTACTGCACTAGATTCTGACATTTGTGGTGATGCCTTCCTTATCTCTGGCCAGGCTTCGACAAGATTCTCCTGGAATATTTCCAGTTTCTTCTCCGCCTAGATCTTGGTGTATTCCTCTTGTGTCTTGCATGCTTGGGAAAGGAGTAATTCCTCGCTTTCAAACTCTGCATCCCTTTCGGAGTGTTGGAGCCTCACTCCTTTCCAGGAAGTGGTAGGAAAAAATTGTGGGTTTTCAAGAGGTAAGGAAGCAGGTCTTAGAGTCGGTCCTAGAGTTGGGACCTTCATTTGAAGAGGTGGAAAAGGAAAGATCACAAGAATAATATGAAAGCAAAGTAGAGACATAGGATAAAGGAAATAAACAGGTACTCTGAGAAGCCATGAAAGAGCCAAGGACTTGACTCGAGGGCGAGTAAAGGATTGTGGTCGGAGCCTATTGGGACTTTCGTTTTTGGTTAGAAGTTGTGCAAGGAATACTACAGTCCTAATTTCGGTCAAATACAAGTTATGAAAGTCACAAAGGAGCTGGACAATGGAGCAGGCAAAGAAACAGTAAATGGTTGGAAAGAGGGACAATGCAACACCAACAAGGAAAAATAAGTTACAATAGAACAAGAACAAGAAAGAATGTGAAGTCTAAAGCCAGAAGATCTCAATCAGCCTATATATATTAGATGTATATGATTGTAAAGGGATAGATGATATAGATGATATAGATGATATAGATGGGCAGATGGCGTAGAGGGTGTAGACAGATCATCATTTACTCCATGTAGGTTCCGTGATTGTAATTTGTATCCATTTTTGGAAAAGGGTAGATAGAGCTCTAAGACAGGAGTCCGGAGCCAAAAGATTGTAACAACGTAATGACTTGTATCTGTCAAATTATATCTAAGAAGATATTTTGATAATATATAAGGAAGGACCTAAAATTTTGAAATATACTGTGCAATTATCTATTTATGATTATGAATCATCTCTTTACTTTAATTTTGTATGTCTGATAAGATCAATATGTTATATATTGGCATGTTTTACAGGAAGTGTGTGCTTTTCATTGATGGCAAGAACAACATCGATGATGGCAAACATGAAAATCATAAGCTCAGGAGGGGAAGGAAACAATATGAAGAGATCAAAGCTCAGAAGGGAAAGCGCAGTACAAAAACGTGATCAGGATCAAAATCCTTGATCGTGGATCTAATTCGAGAGTCTTCACGGTCGTCGAATAAAATTAAGTGGAAGGATAGGATAAGAAAAGATGGAGAGCCATTGGATTTAATCCAAGGAAAATATGCATCATAGACAGATAGAGCTATTGATCTAAGATATTGATCAAACGAACATCATTTTTTTTGGGTCTAAAGATGTCATGAGGAGGTTATGCTCCGAAACAATCTCACTTCAAGATTTTTCAGTTTGAGATTTGAAATTCCCGAAGCTCGGAGAGATGGAGAGCCAAAATAAATTCTCAACTGCTGGATCATCCAAAGAAGATCTCAGTCATCAGATTGTCCGAAGAATATCTCAAGAGTTAGATTTTCCAAAGTGAATCTGGGTCGTCTGATCCAAAAAAGACGTGGCGTAAACCTGTGGACTCTGGGTAAAGACCTGAAGTAAGCCTCAAACATCTGATTCAAGGACATGTGGCAGACCACGTCAAAAAGGAAATGTGGAAAACCATGTCAACAAGGACATGTGGCAGACCATGTCAACGAGTGACATGTGGCAACCACTCGGTCCATGCCAAGTCAACAGGTGACGTGTGTAATGTTACATCACTCCGAGAGATTTTATTCAGGAGTTTCACCACCAGAAAATGCCTAAAGTCTCAAAGTCCCGAAGTGGACATAAGTCGTCCAATCTGAAGATCACTTCGAGTGCATTCTTAACCATTGATCAAAATACAGTGGAAAGATAGTGAAAGTAGAATAGCCGAAGTGTCGAAGTAAATGGTGGCCATCCATCATAATGCTTGATTAATTCCTAGCCGACAGATTAAGAAGTGAAAGGATAAGTGTAAACCATCTGATCTATTCAGACATGTGTATGCAGATCATCGACTCTGGAAGACTGACGTACGAAAGAAACAAGAGTTTGAGAATTGAAATTTCTGAAGGTCGGACTCGCGGAGGAGATCCTAATCGTAGTTTCAGGGAGTCAGATGTCAATAGATATTCCACTTTGGAAGATTGTCATATGGGAAAAGAAAGTTTTGAGAGTTGAAACTCCCAAAGATTGGAAGTCTGAAATCAATCATAGTCATTGATTTGGATGGAAGCTACGTGTCAATAGATGGTGGAGATCTGGGATCACGCGTAGAAGGAGGAAAGGAATGCATATTAGTAGTCGTTGATCAAGTGGCATCACCAAGGGATTGGAGATCAACAATCATGCTCAATTGAGGGGCCAGAACATGCTCAGGTCTTAATTTTTCTTGAGTGGGCTACAATCAAAACCACGGTATCGGCAAAGGCATACGTGGAGCTCTGTAGTGAATTGCGGGGCGAAAAGCGGGTTTCCCTCAAACCAACTTTGGTTGCACCTGCAATCGCATGGTCACATGAAATTATCGCCCAAGGTCATATCGAAAGAAGGATCTAGCATTCACTAGACCGAGATCACAAAGTGCTTCTTGAATAGGCGTGTGGTCACCACCAATGGTCACATAAAGGAAGGGGATTAGGACTGATTTACCTACAACGAATAAAACGAATGACTGTAACTGCTAGTGAAGAAAAGGAATCTAAGGATAACGGGCACAGATGATGAATAGACAGTTAGTAGCCACTAGTAAAGTGCTAGAGTTGCGATGAGGACCTGGGAGAGAACTGGGCAAAAATATGACATGCAGAACAAAGAAGAGGATATATAGAATTGAGATGTATCCAGAGCTGTTGTGATGAAGAGTTTCTAGGATGATCTGGCAGAGGAATTGGCGTGATAAAGACATGCAAAGAATGTGATTTTTGGGAACTGATGCATGAGCGTAGAAGATGGTAGTAAGAAGCAGAAAAGGAGCAAATAAGAGGTGCAACGAAAAGGAATACAGTGGTTGCATAGAGGATAAAATGCAGAATAAAAACTGAACAGAGGTGAAGGACGCAGAAGGAAAATGAGAAGAGCATAGAAGCAGAAAGAGGCAGAAGTGGGACACAACATAGAAGCTGAAGAAGGCTGAGGAGACATGGAGCTATAACATACCATATTCGAGACATAGAAAGTAAGTAAAGTTTTGTAAGTTTCAATCAGGGTGGTAGGGTGGTGCTAGGGAGGATTGTAGTCCTCTAAATTCTAGTTGGTGCTAGAAGACATTCTAGGAGTTGGTGCTAGAGAAACCTAGGAGTTGGTTCTTTCATCTAGTTGGTGCTAGAGAAATTTGAGAGTTGGTTCTCTCTGCAAGTTGTAGCCTCATATTTGAGTTGTTTCTCAAATACCATGATGTACATGAAGGTTGGAGCTTGATTTACATATGAAGAAGAAGAGGTTTTCTCCCTTTATGGGTTTCCTCATGAAAATATGTGTCTCTATGTATTCCGTGTGATTGATAAAATATTGTATATCTATGCATGTTAAGTTATCGGTAACAAATTAAATAATAATCTAGAAAGATTACGAAAATAACAAGAAAATTTTCAAGCTTATATTATAACAGATTCACCCCCCCCCCCCCTCNCTAAGTTATATTTCCAATAATTGGTATCAGATCCGATGCCTTTGATCAGAGGTAGATCCATAAGCTTGAACATGACTATTCATGATGGAAGTTCAACTAATAGACCCCCTCTATTTGATGGAACAAACTTTGCCTTATGAAAAACAAGGATGAGAACACATTTAATGTCTCTGGGTGTTGATGTTTGGGATGTCCTTGAAACGGGATATGTGAAGCCTGTAGTCTTGGCCTCAAAATATGATAAGGTGGAGTTTAAATTTAATGCAAAAGAAATGAATTCCATCCTTAGTGGACTTTCTGAAGCTGAGTTTTTCAAAGTCATGCACTGTGATTCAACAAAAGTTATGTGGGACAAGCTGATAAGTAGTTATGAAGGTAATGAAATGGTGAAAGATGCAAAAATTTAGACTCACATATTGAAATTTGAGCAGTTAAAGACGGATGAAGAAGAAACTGTCAGTAAGTACTTCTTATGTATATAATAACTTGTCAACACTATGAAAGGCCTAGGTGAAACGATAGATGAATCTTTTCTAGTCCAGAAAATATTAAGATATTTTCCTGATAGATTTAACTCAAAGGTCTATGTTATAGAGGAAATAACTTATCTCAAAACGTTGACACTAGATAAACTTCTTGGAACCCTAATTTATTATGAAATGAGAATCACCAAAGGTAAATCCACTACAAGAGAGGCATCTTTTAAAGTATAGAAAAACACAGATTCCAATATAGATGAGATTGAAGAAAATTTTGTGAGAAGGCTGAAGAAAGGATCAGGCAAATACAAAGGTAAAATGCCCTTCAAATGTTTCAACTATGGTAAGATAGATCATTTTTCATCTAAGTGTCCTCACAAAGTAAAGGACCATACATATGATGATGAAGAGAAGCAAAAACACAAGAAGGTCTATAAAGAGAATAATTTTAAGAAGAAAAGCCTTTGTGTAAACAATGATGATGATCCCTCAGATGATGAAAGCAGTGACTCTTCTATTGAAGATAAAATAAATGATATCATGCTAATACCTTTAGAATATATAAAAATTGAAGATATAGGAAGTGAGTTCGCTGATTGTGAAGCGGTAGTAGATCTTGAAGGAGAACTTGTCAGTGCCATGGAAGAGATTGATAGACACCAAGAAAATAAAATAAAAGAAAAACAATTACTGCTCAGGTATGAGAAAACATGCAATGAACCAATTAAATAAATTTATCTATTGAAGGTTACATTAGAAGAAGATAAGAATATTGAAGACATCCTCAAACAAAAATTGAAGGAACTTGAAACAAAAGGTGAAAAATTGGAAGCTAAAGTAGTGACTGTCAGAAAAGATCTAGAGAAATTTCAGGCCTTATATCATCAAAATCTGACAAGTATTAAATCCTTAGAAGTATTAGCATCCATTCTGAATCAACAAAGGAATCTGAAGTTGAAAACTGGTTTGGGTTATGAAGAGGGATCAAGTAGTGGTCAGCCAAGCAACAAAGAATCCATAGAGTTTGTCAAATCTACAACCATTGACAACAACAAACCTGCAGAAACAAAGGAAGAGAATCAACTGCCAAGGAGGAGTGAAGGAAAAGCTACCAGAACTGAATCTGTAGAAAAAATAAATAATACATCCTCTGCTCAAGGAAATCATCAACATGGAAGAAATCGACCTTCTCAAAGAAGACAACCATTTTCCAGGTACACAATTTTTTTCTATGGATATTGTTTTTACACCTCTAAATTTGGCCACAAAGCTGTAAATTGTTATTTAATATTTTGATCCAGATGGATATCGGTGGCCACCCACCTTTTCCAACTGGCTCAAAACTGTTTTCTGACAATTTTGGCAATTTACTATTTTTAGCAGTTTTAACTTCCGGGCCATTTTGAGGGCCTAAATGAAAATTTTTCAGGATCGGGCTCCTCAATGATAGCCAAAGGAATTATTGATCCCCCAAAGTGAATCTCCTCAATGATACCTTTCCAACGGGCTATCACATGCCTAAAACGGAGATCGTATGCAAAAGTTACGACCACGGGAAGTTGATGTACTAACTTACCCAAACGGGGCCCACATGACTTTTGACGCTTCATCTCCTAGGGTTAGGTTTTTGGATGTCTAGGGTTTTTTACATTCTTTATTATTTAAAAAATGACTTCAGAGCCTCATTGTAACCTTCTTCTTGCGAATGCACTCTGTCGTCACATCTCTTCTCAGAGATAAGCGACCACCATTCCAACAAGCTTGTTTCCACTGCATTTTACAATTTCAGCTTATTTCGTTATTGAATAGAAAACCAGTTTTACTATATCTATGTTATTTTGTGTTAAGCACCTATTAATAATATGTATTCATTTCGTTCTTCTCATAAAATCCGGATCAGTGGTATCAAAGCCATCTGCTCGTTGTCGTCTTAATGCATGTCCCCAACGAGGTCAGAGTACAAAGAGTTGGGTCTTGAGCTTGTTTCTCTTGAGGACAGAAGCTCTCACATGCCCAAGTGACCTCCCATGGCAGGAGAAAAGAAATATGATGGGATAGGAGATCCTTTCAAACTATTGATTTAGGAATCGCTCACGCAACAGAGGAACGAGATGATGGATAGTTTCGTGCAAATCATTCGGTGGCTACCAACATGTGACACATCTTCTTCGAACGGAGGCGCCATCCCCTTCAAGGTACAAATAAACATAGATATTCCTATATTTGAAGTTCAGATAGACACAGATTCTATAGATAAGTGGTTGAATCTACTAGAAGGGTATTTTTCTGTCCATAACTTTTCAAATAGAGAAAATATTACTTTTGCGCTCCTCAAAGATGTTCCCCATGTCAAAGATTGGTGGGAAACTTTCTGTGAGAAAACAGAAATAGAGGAAACCTCATTATTTTCAGTCACGACCACCTGGGAATCCTTCATGGATTCTATTAAGGAACAATACTACCCTGTCGGAAGTTATGATGACCTGTATACCAAATGGACCACACTGCGGCAAGAAAGCGACCAAGTAGTGCCAGATTTCACAAATATCTTCCATACCTTGCGCACCAAGTTGGGTATCAAAGATTCAGAGCGACTTCTGGTGCTCAAGTATTGCGGTGCTCTACATAGATACATTTAGACTGAAATTGAATTTCTGGACATCTCATCCTTGGGCGCGACCTATCGATATGCCGTCAAAATCGAGTAGAAGCTCAAACAAAAGACGCGGCAATTTGGGCCTAGGAACCCCACACAACAAAATCCAAGAAAGGGTGGCCCCAACCCACCAAACAAAGGATAGAGAAAATATGGACAATATCAGGACAACCAGTCCAAGCCACAAGCAAATAAGGACACCGGAAAGACAAAGAAAGATACGGGGAAGTGGTGTGACTTCCATAAGAGCCCTTGGCATAACACTATTGACTGCTGCTCAAAGCAGTCACTGGTGGCCGAAGTGAAAGCCTCTAAATCAGATGTGGATTTTGACTCTGAGATAGAACTAAAAAGGGGAAGACAAATCATTGACGCGGAACCCAGTGCCACCATTGCTACCACCAAGCTCCAACCTGGTGAACCAGACGAGCTAGAAGAAGGAGAGCACCTCTTCCATTCATAGATGTGGGTAAAAGGCACCCCGCTGCACTTCATCGTTGATAGCGGTAGCTAGAAGAACCTCATCTTAGCAGAGGTCGTCAAGCGGCTAGCCTTGCCAACAACACCACACCCACAACCCTACACCATTGGATGGCTCTGCCAAGGAAGAGATCTCCGTGTCAGCCAACAGTGCCGACTATCGTACGACATCAAGCCCTTCAAAGATGAGGTATTGTGTGATGTTTCTCCTCTCAGATTTTGTGATGTTCTTTTGGGCCAACCTTATTTATGGAAACATCATGCTGTATATGAGTCTAGGCCTCGTAGTGTTATTATTACTTTGAACAGAAAATTTTACAGGATACCCGAGCCAGTCCCACCTAGTGCTATTTCCTTGATATCTGCTAAGAAATGAAGGAAGGTCATATCTCAGATGGGGAAGTTTGTCTTCTTCGTGATTCACTCTTAGAATAAGAAAAATATCACAACCACATCTAGGGTCTCTGCGGTCGACCTCTCCACACAACATAAGCAAGTAGATAAGGTCATGGAAGAATACTCAAATATCTTCTCCTCACCTACAGGGGCACCTTTGCACTGCCAAGTCAAGCACCCCATCAATCTGAACCCCAATGCACTACTGCCCAATGGGCCAGTCTATCATCGCTCTTTGTTAGAGAATGAGGAGATCAAGCAACAGATCCAAGAACTACTCCACAAGGGGAACATCCACCCCAGCTCATCACCTTGCGGGAGCCCAATCATGATGGTACAAAAAAAAGATGGAACCTGGTGACTCTGTATTGATTACTAGGATCTGAATAAAATCACAGTCAGAAACCGGTACCCGATTCCCCAAATTAATGACCTCCTTGATCAACTCATGGGGGCCAAATACTTCAGTAAGATTTATCTGAAGTCTGGCTACCACCAGGTCCTGATAGAACATACAGACGTATGGAAGACCATCTTCAAGTCAAAGGAAGACCTTTTTGAATGGTTGGTCATGCCCTTTGGTTTGACAAATGCTCCAACCACTTTCATGAGGATGATGGACGATATCCTGCGACCATTCAATAATACTTTTGTAGTGGTGTATCTGGATGACATTCTAATTTACAACAAGACTTGGGCCGGACACTTGCAGCATATTCAATAGGTTCTGCACACCCTGTGACAGCACAAGCTATACGCCAACTTGGAAAAATACTCCTTCGGCATGGACAGGGTCCATTACCTGGGCTACATCATTGATCAACATGGTGTACATGTGTATCTAGCCAAGATCCAAGTCATCCATGACTGGCCAGCCCCAACAACACTCACTGAGCTTCAGAGCTTCTTGGGCCTTGCCAATTTCTACCACAGGTTCATGTTGGGATTATCCCATACTGCATGGGCCCTCAACCAAATAAACAGGGGTGGTGGTAAGGAGAAATTTGCATGGGGCCGGTCCCAACAACAAGCGTTCAATGATTTGAAGTAGCACTTGTGCTCAACCCCAGTACTTTCACTACCAGACCTGCAACATCCCTTTAAGATCGAGACAGATTCTTCAAACTATGCTGTGGGTGTTGTTCTCACTTAGCATGACCACCCCGTGGCCTATCATAGTGAGGCACTGTTAGATATTGTCCGTAAGAATCCTACTTATGACAAAGAAATGTACTCCATTATGCAAGCATGCCGCTAGTGGAGACATTACATTCTTGGGAAGGAGACAGTCATCCACACTGATCATAAGCCACTACAGTTCATGCAGACACATGGAAAATTGCAGAATGACTGCCATCAAAAGTGGTCACATACTTGCAACAATTCCACCTCAACATGAATTATAAAACATGAAGCACCAATCACATCGTTGATTGCCTCAATAGACTTCCAGTCGCGACATTCACCAATGTGCTAGACTCTTGCGTCCATGAGACATCTGGATGTCCCCAACTCTATGAGATAGACCCTGACTTCACCACAACCTACCAAATGTTGGGTGCAAACGTAGTTGTCGATAATTTCCATCTTCAGGATGGGTTGTTGTGTCATTTGGGCGATATCTGTGTTCCATCAAGTGAGCGAGCGAAGATGACTTGGGAAGCCCACTACAGTAGGGTGGCAGGACACTTTGGCGTCGAAAAGACAATGACGATGCTACAAAAACATTTCTACTGGCTGAAACTTCGACATGAGGTCAACAAGTATATCAGGTCCTGCACTGCCTGTGCTATTGCCAAACCGACCACTAAGAGACAGGGCTTGTACACCCCTCTTCCTACTCATGACAGGCCTTGGGAATCCATCTCAATGGACTACATGTTGGGCCTCCCGTCCACCAAGCAGGGAAATGACTGTGTTTTTCTTTTTGTTGATCACTTTTCTAAGATGGCGATTCTGGTTGTCTGCAAGAAGAGCATCACAGTAGAGGCCACTGCTCAGATCTTCTTTGAACGAGTCTGGGTACATTTTGGAATCCCACAAACCATTGTCTCATATCGGGATAGTCTATTTCTCAGCACATTCTGGTCGAGTCTTTGGTCCCTCCTGGACACCAAGCTCACCAAATCCATGGCCTTCCACCCCCAGACAGATGGCCAAAATGAGGTTGTAAATCAAATGATTGTGCATATCCTTCGCATGTATAATTCAAAGCACCCTCACACATGGGATGAGAGCCTTCCCTATGTCCAACATAGCTACAACCAAGCCCTGCATAGCTCAACTAACCACAACCCCTTTCAAGTGGGGTTGGGATTCCAACCATTGGGTCCCATAGATGTTGCACTTCCCCTTGCGGTCACCTCGACTGGCTCATCTCCTGCTCAAAATGAAGCTGACAAAACCACCCAGTTCATTGAGTGGATCCAACACATCTGCCAATAGGTTCAAGATATCCTACAGAAGTCCAATAATAAGTACAAACAACACCATGATCAACATCGGGTGCCACATAAGTTTCAGGTGGGCGAAAAAGTTTGGTTGCACTTGCAGAAAGAATTCCTTACAGGACCCCATCGGAAGCTTCACCCACTCCATTTTTGGCCATACACTATCACCAAGGCCATGGGGGATAATGCTTTTGAGATGAACATTCCTCCTTTCCTTGGCCTGCACCCAGTGTTCAACGTGGATCTCCTTCGCCCTTATTTCCCACCATTATTGGACACCTCAAAAGTAGTAGAACAATTGACACCAATAGAGATCAACCCTAACTACATACAACAAGAATCCAATGATCATATTGTGGACAGAAAGATCAAGGGCACTCGACAACAAAGGATCCATCTTTACCGAGTCGTCAAAGCAGGGAAGCTCCTCCACCAAGGCAAGTGGCTCACCCGGGTCCAAATTCAACAGAAATTTCCTCATCTGATGGGGGACCTCAACACAATGAAGACCATTGCTTCCTAAGTATGGAGGATTGATCTATATGGATATCAGTGGCCACCCACCTTTTCCAATTGGCTCAAAACTGTTTTCTGACAATTTTGGCAATTTATTATTTTTAGCAGTTTTAACTTCCGGGGCCATTTTGAGGGCCTAAATGAAGGTTTTTCAGGATTGATCTCCTCATTGATAGCTAAAGGAATGATTGAGCCCCTAAAATGAATCTTCTCGATGATACCTTTCCAATGGGCTATCACACGCCTAAAACGAAGATCGTATGCAAAAGTTACGACCCCAGGAAGTTGATGTACTAACTTACCCAAACGGGGCCCACATGATTTTTGGCGCTTCATCTCCTAGGGTTAGGTTTTTGGATATCTATGGTTTTTGGAATTCTTGATTATTGAAAAAAGGCCTTCAGAGCCTCATTGTAACCTTCTTCTTGTGAATGCGCGCTGCCGTCACATCTCTTCTTAGAGATAAGCCGCCACCATTCCAACAAGCTTGTTTCCGTTGCATTTTACAATTTCAGCTTATTTCGTTATTGAATAGAAAACCAGTTTTACCGTATCTATGTTCTTTTGTGTTAAGCACCTGTTAATAATCTGTATTCATTTCATTCTGCTCATAAAATTTGGATCAGATTTAGATATGAGAAATCAAGACAACAAATGAATAAATATCTGCCACAACAAAGAATGAGATAACCAAGTAATTAACAACCAAAAACTGCAAATCATGTGATGTTTGGGAAAAGGATGCAGATTAAACATAACAATCATTATGATCCTTTATTCAATGAACCAAAATGTTACATCTTCCATAATTATGGACATAAAGTTGCAGACTGTTGCTTAAAGAACTATAAGCCAGATTCAAATCATAGAGCTGAAAATGTCAAGGTTTGGAAGAAGAATGAAGATAACAAGTGTGGATTAGTGTTTTCAGATCAAAGACAAAAATACCATTGGTATATTGGCAATGGATTCTCTAATCATATGACAGGTGAAAAACATAAGTTCCTATTACTCAAAGAAAATAAATCAGGGAGTGTGACCTTTGTAAATGATGCTCCAGAAAAGATCAGAGGTAAAGGTCACGTAAGCTTAAGTAGTGGAAGAAGCAAAGCTCAATGTGTATTATTTGTTGATGGTTTAAAGAATAATCTTCTTAGTGTCATTCATATATGTGACAAAGTATGTGAATTCACTTTCACTGCCAAGAATTGTAAAATAAAGACAGTAAACACATGAGAGTTGATTGCAAAATGGGTTAGAACTGAAAAAAATGTATATGTTATGAAGGAAGATAAGGAGAAATGTCATTTAAGAAAATTTGATAAAATTTGGTTATGGCACAGAAGGCTTGGACACCTGAATTTTGATCATATTGTCAAACTGAATAATGAAGGCACTGTGAAATACATTCCAAGAATATCTAAGCCTAATAAATCTGTATGTGAATCCTATCAAATGGGGAAGCTGACTCATGCTCAGTTAAAATCGAAGAGTTTCACATCTTCAGAGAAACCACTTCAATTTTTTCATATGGATCTGTGTGGGCCATCGCGAAAAGGAAGAAACTGGAGGAGAACGTTACTTTATGCTAGTCATTGATGACTTCTCCAGAATTACATGGGTTTCCTTTCTGAGAGAAAAATCTGATGCGTTTGATAAGTTCAAAAATTTTAAGGCGTTAGCTGAGAATCATACATGAAGGAAGTTAAAGGCAATTCGATCAGACAGGGGAGGAGACCTTCTGTCAAGAGATTTGAAAGAATTCTGTGACAGACATGGAATTAAAAGAGAATATACTATTTTAGGTACTCAACAAAATGGAGTTGTAGAATGCCAAAATAGATCAGTTCAGTAGATGACAAGGGCTATGATGAGTGAAAGGGAAATTTCACAAAACTTCTGGGTGGAGGCTATTCACATGACTGTTCATATTCTAAACAAAGCGCATCTAAGGCTGAACAATGATAAAACTCCATATGAGTTGTGTTTTGGTCGACCTACATCAATCAAGCACTTCAAAGTATTTGGAAGTAAATGCTACATCAAGAATAATGATGATCATTTGGGTAATTTTGATAGTAGATATGATGAAGGTATATTCTTAGGATATTCAATGAACAGTAAAGGATACAGATGCTTTAACAAAAGAATGCATAAATTAGTAGACTATATTGATGTTCGAATTGATGAAGAAGCTCCTGTAAAAGATCAACAAAGAATAAGCACTAAGCCATATGGAAAAGATGACGAGAATAATGAAAATGAAGAACAACAAATATCAGAGTCACCAGAAGATGATGAATCAGGTGGAGAAGAGACACCCAGAAAAGAAGAGTTAGGACAACAATCAACATCAAATCCTTCCTCCAGAATTACTCAAAAGAATCATCCTTGAAGTCAGATAATTGGTGAAAAAGACAAAAATGTACAAACCAGGAGAAGGATAATTAAAGACATCGAGCAATCACATATAGCCTTCATATCCATGGTGGAACCTGTTAGCGCTCTGTAATTTGCCCAAGGCTGTAAGGCAGTCACAGAGGCAACATCAGAACCGCTTCAAGTCTTGGATATAGCCCTCCAAGACTCAGAGAGGGATCTATCTGTCTGATATAGATTTGTTTGAAGAGGTATTAGGCTAGTTATGAAGAACAATGGGCTTTGTTGTCAAAGGGTTTTTGAAGTTGGTTGAGACAAACTACACATCCATTGGGCTATGGGGTCTGTATTTAATAAAATATGAGATACAACCAGAAACACTGAAGAAATCCTTCACAAGGCGAGATAACACATTCACTAGATCTTTAATAATTTAAATGATGATCAGAAGAAAAGGTAAGGGAAACAACTCCAACCAACAAGCACTTAAGAATATCTTAATTGAAGATATTTAGAAGATGAACATTAAAATCTTTAGAATCGGAAACAGGGTATCAGAGATAAATCCTGAGACATACGCTACTCTTAAATATTAGTTTCAGAAAAACGAGATGATTACAGAGCAAGAAAACATTTAACTGAGAAAATCACATCACTAGTGAACATGCGCAGGAATCCTGTAAAGTGCCTCTTTCATTAATGGCAGATCTATTCAAAAATGTTACAGCTTGATAGCCACAGGGCGTGAAGATCCAACCCTTTTACATTAAAATCATCCCAATAAATAATATAGATCATCTCATCAAGTTCCGAGAGTCGGTTTAACCACCTCGGCCAAAAATAGCCACCACTCCCACAAAATTTGGGGTTTTCTGTTATGAAAAATGGACCATTTTTCTACGAAATAGGGGTCCGATCAGACGCGATTCTCTCTTCAATGATGACACCTGGGAGAAAACTGAAAGAGGTTATTGTATATGGGCATGTGATGGACAAAAACCTCTTTTTGTTTCGCCGAATTCATCCCCAGCTGGCCGTGACAGCTCCTGAAAGATCGGGACTGAAACTGAAAATGGAAAATCCAGAAAAATAGGCCTCGAAGATGTCTTCTATGCTCTCTTCTCATGACCTCGTTGAAAAAACTGAAAGAGGTTTTTATTCCTCAGCCCGTGCTGAGAAAAAAACTCTCTCATATTTTCAAAATTCGTCTCCGTTTTCTCAAAATCTGCCTCGGACGAAGACATGGTAACACAGACAAATATTGGCAAAAATTGGGGAAAGTGATTTTTTGGTGGGAAAATGGTATTCCGGACCCCCCCCCCCTCGTTAAATGTCGAATGCCCGGGGGGGTCCAGAATTGAACCTGGATCGTTGATTTGGTTGGCTCGCTTGGGACCGTTTAGATTTGCAA
>ML805881.1:174229-216136 GCA_009831015.1 Picea engelmannii
AATGGAATATGGTGCGTGGATTTTATTAGTCGTGGGTGTGAATGGATGTAATGTTTGGAATGTGTATGGGGATTAAGGTGGGCGGGAGTGTAAGGGTTAGTGGGGAGTGACGTAAGGAAATGGGTAGTGGAGGTAGGTGGGGTGGGATTAATGGCATAGGGGGATGTGAGGTACGTGGGTATAGTGGGTTAGGTGGGGGATGAGTGGAGTGACTTAGGATATTTTAATTTTTATTATATTTTGGTTTGTTTTATTAATGTTTTATTTTAATCCATAACTAACTTAGTTTCTAACCTAGTTAATAACTAATTAATTAATTAATTAATAATTAATTAATGATTAATTAATTATCAAATAGTCATTTATTAATCAATTTTAACCTAGATTAACCTTATTGCTATTTTTTTGTTCATCCTAAGTCCATTTATGCAGGGACGGAAAGGGGGGAAAAGTAGTCGATGGGGCAACAGGACAAGGGAGTGTGGGTGCAGTGTGTATGAAGGATGCAGCAGGGTGATGGAGAATTGAGCGACACGAATGGAGGGAGGAAACAGAATCACCTGAGGCAGACTTCATCATCTCGAGGGAAAACGCCAAATTAGCAGTCGAAGAATCGACTCGCCTATAATTATAGGACCCTAACAGAACCCAAGAACTTTAATGAAGCCAGTAAAGACATAAATTGGTTAAAATCAATGAATGAGGAATTGGACCAGATTGAAAAGAATGTCACTTGGGAACTCGTTCCTAGGCCAACAAATAAAATGGTAATAGGATCCAAATGGGTCTACAAAAATAAGATGAATGAGAAAGGAAATATTGTAAGAAATAAGTCTAGATTGGTCTACAAAGGATATGCTCAAATAGAAGGACTGTATTTTGATGAAACATTTGTGCCCGTAGAAAGATTAGAAGCTATTAAAATGTTTCTTGCCTATGCTTGTCATAAATAGTTTAAATTCTATCAAATGGATGTCAAGTCATCTTTTCTAAATGGATATCTAAAAGAAGAAGTCTATATGGAACAACCAGAGGGTTTCCAACTGTCAGATAACCTTGACTTTGTCTGCAAGATGAAGAAATCCTTATATGGGTTGAAACAAGCTCCTCGTGCCTGGTATTATAGACTGGATAAGTATCTTCAAGACAAAGGGTTCAAGAGAGGGACATTTGATAAAAATATATATATCAAAATAGAGGGTAATGATTTGCTCATTGTGTTGGTATATGTAGATGACATCATCTTTGGAAGCAATAATGATTCATTGGTACAATGGTTTGCTTCTTCCATGTAGTCTGAATTTGAAATGTCTCTGATAAGGGAACTGTCATTTTTTATTGGTCTTCAAATTACTCAGAGGCCTGAAGGAATATTTCTTTCTCAGGAGAAATATCTAAAAGAAATGTTGATTTCAAATGGAAGATTCTACACCTATAAGCACACCTATGGTCACTGTATGCAAGTTAAGCAAGGATGATGACTCACTTGATGTTGATTAGAGTTCATACAGGTCTATGATAGGTAGCCTATTGTGCATCACAACATCTCTCCCAGACATAATGCATGTTGTTGGAATGGTAGGAAGGTATTAGGATGCACCTAAACAGAGTCATTTGTTAACTGTCAAAAGAATATTCATATACTTGAAAGGAACAATGAACTATGGCCTATGGTATCCTAGGAATAAAAATTTTCAACTATCAGTCTATTCCGATGCTGATTGGGCTAATTGCGTGGATGAAAGGAAAAGCACGAGTGGAGGTGCATTCTTCTTAGGAGATTCCCTTGTAGCATGGTTGAACAAGAAGCAAGGTTCCATTTCCTTATCAACTATAGAAGATGAATACATTGCAGCTACCACTTGTTGTACCCAAGTATTGTGGATGATTCAGACACTTGCATACAACTTGGAGGTAAAATATACTGCACCGATCCCAATTCATTGTGATAATACTAGTGAAATAAGTGTGTCAAAGAATCTATTATTTCACTCCAAGACCAAGCATATACCCATCAAGTATCACCTATTGAGGGAATAGGTGACCAACACTGTTGTCTCTTTGCATTATATTCCATCCAAAGATTATATTGCTGATATCTTCACTAAACTGCTTGGAAAAGCTCAGTTTGAGTATCTATGCTAGAAGTTGGGTGTGAGCCTGTTATCAAGCTAAATAGTCTATCTGATTAGGGGGAGAGTGCTCCTAGTATATCTGATCAGGGGGAGCACAGAGTCACTCTATGTTTTCTTTGACATTGACATCAAAGGGGGATAAAAAGGTGTTGTCTGTATGCTACAGTTGGAGGTCTAAGCAGAATAGTGCAGCCTTTCAGGGTTGCCATCAATGCCAAAGGGGGAGATTGTTGGCATGTTTTCTAGGAAGCGTGTGCTTGTCATTGATGGCAAGAACAATAGCGATGATGGAAAACAGGAAAATCATAAGCTCAGGAGGGGAAGTGAACATTATGGAGAGATCAAAGCTCAGAAGGGAAAGCACAGTACAAAAACATGATCAGGATCAAAATCCTTGATAATGGATCTGCTTCGAGAGTCTTCACGACCGTCAGATGAAATTAAGTGGAAGGATAGGATAAGAAAATATGGAGAGCCATTGGATTTAATCTAAGGAAAAGATGAATCATAGATAGATCGATCCGTTGATATAATATCTTGATCAAATGAACATCATTTGTTTCGGGTCTAAAGATGTGAGGAGGTTACGCTCCGAAAAAATCTCACTTCAAGATTTTTCAGTTTGAGATTTGAAATTCCCAAAGCCCAGAGAGCCAGAGAGTCGGAATAAATTATCGATCGCCGAATCACCCGAAGTAGATCTCAGTCATCAGATCGTCCGAACAAGATCTCAAGCATTAGATCGTCCGAAGTGAATCTGGGCCATCTGATCCAGAAAAGACGTGGCGTAAACCTGTGGACTCTGGGTAAAGACCCAAAATAATCCTCATTCATCTGATTCAAGGACATGTGGAAAACCATGTCAGTAAGGACATGTGGAAGACCACATCAACAAGGACATGTGGCAGACCACGTTAGTGAGTGACACATGGCAACCACTCGGTTCGTGCCAAGTCAACAGGTGATGTGTGTAATGTTACGTCACTCCAAGATATTTCTTTGGGAGTTTCACCACTAGCAGATGCCTAAAGTCCTGAAGTCCTGAATGCCAAAGTTCCGAAGTGGACATAAGTTGTCTGATCTGAAGATCACTTCGGGTGCATTCTCAACCGTTGATCAAAATACAGTGGAAGGATAACATAAGTAGAGTAGCTGAAGTGTCGAAGTAAATGGTGGCCATCCATAAAAATTCTTGATTAAGTCCTAGAAGACGGATTAAGCAGTGAAAGGATAAGTGTAAACCGTATGATCTATTCAGACATGTGGTTGCAGATCATCGACTCCGGAAGATTGACGTATGGAAGAAACAAGAGTTTGAGAATTGAAAGTCCCAAATTCCGGACTTGCAAAGGAGATCTTGATCAAATATTCAGGGAGAAAGGTGTCAATAGATATTCCACTCCAGAAGATTGTCATATGGGAAAAGTGAGATTTGAGAGTTGAAACTCCTGAAGACCTGAAGGTCGCAATCATTCATAGCTGTTGATTTCGAAGGAATATACGTGTCGACAAATCATGGAGATCTGGGATTGCACGTAGAAGGAGGAAAGGAAGGAATATGACAACCGTTGATCGAGTGGAATCACCAAGGGATTGGAGATCAACGGTAATGCTCAATTGCAGGGCTAGAACATGCTGGGGTTTTATTTTTTCTTGAGTGGGCTACAATCAAAACCACGGTATCTCCAAAGGCATATGTGGAGCTCTGTAGTGAATTGCGGTGAGAAAAGCGGGTTTCCCTCAAACTACCTTTGGCCTCACCCACAATCACGTGGTCATGTGAGATCATTGCCCAAGGTCATATTGAAAGAAGGAGTTAGCATTCTCTAGACTGAGATCATGAAGCGCTTCTTGAATAGGCCTGTGGTCATGTAAAAGAAGGGGCTTAGGACTGATTTACCTATAGTGAATAAAACAACTGACTGTAACTTCTAGTGAAGAAAAGGAATCTTAGGATAATGGGCACTGATGATGAATAGATAGTGAGTAACCACCAGTAAAGTGGAAGATTTGCGATGAGGACCTGGGAGAAAATATGACATGCAGAACATAGAAGAGGATATATAGAATTGAGATGCAACATAACGCTGTTGTGATGAAGAGTTGCCAGGATGATCTGGTAGAGGACTTGGTGTGATAAATACATGTAGAGAATGTGCTTTTCAGGAATTGATGCATGAGCATAGAAGGTGGTAGTAAGTAGCAGAAAAGGAGCAGAGAAGAGGTGCAGCAAAAAGTAATGCAGTGGATGCACAAAGGATAAAATTTAGAAGAAAAGATAAACAGAGGTGAAGGATGCAGGAGGAAAATGTGAAGAGCATAGAAGCATAAAGAGGAAAAAGCGGAACACAACATAGAAGTTGAAGAAGGCATAAGAGACATGGAGCTGTAACAGACCATACTAGAGATAGAGAAAGTAAGTAAAGTTTTGTAAGTTTCAATCAGGGTGGTAGGGTGGTTCTAGGGAGGATTGTAGTCCTCTAAATTCTAGTTGGTGCTAGATGATATTCTGGGAGTTGGTGCTTCCATCTAGTTTGTGCTAGAGAAACCTGGGAGTTGGTGCTTCCATCTAGTTGGTGTTAGAGAAATATGAGAGTTGGTGCTCTCTGCAAGTTTTATCTTGCTATCAGAGGTTGTAGCCTCATATTTGAGTTTGTGCCTATGATGTACATGAAGGTTGGAGCTTGATTGACATCCAAAGAAGAAGAGGTTTTCTCCCTTTATAGGTTTCCTTGTGAAAATATGTGTCTCTGTGTGATTGATCAAATATTGTTTATCTATGCATGTTAAGTTATCAGTAACACATTAAATAATAATCTAGAAAGATTCATAAAAGAACAAGAAAAGTTTCAAGCTTATATTATAATTAATTCACCCCCCCCTCTCAGTTATATTTCCAACAATTGGTATCAAAGCTGGTGCCTTTGATCAAAGGTAGATCCATAAGCTTGAACATGACTAGTCATGAATGGAAGTTGAACTAATAGACCCCCTCTGTTTGATGGAACAAACTTTGCCTTCTAGAAAATAAGGATGAGAACACATTTAATGTCTCTGGGTGTTGATGTTTGGGATGTCACTGAAATAGGATATGTGAAGCCTGTAGTCTTGGCCTCAAAAGATGATAAGTTGGAGTTTAGATTTAATGCAAAAGAAATGAATTCCATCCTCAATGGACTTTCTGAAGCTGAGTTTGTCAAATTCATGCACTATGATTCAACAAAAGTTATGTGGGACAAGCTGATAAGTAGTTATGAAGGTAATGAAAAGGTGAAAGATGCAAAATTTCAGACTCACAGATTGAAATTTGAGCAGTTAAAGATGGATGAAGACAAAACTATCAGTAAGTACTTCTTACGTATAGAGGAACTTGTCAACACTATGAAAGGCCTAGGTGAAACGATAGATGAATCTTTTCTAGTCCATAAAATATTAAGATCTCTTCCTGATAGATTTAACTCAAAGGTCTCTGCTATAGAGGAAATAGATGATCTCAAAATGTTGACACTAGATCAAATTCTTGGAACCCTAACTACTTATGAAATGAGAATCACCAAAGGTAAATCAACTACAAGAGAGACATCTTTTAAATTAGAGAAAAAAATAGATTCCGATATAGATGATATTGAAACAAATTTTGTGAGAAAACTGAAGAAAGGATCAGGCAAATACAAAGGTAAAATGTCATTCAAATGTTTCAACTATGGTAAGATAGGTCATTTTTCATCTACATGTCCTCACAAAATAAAGGATAATACATATGGCGATGAAGAGAAGCACAAACACAAGAAGGTCTATAAAGAGAATAATTTTAAGAAGAAAATCCTTTGTGTAAACAATGATGATGATCTCTTAGATGATGAAAGAAGTGACTCTTCTATTGAAGATAAAATAAATGATATCATGCTAATAGATTTAGAATATCTAAGCACTGAAGATACATGAAGTGAGTTTGCTGATTGTGAAGCAGTAGTAGATATTGAAGGAGAACTTGTCAGAGCCATGGAAGAGATTGATAGAATTAGAGAAAAGAAAAGAAAACAAAAACAATTACTGCTCAGGTATGAGAAAACATGCAATGAACCAACTGAAGAAATTGCTCTATTGAAGGTTAAGTTAGAAGAAGCTAAGAAAATTGAATATATCCTCAAAAAACAATTGAAGGAAGTTGAAACAAAAGGTGAAAAAATGGAAGATGAAGTAGTGACTGTCAGAAAAGATCTAGAGAAATTTCAGGCCTTATATCATCAAAATATGACAAGTATTAAAGCTTCAGAAGGATTATCCTCCATTCTGAATCAAAAAAGGAATTCGAAGTTGAAAAATGGTTTGGGTTATGAAGAGAGATCAAGTAGTGGTCAACCAAGCAACACAGAATCCATCAAGTCTGTCAAATATAAAACCATTGAAAACAACAAACCTGCAGAAACAAAGGAAGAGAATTAGCTACCAAGGAGGATTGAAGGAAAAGCTACCAGAACTAAATCTGTAGAACAAAGAAATAATACATCCTCTGCTCAAAGAAACCATCAGCATGGAAGAAATCGACCTACTCAAAGAAGACAACCATTTTCCACGTACACAAATTTTTCTATGGATATTGTTTTTACTGCTCTAACTTTGGCCACAAAGCTGTAAATTGTTCTTTAAGATTTAGACATGAGCAATGAAGACAACCAAGGAATACATATTTTCCACAACAAAGAATGAGACAACCAAGTAACAAACAAACACAGAATACAAATCATGTGATGGCTGGGAAAAGGATGCATATTAAACATAACAATCGTTATGATCCTTTATTCAATGAACCAGAATGTTACATCTGCCATAATTATGGACATAAAGATGCATACTGTCGCTTAAAGAAATATAAGCCATACTCAAATCATAGAGCTGAAAACATCAAGGTTTGGAATAAGAATGAAGATAACAAGTGTGGATTAGTGTTGTCAGCTCAAAGACAAAAAGACCCCTGGTATATTGACAGCGGATGCTCCAGTCATATGACAGGTGACAAAAGTAAGTTCCTATTACTCGAAGAAAATAAATCAGGGAGTGTGACCTTTGGAAATGATGCTCCAGGAAAGATTAGAGGTAAAGGTATAGTAAGCTTAAGTAGTGGAAGAAGCAAAGCTCAAGATGTATTATTTGTTGATGGTTTAAAGAATAATCTTCTTAGTGTCAGTCATATATGTGACAGAGGATGTGAAGTCACTTTCAATGCCAAGAATTGTAAAATAAAGAAAGTAAACACATGAGAGCTAATTTCAAAAGGGGTTAGAACTGAAAACAATGTATATGTTCTGAAGGAAGATAAGAAGAAATGTCATTTAAGCAAATTTGATGAAATTTGGTTATGGCACACAAGGCTTGGACACCTGAATTTTGATCATATTGTCAAATTGAATAATGAAGGCACTGTGAAAGACCTTCCAAGAATATCTAAGCCTAATAACTCTGTATGTGAATCTTGTCAAATGGGGAAGCTGACTCGTGCTCAATTCAAATCGAAGAGTTTCACATCTTCAGATAAACCACTTCAAATTGTTCATATGGATCTGTGTGGACCATCGCGAAAGGAAGGAAATGGAGGAGAACATTACTTTATGCTAGTCATTGATGACTTATCCAGACTTACGTGGGTTGCCTTTCTAAGAGAAAAATCTAATGCATTTGAGAAGTTAAAAAAGTTTAAGGCGTTAGCTGAGAATTAGATAGGAAGGAAGTTAAAGGAAATTATCTTAGACAGGGGAGGAGAAAATCTGTCAAGATATTTCAAAGAATTATGTGACAGACATGTAATTAAAAAAGAATATACTATTCCAGGTACTCCTCAACAAAATGGAGTTGTATAACACCAAAATATATCAGTCCAGCAGATGGCAAGGGCTATGATGAGTGAAAGGGACATTTCACAAACCTTTTGGGTGGAGGCTGTTCATACAGCTGTTCATATTCTAAACAAAGCGCATCTAAGGCATAACAATGATAAAACTCCATATGAGTTGTGGTTTGGTTGACCTGCATCAATCAAGCACTTCAAAGTATTTGGAAGTAAATGCTACATCAAGAATAATGATGATCATCTGGGTAAATTTGATAGTAGAGCTGATGAAGGTGTCTTCTTAGGATATGCAAATAACAGTAAAGGATACAAATGATTTAAAAAAATAATACATAAATTAGTAGATTGTATTGATGTTCGAATTGATGAAGAAGCTCCTGTAAAAGATCAACAGAGAATAAGCACTAAGATAGATGAAAAAGATGATGAGAATAATGAAAATGAAGAACAACAAATCTCATATTCAAAAGAAGATGATGAATCAAGTGGAGAAGAGACACCCAGATAAGAAGAGTCAGGACAACAATCAACATCAAATCCTTCCTCCATAATTACTCAAAAGAATCATCTTGAAAGTCAGATAATTGGTGAGAAAGACAAAGGTGTACAAACCAGGAGAAGGATAATCAAAGACACCGAGCAATCACATATATCCTTCATATCCATGGTGGAACCCAAGCACTTTAATGAAGCCAATAAAGACACAAATTGGTTAAAATCAATGAATGAGGAACTGGACCATATTAAAAAGAATGTCACTTGGGAACTCGTTCCTAGGCCAACAAATAAAAATGTAATAGGATCCAAATGGGTCTACAAAAATAAGATGAATGAGCAAGGAAGTATTGTAAGAAATAAGGCTAGATTGGTCTGCAAACGATATGCTCAAATAAAAGAACTTGATTTTGATGAAACATTTGCGCCCATAGAAATATTAGAAGCTATTAGAATGTTTCTTGCCTATGTTTGTCATAAACAGTTTAAAGTCTATCAAATGTATGTCAAATCATATTTTCTAAATGGAGATCTAAAAGAAGAAGTCTATATGGAACAACAAGAGGGTTTCCAACTATCAGATAACCCTGACTTTGTCTGCAAGCTAAATAAATCCTTATATGGGTTGAAGCAAGCTCATCATGCCTGGTATTACAGACTGGATAAGTATCTTCAAGACGAAGGGTTCAAGAGAGGAACAATTGACAACAATCTATATATCAAAACAAAGTAATGATTTTCTCATTGTGTTGGTCTATGTAGATGACATCATCTTCAGAAGAAATAATGCTTCATTGGTACAATGGTTTTCTTCTACCATGTAGTTTGAATTTCAAATGTCTATGATAGGGGAACTGTCATTGTTTCTTGGTCTACAAATTACTCAGAGGTCTGAAGGAATATTTTTTTCTCAGGAGAAATATCTAAGAGAAATGTTGAAAAGGTTTCAAATGGAAGATTCTACACCTATGAGCACACCTATGGTCACTGGATTCAAGTTAAACAAGGATGATAACTCACCTGATGTTGATTAGAGTTCATCTAGGTCTATGATAGGAAGCCTATTGTACATCAAAACATCCTGTCCAGACATAATGTATGTTGTTGGAATGGTAGGAAGGTATCAAGCTGCACCTAAACAGAGTCATTTGTTAGCTGTCAAAAGAATATTCAGATACTTGAAAGGAACAATGAACTATGGCCTATGGTATCCTAGGAATCAAAATTTTTAACTATCAGTCTATTCTGATGCTGATTGGGCTAACTGTGTGGATGAAAGGAAAAGCACGAGTGGAGCTGCATTCTTCTTAGGAGATTATCTTGTAGCATGGTTGAGCAAGAAGCAAGGTTCCATTTCCTTATCAACTACAAAAGATGAATACATTACAACTGCCACTTGTTGTACCCAAGTATTGTGGATGATTCATACACTTGCAGACTTGGAGGTAAAATATACTACACCGATCCCAATTCATTGTGATAATACTAGTGCAATTAGTGTGTTAAAGAATATTGTATTACAATCCAAGACCAAGCATATACCCATCAAGTATCACTTCTTGAGGGAAAAGGTGATCAACACTATTGTCTCTTTGCATTATATTCCATCCAAAGATCAGATTGTTGATATCTTCATTAAACCACTTGCAAAAGCTCAGTTTGAGTATCTACACCAGAAGTTGGACGCAACCCTGTTATCAAGCTAAATAGTCTATTTGATCAGGGGGAGAGTGCTCCTAGTATATCTGATCAGGGGGAGCACAGAGTCACTCTATGTTTTCTTTGACATTGACATCAAAGGGGGAGAAAAAGGTGTTGTCTGTATGCTACAGTTGGAGGTCTAAGCATAACAATGCAACCTTTCAGGGTTGCCATAAATACCAAAGGGGAAGATTGTTGGCATGTTTTATAGGAAGTGTGTGCTTGTAATTGATGGCAAGAACAACAATGATGACAGAAAATAGGAAAAGCATAAGATCAGGAGGGGAAGCAAATAGTATGTAGAGTCAAAGCTCAGAAGGGAAAGTGCAACACATAAATGTGACTAAGATCAAAATCCTTGATCATGGATTTGCTTCGAGAGTCTTCACGACCATTAGATCAAATTAATTGGAAGAATAGGATAAGAAAATATGGAGAGCCGTTGGATTTAATCCAAGGAAAATATTCATCATAGACATATCGAGCCGTTGATATAATATATTTATCAAACGAACATCATTCGTTTCAGGTCTAAATATGTGAGGAGGTTACGCTTCGAAAAAATCTCACTTCAAGATTTTTCAGTTTGAGATTTGAAATTCCCGAAGCTCGAGGAGCCGGAGAGATGAAATAAATTCTTGACCGCTGAATCATCTGAAGTAGATCTCATATGTCATATCGTCTGAAGAATATCTCAAGCGTTAGATCGTACGAAGTGTATTTGGGTAATCTCATCCAGAAAAGACGTGGCGCAAAGATGTGGACTCCGGGTAAAGACCCGAAGTAAGACTCAACCATCCTATTCAAGGACATGTGGTAGACCACATCAGCAAGAACATGTGGTAGACCATGTCAACAAGGACATGTGGTATACCACGTCAGCAAGTGACACGTGGTAACCACTCGGTCCATGCCAAGTCAATATGTGACGTGTGTAATGTTACATCACTCTAAAAGATTTTCTTCAGGAGTTTCACCACCAGAAGATGCCTAAAGTCCCAAAGTCCCTAACACCGAAGTCCCAAAGTGGACATAAGTCATATGATCTAAAGACCACTTCGGGTGCATTCTCAACCGTTGATTAAAATACAGTGGAAGGATAATGTAAGTAGAATAACCAAAGTGCCGAAGTAAATGGTGGCCATCCATCACAATTATTGATTAAGTCCTAGCTGACGGATTAAGGAGTGAAAGCATAAGTGTAAACCATCCGATCTGTTCAAACATGTGTATGTAGATCATCGATTCTAGAATATTGACGTACAAAAGAAATGAGAGTTTGAGAATTGAAAGTCTTGAAGGCCGGACTCGTGGAGGAGATCCTGATCGTAGATTCAGGGAGACATGTGTCAATAGATCTTCCACTCTGGAAGATTTTAATATGGGAAAAGTGAGATTTGAGAGTTGAAACTCTCGAAGACTAGAAGTCTAGAATCAATCGTTTCCATTGATTTGGAAGGAAGCTACGTGTCGATAGATCGTGGATATCTGGGATCATGCGTAGAAGGAGGAAAGGAAGGCAGATAACAACCATTGATCTAGTGGCATCACCAAGGGATTGAAGATCAATGGTCATGCTCAATTACGGGGCTAGAATATTCTCAGGTCTTATTGAGGGGAAAAAAGAGGGTTTCCCTCAAACCACCTTTGGCCAAACCCACAATCGTGTGGTCATGTGAGATCATCGCATAAGGTCATATTGAAATAAGGAGCTATCACTCGCTAGACCGAGATCAATAAGCGCTTCTTGAATATGTGTGTGGTCACCGCCAGTGGGCACGTAAAGGAAGGGGATTAGGACTGATTTACCTACAATGAATAAAATGAATGACTGTAACTACTAGTGAAGAAAAGGAATCTCAGGATAATGGGCACTGATGATGAATAGACAGTGAGTAACCGCCAGTAAAGTGGTAGAGTTGTGATGAGGACCTGGGAGAGAAATGGGCGAAAATATCACATGAAAAATATAGAAGAGGATATATAGAATTGAGATGCAACACAAAGCTGTTGTGATGAAGAGTTGCCAGGATGATCTAGCAGAGGGACTTGGCGTGATAAAGACATGCAAAGAATGTGATTTTTGGGAACTGATGCATGAGCGTAGAAGGTGGTAGTAAGCAACATAAAAGGAGTAGAGAAGAGGTGCAGTGAAAAGGAATGCAGTGGATGCATAGAGGATAAAATGCAGAAGAAAAACTGAACAGAGGTGAATGACACAGGAGGAAAATGAGAAGAGCATAGAAGCATAAAGAGGCAAAAGAAGAACACAACATAGAAGATGAAGAAGGATGAGGAGACATGGAGCTATAAAAGACCATATCAGAGACAGAGCAAGTAAGTAGTGTTTTGTAAGTTTCAATCAGGGTGGTAGGGTGGTGCTAGGGAGGATTGCAGTCCTCTAAATTCTAGTTGGTGCTAGAAGATATTCTAGGAGTTGGTGCTTCCATCTAGTTGGTGCTAGAGAAACCTGGGAGTTGGTGCTTCCATCTAGTTGGTGGTAGAGAAATCTGAGAGTTTATTCTCTATGCAAGTTGTAGATTTCTATCAAAGGTTGTAGCCTCATATTTGAGTTGGTGCTCAAAGACTATGATGTACATGAAGGTTGGAGCTTGAATTACATCTGAAGAAGAAGAGGTTTTCTCCCTTTATGGGTTTCCTCATGAAAATTTGTGTCTCTATGTATTCTGTGTGATTGATAAAATATTGTATATCTATGCATGTTAAGTTATCAGTAACACATTAAATAATAATCTAGAAAGATTCAGAAAAGAACAAGAAAATTTTCAAGCTTATAATATAACTGATTCACCCCCCCCCCCTCTCAGTTATATTTCCAACACTATAAATGTGTGCAAATGATTTTACAACTTCATTGTCTCTATTAATAGCTATGAATGAGTTCATATATGTTCTTTGATTAGTTCATCCTATGCAAGGTTATGGTGAATCTTGAAGATTCTGGAAACCTGCCTAAGTATTCTCCTTTCCTTCCCTATCTTATTGTCTTGGTTGCACTTCGGGTGAGACTTCTTCTCTCCGAAGAAGATAAAAATTCCAATGCTCTAGACTACTCGGTACCTTTTGTTGAAAACTTGAGAAGGACCCTGGACTAATCAATTCCATGCCAACATTAGCTGGCTTCTGAAAGGTAGTGGTCCTTGATCCATGAGGTACAAGTCAATATTATGGCAAACATCATTTTCATATTTAATCCAATTGAGTATGTTGTATCTTAGATTGCTCTATATTTCATGATATATGCTTGGAAATTATGCCTTTTGCATTTCTTCACCTTGGTGGTTGACATTATTCCCTAGTAAGTGGTCTTCCTTGGGGATGGGTTTGCTACTAGGAACTCCCTTAAAGATCCATCGTACCATTCCCGACCATACTTACCAATTTCCATCATTTCCCCCCTCCATTTCCTTATCTCTTGGGATTTTAGGGTGTATTGACCCAAGAAGGGGTTGTCCCTTATTCTATGGGAAGAAGGGGATGAAGGCCCAGAGGGATTGATGTTAGATAAAATATAAAAGCCTTGTATAAACTGTCTAGATGCTTCACTTAGGGATCACCCAAGAAATCATTGAAACACTTATATTTGAGTAAAGGGGACCCACACTATAATAAATAATTCTTAAAAGGTTAGTTTAAGAATAGGAGGTCTCATCACAAGTCAACCTATCATGTCCATGAATGTCTAGTGGTATGGCATTTCCATCATCTAGTCACCAAACTAGGGTAATGGATTTTAGTTGCATGGCTGAGAGAAAGGGGGTATCATCACGAGCCAACCTTCTCATTTACACTAGGTATTTGTGGGTGACATTGCCATTATCTGGTCACCACGCTAGGTAAGTTACCCCTAGGATAGGAAAAACATCACTCCTAGAGGCATGACATCACCTAGGGGGTTTAGGGCTTGGTGGTGAGGTGAAATACATTGTCCCTTGGATGTTTTGAAGGGGCTTGAGCCTTCATCATGAAGGAAGTTGTTGGATGCTTGACATGTGGCTTTGGGAAGCCTCTCTACTCCTCTCCATCACCAATGACCTCCTCCAAATGCCAAAACGTCCCCTAAAGGGGTGACATCATACTAAAATTAGGGTTTTATTTGTGCAAAAGTGAAACTTTAATGAATTGTTTAATATTAATTTGTTAAAGTGGGAAATATTAGGGTTGTTGACCCCTAGTATTGTGGTTTACCCCTTAATTTATGGACAAGTCACCTTAGTGACATTTTGTATAAATAAGAGTTCACAAGATCTCATTTAAACATTACTCTCCCTCTTGTAAGAGGCTCTTGGATTGATATGTTCGATACAGTTGGAGTATTTTTCCTCTTGTAATTTTGTTTATGGCTAAGTCTTGGATATTGGGTTGATGGGAGTGATGCGCTAGCCTTGGATGACTTTTTATAGCTTTTATGGTGGTTTGTCTTACCTTTTTTCCTTGAATTTGTAAGATTTTTTAGATTGTGCTATCATTATTGTTCAAGTCAAGGTTAATTTGCTAGAGCATGGTGGGAAGTATAAGGGCATACACCCCCACCATAGTCTCCACCATTTAATGCTTACATGCTATTGGTTTAACAAGGGTTTGCTAAGAGAAGTATAAGGGCATACACCCTCTTAGCTAAAACCCTAGCTAGAGATACTTTCCTTAGGGAGTAAGAGGGTTTACACCCCCAAGGAGGTAGTAACTCTAGATATTTCTTTGCTTGAATCCATTAACCCATTTTTAAATGTACTAGTCATTTACTTATTGCATTGGAGAAATAAACTGTTGCCTTGGTAAACGTGAAATTTTCAAGTTTTAAGGTTGTCTCTCTTTGGGATAGTGATATTGATTCCTTAGGGATTATTCCTCCCTTAGGGTGAACTCCTTCTCCTACTACTTTATTGGTTCTTGGTGTAGACCCCCCTCCCGTTCTCTCCTTCGGGGTTGCGTGACCTCCCGGTCTAGGATCGTTCGAACACTTGAGTCAGATTGACTCTTTGGCACCCTGCAGGAACCAAATGTACTTTTCCACAGGTCCTTCTTCCCCTGAAGTGCATATTGTACTTTTCCACCCTTCAAAGAAAGTTGGTGATGACACTCATATCTTTGTGCCAGTCCCTTCCTATCATGTGACCTTGGGCTGTGTCCTAGGGCTCACACACACAAAGCACTTCAGCTTCGGGCTTCGACTCTTCCCACAACAACCAACTCTCACGTTCTTGAACTCTGAATCGACGAACTCAACCACACGAGGATCAACGGTCCTCAACCCTCCTTTATATCGACGACTGCGATATACTCAAACTATAGCCTTCAGGATCCTCTCAATATCTCTCATAGTGCTACCCCTCTGAAATGTGCTGATCGCTTCCATGCATCCCTTCCAGATCCAACTGTCTAGATTCAAACCACTCTTCACGACTTCCCAAAGATCTCTGTTTTCTCTTGGCAAATCTCCCAGAGATCCAACTCCCAGATCTCCCAACCTTCTGCCACCTGTCTCCTCCCGATGATGGATGATTTCATAGTCTCGGGACTTCAACAAGTCCTCGACCTTCTTGCACACTTATCATATTTTCTGCTTGAGACTTAGACTGTTCTAGACCTTTCCTCTGCACTCCTTGCAAAGTTCCGTGATTTGTATTTATGAGATTTTTCTCAGCTTGAAAGCTTCGAGGTTCTCAGTTCCTCTGCATCCTTCAATGGAATTTCTCATGCCCTCCTGGAAGCTTAACGCCCTTCCTCCTGAGCTTGTAAGATGAACTTACTGTATCCTTGGCACACTCCTTGCGCTTGGATAAGATTTTCGATGACTTCTCCCTAAGCCCTTCAAAAAGTCTTAAGGAATTTCCTTTCCTTTATCGATTCACTCTTGCAAATCCTTCCTTCCTCAGAGTGTTCAACAACCCTGGGGTTCTCTTAACGACACCAACACTTTATAATGTGTTGCTCTTGTACACCCTAGTACTTTCTCTATTCCCTCCTGGCATAGTATTACAGAGTGTTCAGTAACTCTACGCTGTCCTTCGTCCCACACAATATTTCTTTCCAAAGTACTCAACCACCTTGAAATTTCCCTCCGATTCTATGAATTATCCTAGTGTGCCCTCCCGAAATCTTCTCTTCTGACTAGAATGAGTTCAGACACACACTCCTTGCGTCGGCTCACAAAGTTTCCACCCTCTCTCGCACACTCCTTGCACTTAGCCTTGAGAACCAAACTTAATCCAACACACTCACATATAGAAGATTATAATTATATCCCTTCAGAGGATTTATAACATACGTCTACAACTCAAATGCATACAAATGAAATTCATAACCAAATATCCATTACAGAGAAATTGACAAACAAGAAAAACTGTTATTTTCTTTTAATGGTGGAATGTTCATTATAGTATGTGAGTCTAAACCACAACCGAGTCTCAAATCTCCCCCTTATGCTCTACCAGCAACAATACAAGAGTTTATACAATATGGGCTCAATGAGCTTCCCTCCAAACTAAGCTAGTGGTGTCTAATCACCATTCAAAATGCCTGTCTAATGGGCAGATTAAAATGATGGAAATCTGATCCAAATCGGATGCAGATCCCTCCTACCATCAACCACTTAATGGAAACCTTATATCCAGCTTGTGCAAAAGCACAACTTGGCTCTTCCAACCTGTCAGCATTAATTACTTTGATCACGCTTCAGATTTTCAAGGTAAAATGAGAGGGTGATGCCTCTGCATTCCTTGAATGTGTACTACTCATGATAATCAACAGGCACATGCTGAGGTGGAGAGATGCTCCTGCATCATACTCCATGGATACAAAAATTCATGAGCTCCTTCTCATAAGCTTCCCAGCTCTGTTGAAATCCTCCTGGATCCCAAAATTTATTCTAGATCTGTCCTCCTGCTCCTATACTTAACTTCTTCTTCTGCTTCTGCATCTTCCCTACTGATGCATGATTTCCTCTATCCATATTCTCCTTGCTGACCGCTTCTTCTGTTGTCCTCAACATCAGCCTCCGTATCTCCTCTACGACTTCTTCTAGTTGCTCCATCGACTGGTTTACTTTGTGCAGTTTACTTAGATGAAAATCTTCATGCTGCTTTATGGGTGGATCACCCTGATCTCCCATGCTACTTCCATCCCTTGTGATGCTGACTGGCCACTCTACTGCAGAATCCAATTCCACAGTCTCCTCATTTAACTGTTGTTCAACCACCTCCTCTGACAAATTAACTCTTGTTAGTTCTTTGGCTGGTTCCATTCCAACTTTCTCTAGCTGCAACTCGTGCTGGTAAGTCTCCACTGGCATGGCTATCTCATGGCAGCCACCTTCTAGTTTTGGATTGTCCAAGAAATCCTCAAGTTCCTTTAACTCCATCTCCCACTGAGTGAGTAACTCAACTGGGTGCTCCTCTTCTGTTGGGACAAACTTCAGTATCTTCTCCCTCTCCTTCATGAAAGTCTCATCTTTCTGACCTTCTGTCGCACCTGCAACATATGTGCTAACCTCTCCTTGGCTGCTTGGAAGGAATATCTCGACTCCTCCAATGACCAGAACGCTCCTCTGATCCTTCCCCTTTGTGATGAAAGTTTCCAACTTGTCATCATCTTCACTCACGTGGTTTGCAGTTCCGCATGAACCTTCATATGCATGAGGCCTTTCTTCCTCCTCCTCTCCATCTGTCAACACCCCCTGCTGACGTTAACTCTCAGCTAAGCTCATCTCTTCTCCCTTTCCCACTTTTCAATTCAGGATGTCTCCTCTGCCCTCCTGGAATTTTATGAGATCACTTGGTTCCTCCTCATTGCCCTTCTGGCACCCTAAGAGAATACTCCCAGATATATTTCCCTTGCCATTGAGGTTTTTGGCATATCTCAACCACCTTTTTAACACCTATTGTTGCCTTCGGGCCAACAACCTCCCAACATACCACTTAGATGTCCTTTTCAAAGGCCACTCATATCTCCAGTGTACCTTTGCCTCCTGCTACATCTTAAATGGTATCCTCTCTATCTCTGCTCAGATTTCACTGAGCTCCTTGTCCATCTCCGCTTTGATTTTCTGCAGGCAAAAATCTCCTCGATTGCGCTTATGACTTTCGACGACCATCTTGATTCACCTACAACCCACCTGGCTGTTTACCATCTACTGCACACCTTGCAATAGTCTCCACAGAGCATCGCACTCTGTCTCCCTTGCCTACATAATTCAATTCTATGGTTTAATACCACTTGGTGAAGACCCCCCTCCCCTTCTCTCCTTCGGGGTTGTGCGACCTATCGGTCTAGGATCGTTTGAATACTTGATTTATGTTGACTCTTCGGCTCCATGCATGATTCAAATTTACTTTTCCATAGGTCCTTCTTCCACCGAAGTGCGGGTTGTACTTTTCCACCCTTCGAAGAAAGTTGGTGAAGACACTCAGCTTTCCATGCCATTCCCTTCCTATCATGTGACCTCGGGCTCTGTCCCAGGGATCACACATGCAAAGAACTTCGGATTCGAGCTTTGGCTCTTCCCACGATAGCTAACTCTCACATTCCCAAAGTCTGAATTGACGAACTCAACCGCACGAGGATCAACGGTCCTCATCCTTCCTTTAGATCGATGGTTGTGATCTACTCGAACTCCAGCCTTCAGGAGCCTCTCGATATCTCCTCTGATATCTCTCAGAGTGCTACCCATATGAAATGTGCAGATCTCTTCCATGCGTCACTTCCAGATCCAATGGTTTGGATTCAAACCTCTCTTCGTGACTTCACGAATATCTCTGTTTTCTCTTGGCAAAAATCCAGGAGCTCCTGAAATTTTGCCACCTATCTCCTCCCGACGATGGAAAATTTCATAGTCTCAGGACTTCGACAATTCCTCGACCTTCTTGCACACTTAGCACAATTTCTTCTTGAGACTTAGATTGTTCTCTACCTTCCCTCTGCACTCCTTGCAAAGTTTTGTGCTAGTATTTCTAAGATTTTGCTTGGCTTGAAATATTCGAGGTTCTTAGTTCCTCTACATCCTTCAGTGGAATTTCTCGTGCCCTTCTGGCAGCTTAACTCCCTTCCTCCTCATCTTGAAAGATGAACTTACTATATCCTTGGTGAACTCCTTGCACTTGGCTAAGATTTTCGACTACTTCTCCCTGAGCCCTTCAAAAATTCTTAAGGAATATCCTTTCCTTTGTTGATTCACTCTTGCAAAGCCTTCCTTCCTCAGAGTGTTCAACAACCCTAGGTTTCTCTTAATGACTCCAACACTTCAAAATGTGTTTCTCTTGTACGCCCTCGTACTTTCTCTATTCCCTCTTGGTAGAGTATTACAGAGTGTTCAGTAACTCTGCATTGTGCTTCCTCCCACAAAGTATTTCTTTCCAAGGTACTCAACCACCTTGAAATTTCCCTCCGAGTCTTTGAATTATCTTGGTGTGCCCTCCTGGTAGCTTCTTTTCTAACTTGAACAAGTTCAAACATGCACTCCTCGCGTCAGCTCACAGAGTTTCCACCCTTTGTCGTACACTCCTTGCACTTAGCCTTGAGAACCATACTTAATCCAACACACTCACATATATAAGATTATAATTCTATCCCTGCAGATGATTTCTAACATACATCTATAGATCAAATGCATACGAATGACATTCATAACCAAATATCCATTACACATAAATTGACAAACAGTAAAAAATGTTATTTTCTATTAATGGTGGAATGTTCATTACAGTATGTGAGTCTGAACTACAACTGAGTCTCGAATATCCTTCTTATTCTCTACTAGAAACAATACAAGAGTTTATACAAGAGGGGTTCGATGAGCTTCCCTCTAAACTAAGCTAGTGGTGTCTAATCACCATTCAAAACGCCTGTCTAATGGGCAGATTACAATGATGGAAATATGATCTGAATCGGATGCAGATCCCTCCTATCGTCAACCACTTAATGGAAACCTTATCTCTAGCTTGTGTGAAGGTACAACTTGGATCTTCCAACATGTCAACATTAATTTCTTTGATCATGCTTCAGATTTTCGAAGGTAAAATGAGAGGGCGATTCCTCTCCCTTCCTTGAATGTGCACTACTTGTGCTAATCAGCTGGAGCGTGCTGAGGTGGAGCGATGCTCCTGCATCAGTTGTTACTAATACTAACCTACATCCATTAGGTCTACATAAACCTAGATGATAATTTACTCCAAACTCCTAAACTATCCATATATCCCCCCCCTAACTTTGGTAGTCTAACACACTAAACTAGGCACATCTTTTGGGATATTTTTGAGCACTTGTTAATGGTTAAATTTGTTGTAGTACATCATTAAATGATACAGCCATAAGTCTGATATATTACCATAGAAATATACTTTATAATAGTTTTGTTTATTCATCCCCAAAGTGTTATACTTAGTTCATAATCAATTGTTAATTTCATTGATGATATTGTTAGTTAACCTAGTGCTTTTATATGCTGATTTAGATATCTTTTATTGCTGATATAACTGCGACATAATAGGGACAACAAGATTAAATTTCTAATCCATCTGACATATTTCTTTGCAAGTGGTTTTCCCTTGTGTCTCGGGAAGGTATAATCATCCGACAAAGCATTATACTTTTGGGGCAACTTTCCTTGGTATATAAGTTATCTTCCTTCCCCTCTTCTTCCGCTTAGTTTTTTGACCTCTAGGGGAATTTATGTATTCCTTCCCTTTCTCTTTCATTTTCCCATAGGGTCTCGGGGATTGCCTCCCAGGATTGACCTTAGTCACCCCCCAAGTGCGAGACCTACATCGAGGTGACATTGGGTGTAGTGTCCCATATTTATAGCACTTTCTTTTGTGGCCGGGTCAAGATTTTCCCAACCTACAAATTGTGCGATAACACATTTCTTTGTTAAATTTTATATATTTTTGAGCTAGCGGTGCGATTAGTGAAGTGAAATGTATTGGTGCAGGTAGAATCCCATTGTGCGCCGGTGTCGGGGTGTTCCAAAGGACACATAGCATTGTTTTGTAATAATTTATCACAATGCTCTTACTTGAACAACACCGATGCATACATATATATGAGATGCACCAGAAATGGTGCTCACTGTAAATTTTACACAGTATGCACTACTTCGGGGCAAGCTGAAACATTTAGGCGCACCACGTGAAATTGATTTTTTTTTGTTGAAAAAAATGCCAAATTTCAAGCTAAATTTTATTTTTGATTGGATGAAAATGCAAATAGGAAGGTAATAAATAAGTTACTTGGTATATTTTTTCCCGAGGAGGCATGGTTGCACCATTGAGAGGAAATGAAAATTCGTAGTAATTTCCAAAATTTGGAAATGTGTGGAATCCACCAATGGAGCTATCCAAGTTGGTGTAGAACACCAAAAATAGGGCATCTTAGGAAGAAAGGTGAGCACCGGTGCTTGCTCGAGAGTTTGGAAGTAAAATATGCACTATAACAATGAAATTGGTTTAGTATTTTGTTTTTATTTACCCTAACATGGTGCGCTTGACAAGATTTAGGTGCATCAGTGTGTACTATTCAAGGGCATAGACACAATTTATTCATTGTGCATATTTTTATTATAAAGTATGATGGCGTGTTTGAACATTGACACATTGATGCTTTATGTTTCATGTGTTTCATGGTGCGGTTGGTTAAAGTGGGTGCACCACTACGTTAAATTTTAGATATTGTTGAGATAGAAGTGTAGTTAATGAAGTGAAATGTACTGGTGTAGGTAGAATCCCATTGTGCATCAGTTCCAGCGCATTTCGTAGGACACACTGCTTTACTTTTTAATAATTTATCATAGTGCTCTTGCTTGAAAAACATCGATGCATACATGTATAAGAGACACACCGGAGGTGGTTCTCATTGTGAATTTTACATAGTATGCACCACTTTGGGGCAAAGTCGAAGTGTTCAAGTGCACCGGGTGAAATTGAAAAAAAAAATGAAAAAAAATCCAAAATTTCAAGCTAATTTCTAATTTTGATTGGATGAAAATGAAAATATGAAGATAATAAATAATTTAACTGCCCTCTTTTGTCTCGAGGAGGCATGGTTGCACCATTGAGGAGAAATGAAATTCGTGGTAATTTCCAAAATTTGGAAATGTGTGGAATCCATTAATGTATCTATCCAAGTTGGTGTAGAGCACTAGAAAACCTGGCATCTTAGGAAGAAAGGTGAGCATGAATGATTTCTTTAGATTTTATAAGCACAAGATGCAATATAACAATGAAAATCGGTTTGGATTTATTTATTTATTTACCCTATCATGGTGCGCCTGACGATAGTTAGGTGCACTGGTGCATACTGTTCAACGACATTGATGATATTTATTCAGTGCATGTATTTTTATTATAAAGTATGACAGTGGTACTAGAACATTGATGCTTCAGTGATTTATTTTTCATGTATGCACCAGTGCATTATACCTTGAAGGTGCACCAAAAAAAAAACTCCTAAAAAACCTATGGTTTCCTTCCTTCACTAACAACCTCTGCTATAAACAATTAAAGGATAATTTTTTCGAGGAGGTTCCATAACAACCTCCGCAAGAAGGTGTTATCCTTGTAGTGATTTAAAACCATAAATGAAGATATTCAACAGAGATAAAAAATATATATTTTAAATAAAATGCCCAACCAACTGTAGAGGACAGACATTCCACCCAACCATAGACTTGTTGCTCCAAATATCAACAACAGGTCACCCCTAAGATAGAGCTAGGAATCCACAAGAAATGGTGTCTACTATCCACTCACAACAAGATAGTTCCCTATAACCATCCCAATCCACCATTTCTCTCCCCCACAACCTACACAACCCAATGAATAAGATCCCCTTCTCTTATACGCAGTCCATTAGGCTAACCTCCTTCCCTCTAGGGCTCCAACACAAGTTGGGTAAGATTCTCTCTTGCTGGGGACTCCAGGGAATTACAACTACAATAATAAAATCTAATAATCAAATCATTTTCTCTGCACAACAACACTCACTCTACATGACTAACAACCTACTTCTTCATGCATTTTACATCTCCCACTAGCTGCCCACAAAACCCACTATGACTATCTTTCAATTCCATCCCTCAACACCCTCTTGTTGTCCCAAAATCTACATGTAAAAACTGCATACAATACCCATACAAATTCCTTTTTTTACCTAGGCATGTTGACTCTCACATTCCCAAAGTTTATTGAACTCAACCCCATGTTCTAAATAACTATGTGAAATTACTTTTCACCCAACCCTATTACATGTATTCAATGATTGGGGATTTGATACACTCAAACAGAAAATAGAGGGTTCATACAAAAATAATAATTTTAGGAAATGGATTGGGATTTAAGAAACATGAATAAAACCCCCTTAGAACCCTCCTCTCTTGTGGAAACTTATCCTCCATGACTGTATCCATGTCGATATGAAGCTGACATTACATTTTATTTTATTAATTCGATATACAATGTTTACATATTATATCGCTTGGCCCATGTCCATATATCATATTTACATTATACGTCACTAAATTGGGGATTAAAAACATGGATGTTACATTCCCCTCCCCATACAATTTGCACCATCCTCGGTGCATAGCACCATACCAGTATACATGTACACAATTACATCATAATACTTGGTACTTTTGCAAGTTCACAACTCGACCACTGGCAATTCCAACCATCGATCTCTTGTTCCCTGCAATGTGCACAACCCAAGGAAGTATACCCCCTTCTCTACACCACATTCCATCAATATGTACCACTACCCTTCCAAGTCTCCAACATATATCAAAGAGGAAGTGTCCAAGATGTGTCTCCAGGAACTTCAACTACCAAAATGGAGCCTTGAACACTTATATAAAAAATGTGGATTCGATTTTCTTCAAAATTTGCAAAAAATTGGAGGCACTCCTCCTAAATGGTCTCCTTGTGCTCCCATGTAGCATATTCATCACCATAGAAGGTCCATTGAAGCTTTACCAATATGATGGATTTTTTCCTAAGCACTTTGAATTTCCAGTCTAGGATGCACAATGGTTCAACCCGAAAGTCCCCTTCATGTTCCACTTGGATCACAGTTCAATCAATTACGTGGTTAGGGTTAGGAACATATTTCTTCAATAAATACACATGAAACACATTAAGAAATTATCATGGATGCAAGCAATGAAAGAATGTATGCAACCGGGTCTATATTCTCTAGAACTTCAAATGGCTCATAGTATCACATTGCCAACTTTGGGAAACTTCCCAATCTTAGCGATCTCCTTTTAGCCTTTACTTTTAAAAATTCATTCTCACCCACTTTGAATTCCCTGTATGTCTTGTTTTTATATGCATAATGTGTTTTCCTGTCCTGTGCAATCTTTAAATTTTTCCTAATCTTTTCCATTTGTTCTTTCATTTCCCTTAGCAATTCTGGTCCAATATCTACTCTATCTGCTGGTTTATCTCAACTCATTAGCGTGTTTCATTTTTTGTCACACAAGTCTTCAAATGGGATCATTTTAAATGATGTCTGGTACCCATTATTGTAAGCAAATTCAACTAGACAAAGGTAGTCTTCCCACTTAGAAGGCTGCTCCATTACATACATTCTTAGCATATCTTCAATTATCTTGTTAGTCCTCTCTATTTTCCCATTTGATTATTGGTGATAAGTCGTAGTGAAATTCAAATTTGTCCCAAATCCTTTAAACAAACCCTTTGAGAAATTTGATGTGAAATTGGGATCTATGACAAAAACAATTGTCTTGGGCACACCATGTAGCCTAACAATTTTATTAATGTGAATTTCTGCAATGTTGGTTGCCTTGTGTGTTAGCTTCACTGGAAGAAAATGGGAAACCTTAGTTAATTTATCCACCACTACCATGATGGAATCATGTTGTTTTACAATCATGGGTAGTTTAGTAATAAAATTAATTGTAACTACTTCCCATTTCCACTCAATAATGAGAAACAATTGTAGCAATCCAACTAGATGCCTATGCTTAACCTTTACCTTCTGACATTCTAGACATTTGGCTATATAATCAATCACCTCTTTCTTCATTCCTAGCCAAAAGTATTGGTCCCTTACAACTACAATTTCTTTCTGATATCCTGGGTGCCCGGCATAAGGCACATTGTGCATTTCTTAGCACTATATTTTTAGCTTTAGATTTTGGCACATATACTTTTCCCCTGTACGTGAGAACTACATCCTCTTTCAGCTCAAAATCTTTGAATTTCTGCTGAAAATTACCTTGGTGTAATGCTTCTTTTATTTGCAAATAATGTTGATTTGAATTTTCAAACTTTAAAATTCTATCTTTTAAATAAGACATTTACATGCTAATGGTTGTAGCATGCATCTCATGCACTCTCCTACTGAGTGCATCAACCACTTTATTTTCCTTTCCTTTAATATGTTTTACATCAAAGTCATATTCACTAAGGAATTCAAACCATCTAACTTGTATAGAATTCAAGGTTGGATGTCCAAATAAATATTTCAAACCACTATGGTATGTTCTCAACTCAAATATTTTTCCCATGAGATAATGCCTCCACATTTTTAAAGCATAGACTATGGTTTCTAGCATTAATTCATGTGTGTCATAATTCCTCTCATGTTCTTTCAACTTCCTTGACTCAAAACATACCACATTCCCCTTTTGTATAAGTACTCCACCAAACCCTCCCTTTCATGGATCAACACTTACAACAAAATCTTCATTTGGGTCTACAATATTCAATATTGGTGCAATTGTCAATATATTCTTCAAGTGTCAAAAGTTTTCTTCACATTCAGAAGTTCATTCAAACTTCAGACCCTTCTTTTGCAAAGAAGTAATTGGGTTTGCAATTTTTTAAAAGCCTTCAATGAATCTTATATAATAACTGACAAGCCCCATGAATGATTTGACCTTTGTAACATTCTTTGGTGCTGACCATCCTCTAATGGATTCTATCTTCTTAGAATCAACTACTATCCCTTCCTTTGAAATAAGATGGCCCAAACAATTAATCTTCCTTTGATAAAAAATGCACTTTCTTAACTTGGCATACAACTGATGCTCCCTCAATACTTGTAGCACCAACCATAAATGTTTCTCATACTCCTCCTTTGTCTTTGAGTAGATGAGTATATCATCCAAGAAAACAATTACAAACTTGTCCAAATATTCTTTGAACACTCCATTCATCAAACACATGAAGACAACTGGTGCATTTGATATCCCAAATGGCACCACCAAAAATTCATAATGTCCATATCTTGTCCTGAATGTTGTCTTATCAATATCTTCCTCTTTTATTCTCACTTGATGATAGCCTGACCTCAAGTCAATATAAGAAAATATCCTTGCACCTTTCAACTGATCAAATAGATCATCAATCCTTGGAAAATGATATTTTTTCTTTATGGTAACCTTATTCAACTATCTAAAATCAATGCATAATATTAAGGTTCCATCCTTTTTCTTCACAAAGAGCACTAGGGCACCCCAAGGTGACACACTTGGGTGTATATACCCATTCTTCAATAGTTCTTCAAGCTACATTTGTAATTCCTTCAAATCTAGTGTGATCATCCTATAACGAGTCTTGGACATTGGGGAAGCTCTTGGCACCAAATCAACAGAGAAATCAATGTCTCTCTTTGGTAGAAACCCTGGTATCTCCCCAAATACATACTAAAAATATTTCAAGACCAGATGGTCTTCAACACTTGGTATTTTATATTTGGATTCCTATTCCATATGGGCTACATAAATATGGAATCCTTTCCTAAAATTATTCTTCAATTGCAAGGCTGAAATTTATTTGATAGATACAGGCCTTGGAATCCCCTGAACGTTTCCTAGCTTCCCTTCCTCATCAAGACATGTGAATTCTTTGTTGTAGAAATCTAGGATAGCATGATGTTTGTTCAACCAATCCATACTAATCAAGAATTCATATGAACCCAAAGGTATGATGTTCAAATTTACCTTTGTGCCGAGTCTATTCATGTCCATTGGACAATCCTTAACCAACTCATTAATCCTTCTCTTAGCTGTCGTGGCTAGCTGAACCAACCAATATTTCTCATGTTTTCTTCTTTGCAAATGAAATATTTCAACAAGAGTAGGATTTATGTAACTATGGAAATAAGCTCCAAAATCAATTAAAATGGCTATGGGTTGATTATCAATCTTACCTTCTATTTCGATCATAGGAAATTGGTACTCTTCTTGCTTGTTTTCCAAGGCTGCATAAATCCTTGGCATTCTTCTACCCATGTCCTCAATTGTATTAGCCTCCTAAATATTGTGAACAATGCTCATACTTTCTCCTTTGTGAGGGAAATCCCTATACAAGTGGTCTCCCTCACATCCCCAACATTTTATGGGTTGTTGTCTTGGCATTTTCCCAAGTGAATATGTCATCATGGGCTCATTTTTTAATTGTTTTCCTTACCGATACGTTTGAGAGCTATTTCTGAAAAATGGTGGCTTAAAACCTTTCTTTCTTTTCTCCATTTTTCATTTATTCTTGTCATCCCAATCCTTTTGAAAAGATTACCTTCCTTTGGTCGGTTCATAAAGGTACTTATCTTTTCTTATGGCTTCATCCAAGGTCTTGGGCTCATCAAAATGAATTTTATCGCTATAAAAAGAAGGTATCCCACTAAAAAATCCTTGTATTTTTACCTTCTCATCCTTTATGAAACCAACATAGCTCAACAACTCAATTAATATCCTCTCATACTCATCCATTTTCATGCTTTGAATCTTTATTTCAAAGATTTCTTGCATCTTCTTATCATAATATTGCTCTAACAAGTACTACTACTGGAAATATCTCTTCAACTTCCTCCATGAGATCCTCTTCTCATCAATGTGATTAACCTTCTTGAGATTTGTTATAGCACAAGTTTTAGGTTGGGAAAATACTGACCCAACCACAAAATTAAGTGCTACAACTTGGGAATCCTACACCCAATGTCACCTCGATGCAAGTCCCACACTTCAAGGGTGACTAGGTCACTCTAGGGAGGCGATCCCAGTGACCCTAGGGGGAATGAGATGGAGATGGATAGATATGGAAGTGGAGGCCCTAGATTTCAATTCTAAGTGGAGTGAAATGTTTGGAATTAAATCTTGGTATGGTCCAAGGGTTTCCAAGTATGTTAAGTAACCTGTAAATGGTGAGATATCTGCCCGAGACACAAGAAAAACCACTTTGCAATGTTGTATGTTAGCTAGATAAAAAATTTAAGCTTTATGTCTCTAATTTTTATCAATGGATAAAAATATATATCAAAAATAATATGCTACTATAATCTTCTCAATAAATGTTAGAGATCAAGTAGAAGATACAAGAGAAATACTAGTTAATGACTAACTAAACTCAAGATGGAAAAACCAATATTCTAGCATAAAAGGATAAGGATGTTGTAAACACTTGTCTACAACAAATTATATAAGACTTATGGCTGTAACATTCAATGTATTACATCAAGAAAATCATCCACTAAAAACCCCTCAAACTTTGCCAAAAAGTGTGCTAGTCGAAGAAGAATAAGTGTGCAAACTTTGAGCAAAATCCAATGGTTGATAAGAGAGTTATTCAAGCAAATGAGTTAGGGTTTCTGCAACCCTAATGGATGAAGATTAAATTTTATAATAGAATCAAGAATTATCCCCTTTATGGGGACTCCATAGTGACTTTGAGGTTCCCAAGGAACAAGGAATGCAATCCACTTTGCAAGAAGTAAAAATGACCAAAAATCACATTTCCCAATGCAATAATTTGTTTCTCCAATGCAAGACTAGTGCCTTTAGTTATGGGTTAATGGGGTCAAAAAGAAAGTATATGGTTACTAAATCCTTGGGGGTGTAAATCCTCTTACTTCTCAAGGAAATTATCCTAGCTAGGGTTTACTTCACAAGGAAAGTACCCATTGTCACCTCGATGTAGGTCCCACACTTCGAGGGTGACTAGGTCACTCTAGGGAGGCGATCCCAGTGACCCTAGGGGGAATGAGATGGAGATAGATAGATATGGAAGTGGAGCCCATAGAGGTCAATTTTAAGTGGAGTGAAATGTGTGGAATGAATTCTTGGAAAGGTCCAAGGGTTTCCAAGTATGTTAAGTAACCTGTAAATGGTGAAATACCTGCCCGAGACACAAGAAAAACCACTTTGCAATGATGTATGTTAGTTGGATTATAAAGTTAATCTTGATGTCCCTAATTTGTATAAATAGATAACAGTATATATCAGTGATAATATGCTACTATAATCTTCTCAATAAATTCTATAGATCAAGTAGAAGATACAAGAGAAATACTAATTAATGACTAGCTAAACTCAAGATGGAAAAGCCAATATTCTAGCATAAAACGATAAGGTTGTTGTAAACACTTGTATGCAACAAATTATATCAGCCTTATGGCTATAAAATTAAATGTATTACAGCAAGAAAATCATCCACTGAAAACCCCTCAAACTTTGCCAAAAAGTGTGCTAGGCCAAGAAGAATAAGTGTGCAAATTTTGAGCAAAATCCAATGGTTGATAAGAGAGTTATTCAAGCAAATGAGTTAGGGTTTATGCAGCCCTAATGGCTGAAGATTGAATTTTATAGAAGAATCAAGAAGTAACCCCTTGATGGGGATTCTCTAGTGTCTTTTAGGTTCCTAAGGCACAACGAATGCAATCCACTTTGCAAGAAGTAAAAATGACCAAAAATCACATTTCCCAATGCAGTAATTTGTTTCTCCAATTCAATACTAGTGCCTTTAGTTATGGGATAATGGGGTCAAAAAAAAATATCTAGGTTTACTAAATCCTTGGGGCTGTAAATTATCTTACTTACAAAGGCAATTATCCTATATATGGTTTACTTCCCAAGGCAAGTACCCAATGTCACCTCGATGTAGGTCCCACACTTCAAGGGTGACTAGGTCACTCTAGGGAGGCGATCCCAGTGACCCTAGGGGGAATGAGATGGATATGGATAGATATGGAAGTGGAGCCCCTATCTTTCAATTCTAAGTGGAGTGAAATGTGTGTAATTAAGTCTTAGTAAGGTCCAAGGGTTGCCAAGTATGTTGAATAACCTGTAAATGGTGAAATACCTGCCCGCAACACAAGAAAAACCACTTTGTAATGATGTATGTTAGTTGGATCAGAAAGTTAATATTTATGTCCCTAACTTGTAGTAATATATAAAATTATATATCAGCAATAATATTCTACTATAATCTTCTCAATAAATTCTAGAGATCAAGTAGAAGATACAAGAGAAAGACTAGTTAATGAATAGCTAAACTCAAGATGGAAAAACCAATATTCTAGCATAAAAAGATAAGGCTATTGTAAACACTTGTTTGCAACAAATTATATCAGCCTTATGGATGTAACATTCAATGTATTACATAAAGAAAATCATCAACTGAAAACCCATCGAACTTTTCCAAAAAGTGTGTTAGGCCAAGAAGAATAAGTGTGCAAACTTTGAGCAAAATCCAATGGTTGATACTAGAGTTATTCAAGAAAATGAGTTAGGGTTTATGCGACTCTAATGGTTGAAGATTAAATTTTATAACAGAATAAATAAGTAGCCCCTTTATTTGGATTCCCTAGTGTATTTGAGGTACCCAAGGAACAAGGAATTCAATCCACTTTGCAAGAAGTAAAAATGACCAAAAATCATGTTTCCCAATGCAATAATTTATTTCTCCAATGCAAGACTAGTGCCTTTAGTTATGGGTTAATGGGGTCAAAAATAAATATCTAGGGTTACTAAATCCTTGGGGGTGTAAATCCTCTTACTTCCCAAGGAAAGTATCCTATCTAGGGTTTGAATATGAGGGGTTTAAATCCTCTTACTTCCTCGACTACACCCTTGCAAAATAACTTTAAATCTTAGCAATTATGGTGGAAACTAGGATAGGGGTGTATATCCTTATACTCCCTATCTAGCCTTGGCCAAAAAAACCTTATATTGAATTATACATGGTAATAAAAAAGTAAAAAGACCATACCATTCAAGAAAAAAACATTAACATGACAAAGTAAACCTCCACAAAAGAAAGAGAATGACCTCCTCGAGATAGCGCACCACCATCATCATCACACCATAACCAAAAATCATTATTCCATAGCACAAGAGGAAAAATACTCCAAGTGTAGTGAAAATTTTGGACCAATACTTCTCACAAGAGGGAGAGTTATGTCCAAATGAGATCTTACGATCTCTTATTTATACAAAATGTCACTAAGGTGACTTGTACATATATTAAGGTGTAAACCACAAGACTAGGGGTCAAAAACCCTAATCTTGCCTCCTTTAACAAAATAATACTAAACAATTCATTTAAAGTTTCACTTTTGCATAAATAAAACCATGATTTTACATGGACGTCACCTCTTTAGGGGACCTTTTCCCACTTATGACAAGTTGTTGGTGTTGGAGAAGCTATGGTAGGCCTCCAAAGGCCACATGTCAAGAATCTATGCAATCTCCTCATGGCCAAGGTCTCATCCTCCTCAAAACGTCCATGTGTCAATGAGTGGCTACATCACCACCAAACTCTGCCCCCCTAAAAGTGACGTCATTCCCTAGGAGGTGACGTTTTTCCTCTCCTAGGAAATCGTTTGGCAAGTGAAGCATGGGATAGGTCCTCCACACAATTTTCTAGCTCTTCAAGTCTTCATCTCTGTGATCTGGCATGTGGGCCCTTGCCATCCAACCTGTGGGATTGTAGCCCCATGGAAGCCCAAGATAGGATGTTTCTCCCAAAACTGCACACCAACTAGGTCCTGCAAAGAAAAATGATCACGCCCTCCAAGGATATGAAGTCATAACATCATTATAAGTGAATCCAATCAATAAATGAGACACCTAATCATGTGCATCAAATATCACTATATCAAAAAATTAATTGCTCAAAGACACTATGAGACTTGTCAAGCTTGAATATGGGAGGGTTGATGAGGTGTCCTATTCAGTGGATTTTTTCCTAGGTCAAGGAGAGTTTCCAAGAGATCCATATCTAAGCCATGTAAAGTGGATGAAGTGGCTGGGGTCAAGACTAAATGGGAATATGTCTCATGACATACAAGGGGTCATAGTGTCTCATTCATGGGTTCCTTTGTAGAGAGTGTATGGTACCTTTGTCCACAATGCACTTTTTCCAAGCCCATTAATTTTCCATTCTTTCATAATTTTAAGGAGATGTTGAAGGTCACTACCTTGGAGTGGTGACAAGATAATGGCAATGTTACCCACAAACACCTAGTGGAAATGAGAAGGCTGGCTCGTGATGAGACCCCCTTTCTATCAACCATGCAACTGAGAGCCATTCCCCTGGTTTGGTGACCATATGATGACAATTCCATACCACTAGATATCCATGGATTTGATAGGTCGACTCGTGATGAGACCTCCTATCCTTCAACTAACATTTTAGGAATTCTTTATTATATTGTGGGTCCCCTTTACTAAAATATAAGAGCTTCATTTCTTTCTTGGGTGATCCCTGGGCGAATCATCTGGAAGGTTCATATAAGGATTTTATGTTTTATCCAACATCAGTCCTATGGGCCTTCAACCCCTTCTTACCATAGAATGAGGGAAAACCCCTTTTTGGGTCAATACACCCTAAAATACTAAGAGATAAGGAAATGGAGGGGAATAATGATGGAAAGTAGTAAGTATGGTCGAGAATGGTACAATATCTATTTAAGGGAGTTCCTAGTAGAAAAACCATCCCCAAGGAAAACCACTTACTAGGGAACAATTTCAACCACCAAGGTGAAGCAAGGAAAAAGGCATAATGTCCAAGCATATATCATCAAATATAGATAAATATAAGATACAATATACTCAACTGGATTAAATATTGAAATGATGCTCACCATAATACTGACTTGTACCTCATGGAGAAAGGACCACTGCCTTCCGAAAGCTAGATGATGTGGTGGATGACATTTGGAAATATGTGACCATCTGTGGTGGTGAGAGGGGTTTCCAACTATGCAAAAGGGTATTGCTAGCCACATAGTCTTCTTGAAACTCCATTTCTGCAACCTGATGGCCTTGAGACATAATATCCTTAGTTATCCATAAAATGGGGATAACATCTGGCTCCTACTTGGGGACATGTGCTCACCGTAGTGTGCATGAGAACCACAACATCTCCTGGTAGACCTGTTCCTACAATGAAACATCAAACCATCAAGTGCAGGATGGCCTACTCATCCTTTTTCTCATATGATCATAATCAAAACCAACTAATCTAGAAAAATAAATTTTTGACATTTTTTCAAAAATTTCTAAGCTGAGCATGAAATCGATATGCAAGTAGAGAAAAATGAAAATGAAATGCATATAAAATAATATGATAAATCAAGATGCAAATGAAGCGAATCAAAATGACTTACCTACTTACCTAGGGCATGGGCCCTAAAGAAGTCATGTGACTTGGATATGAGGTTGGAGAAAATATCCATCTACTGGTAGTGGCATCTTCCTCCCATCTAAAGATGTCAGATAATACCTTTCTTTGTCAAACTTATTCCTAATGATGTAAGGGACAAGCCATGCATTGTTGTATTTTTGGTAATATTTGGGCTTTCCCTTTCTTTTGTCACACATGAGCACAATAATTCCTTCATTGAAATCAATGCAAGGTGTATTCTCATCATATGGAAGCTCTGTGTGGACGGTCTCTTTGATGATTTCTTCATGTTTCTCATCTTCTTATTGCATAATATGAATATGCCCTAGCTCCTTGGCATGACATTTTGTAGTATTCTTCTTATCTGTCCATGGGAGAAACATCTTTATGGAATATTCTTGAATGAAGGGTAACTAGGATGGATCATAATCAATAACTTGCGGAGGCATATCATAGTAGTGTTCACTGACATAATTAGGGACCCTAAGATCCATCACATGTGTATATTTATTTTCCCTGTCATGTAATATCTCATATGTGCCATCGCACATGGAAATATATGCATGTGTAAGTTTTATACTAAGGAAACCTCCAAGGGATGAGGACCAGGTCCTCGACAAGAGAATCCCCCAGGAGTCCAGAACATTGATCACCAATATGTCCATGAAGACATTGATATGTGGGAAAATCTATCAAAAATAACTCAACATATTAACACACCCCCAAGACCTCAAATCTTCTTGAATCAATACCATAAACATTTCCATAAGGTTAGGTTGTCTTCAAACCAAGTTGTTTCATCACCTTCAATGACATGACAATTGTTGAGGCCCCTGAATCAAACATGAAAATTTTCAAGCGGAGGCCATTCATGCCTAATGAAAGATAGAGAGGAGGGTTCTTGTCCTTTGGTTGATCGAGATACATAGTGTTCACTTGGACCTGTTATCACACAATCTGTACTTTGCTAAAACCCAAGGCAAGTGGATGCAAGATTGGCGTAACAGGGAGTGACCTATCACTGTCACCTTAATAGGAAACCCCTTTCTATTTAGGAGTATGTCACCGTACCCCAGGGGAGATGTCACCAGTGACCTGAGAGTTTGAGAAGGCTAAGGTAAAAGGTACAATAACCCAACCCCCCCTCTCATAGGTCACTCAATTCAAAGGATCTTTGTGTCTTAGAGAGATGAAGAAAAAAGGTAAATAAGGTGTATCTGCCCAAAACAAGACAAAAAAATAGAAAAAGTGGCAACTTCCAAGTACCAAATGATGTTAGTGCTTCATAAGAACATGAAACTTTAAAAAATAAGTAAGCTAATATAAAATTGCAGAAAATTAATTATGTACAACAACAATAAGTATTTTGTAACACCACAATAATTATGCCTTAAATTTTCTTGAAAAATACAAGGAAATATAGCTTTAAATTGGAAAAATGATAACTACTTGTCAAAAGAAAAATTGGCAATGGCTAATTAGATTTTAATGTCACTTTTGAGATAAATTTTCTACTGTTAGATGGTTGTAGCAATATTTTGCAACAACAACAAGTTAGTCAATGAATTAGTCTAGTTTAAGGTTAGTAGAAGTTAGTAAATGTTTCAAGGAGGATAGTTTGAGATTTGTTTTGATCAATCAATCATTATATTGAGTAGAATAGTGCCTTTATAGGGCAATGGAGTCTATAGATGGAATTTTTCTCTTGGAAAAAATGACACAATGATTATACTTGATAAGGATAAACTTTCTATAATGTAAGCAATTTCAACTCTAGCAAAATCTCCCTTCCTTAGACTATTGAAAGATACTTGAAGCAACAATTGACTAGATACTGACTTCTAAAGTGCTAGTATTTAGGGCTCTAGAATTTTACCTACGTCAAAATCTTCTTAGCAAGGTCTAGCAAATGAAGAGTAAAGAAGTAGCAAATTAAGTCCTTTACTCCCAGTGTTTGTCAAGCAAGAAATTTCATAATATTTAACATGAATAAGAAAATTTACCATAAACCATTCAAATAAAATGAAGAATTGCATATTTACTTCACCAAGAATAATCAAGCCATAAAACCCTAGAATTCCAAGTAACTTCACCAAGAAATGATCCAAGTTGCAAAATTTAGCCTCTAAGAGAAAGTGCACCTAGAATTTCAGCCAATAAACCCCCAAAATGGTGCAAATTTCAGACCACACTACTCGTGTGATGAGTGATGATGGAAAAACAAGTATTTTCTCTCTATTTATACATTATCAATGACCTTTAAGTAAAATTAGGTCATAAAACGGACGACATGGCCAAATTACATTGAAAATCCAATTTTTTACATAAATGAAGGTAATTAAATCCTAAAATCAGCTCCAAGGGTGATGTCATGTCCTTCTAGGGTGACGTTGAGCCCCTAGGGTAGAACGTTAGGCCACACATGTTGAATGTTTTTCCTCCAAAGGCCCTTAATGCTGGCACACATTCCAACTACCCTCATAAATGAAAACCCTAACTATGAATGACATCTAGGGTCACAAAGGTGACATCTTGGGCTCCCAAAGGTCAATGTCTAGGTGGAAAGACAAGATCCCCCTGGGTGTAGGTCTGCTGAAGTGTACCTGGTACACCACCCTTCTTTCTTCCTGGTGCAAGTCTCTGGTGTCTCTTTTCCCCTGGTTGGGGTCACAACGTCCATTTGTGGGATTTGCGCCCCATAGAGGTCCAAGATAATCATTCCCCCATATGTACCTATCCACCAGGAAAGGTCCTGCAAAAACAAAAATTACTCTCTCCAGGGGGTTCATAAGTCACAGGGATCATAACAATTTCAATCACATATAATAACAAAATTAACCGAACATGTGCATCGAAACTCCCTTTACCCAGACAAATGCTCAAAGATGTTATGCAATTTAACAAGCTAGGTTTGGAGAAGGTCTTAGGATGTCTTATTGGGATACTCCTCCTTAAGCTTGGGGCATTTTCCAGGTGAGATCCAATCTAGGTCATGCAAGTGTGTGTGAGGTGACATGGGGAATTTTTTGGGCATAGGGTGTAGTGATAATAGGGAAATGTAGGTATTACCTATGGGTGCCTTTGTAGAGGGAGAGCTGCACCTTGTCATAGATGCCATTCTTTCCTAGCCCATTCAATGCCTTTTATTATTAGTATTATTGATTTTTGTCTTTTTCTTTCATGCTTCAAGGGAAGAGCTGGGGGACACTATCTTGGCTTGGTGACTAGAGGTGACAACGTTACCCACAAACATTTCATGGAGATGAGAATGTTGGCTCGTGATAATACCCCCTTTCTCTTGGCTATGCCACCAAGAGCCACTACCCTGGTTTGGTGACCAGATAGATGGTAGTGTCATACTACTACATTCCCATGGTCCTAATAGGCTGACTCATGATGAGACCTCCCATCCACCAACTAGTACTTTGAGTTTTGATTTATCTTATGGGTTCCCTTTTCTTATTGAGAAGATTTTTACTTCTTTCTCGGGAATCCCTGGGAGAAGCATCTCAAAGGTTTCATTTTGGATTTTAACTCTTTCTAGCAACTTTTAACCTCTGGGCCTTTAGCCGCTTCTTCCCACAAGGAAAGGTGCAACCCTTCCTAGTGTGGAAAACCCAATGCCTGAACCAAGGTGAGGAAAATATGAGAGGAATAATGATGAAAAGTGGTAAGTATGGAGGGACTGGACAATGACCTTTCATAGACCCACATAGTGGCAACTCATTCTAAAGGGAGATCAACTTACTAGGGAATCACATTACCCTCCCAAGTATGAACATTTTAAAGAGCATAATTTCCTAGAAAACGTTATGATATGAAGGAGAATTCAATGCAACATGATTAAGTGCTTCAATAATCAGAGTGACACATACCATGATACCCGGAATCATTACCTCATGGAGCAAGACTTACTGCTACTTTAGGACCAGGTTGGTGGGATGGATGCTACTGATGTTATTATATGGGCTACACTAGAGAAAATATGGGCCCTCCGGGTCCATGCTCAAGTCACCTGGCTCTCGAAAATCCATGTCTAGGACCTGTGGGCCTCGATACATGATCTCCCTAGTTATCCCTAGGATATGGGATAACATATGGCTCCAACTTGGGGACATGTGCTCATTGTAGAGTGCATGAGAGCTTCAACATATCTGGTATGACCTGTATCTGTTGTATCTCAAGAAAATGCATCAATAACATTAAGGGTGGTGATATCAACCCTCGATCATATATGATATAAAATAAAGATAAGAAAGCATATATACATGAAATATAAAAAATACAATGATGAAAATGAAACTATACTAACATGAATGTAGATGGTATATACGATGGATTTAAATTCCTAACTTACCTATATTTACTTGTGAAGTCAATTCGTTTCCCCATGATGGGGTTTAAGGAGGCGCCCGCTAATTGGAAATGGATGCTTTCTTCCTTCCAATGTGTATAAATAGTAGGCATCATTAACTGACTTCATTTTGATTCTGAAAGGTCCAAGCCAAAACTGTGCATTTCCTTTAACATTAGTAGGCTCTCCTTTCTTTGTGTCCCACATCTAGACCGTATCTCCCTCTTGATAGTCCTTTTCTTCAAACTTGGTTATTTCTTATATAAATCTAGTATATTGTTTTGAGGGAGGAGGGTGGGATTCAACTGTAAGGAATTCTTGTTGGCTTGGTTTGATTAATATGTCATCATCCCCATTCTTTTGTAACTTGAGAGTTCCAACTTCCTTGTCCTTATATTTATATAAAATTTGTTGATACTCTTCCTTATTTGGCCATTGTGTCTCATCAAAATCTTCCTCTGAAGTGAAAGGCAAATCCTCTGGAGAAATTATAGGAAGGTTTTCCTTGATCGACTCATGTATCACACTAGTTTCAACATCATTGTTAATTTCTTGAACATGGGCCTTAGCCATTGGAATATTTGGAAGACGCTCTATTGTCCCATTATTCATAGGTACATTGATGTAATTTAGGTCCATCTCTAATGCACCTCCCAAAATTGCAACAAACTTCCTGGAAAAAAAACATCCCCCATACATCAGAGACGTCCACCACCATAATATCCATATGGATTAATCTCTTGAGATATTTACCAAGGTGTACTTCAACATCATCAACTACCCCATGAGTGGGTATGGCCCTGGATTCAAAACCACACACATTCCTATAAGGCCGTGTGGCCTTTAGGCCTAGTCTCTCCATGACTCTCAAAGATATCATATTAGCACCTGCTCCTGAATCAAGGATATAGTTTTTAAGGCATTTGTTATTCACTAGTAATGTCATGAAGAAGGGTGGGTCTCCATCATACTGAACCCCAAAATGGTGTTCTTGTAACATATTAGGAGGGTCCATTATCCCATCTGATACTTTGTAAAAAATTTCAAACCTTTCTTTCACAGATGGAATCTTGATAACTTCCTTCAGTGGAATGGTCACATGCATTTTGGCCAATGCACCTTCAAAGTCAAAATTTAAATCAACCTTGTCAGCTTTGGGGGGACTTTTAGGAAGAAGTATGTTCATAGGCAAAGGTCTTGGTTGTGAAGTTGTAGGTCTAGTAGAGATAGGTTGGTTCATTCACTTTTGTCTAGTATACACTTGAAATTCTTTCTTTTTCAACTTTTCTCTTGACTCTTGATCAAGATTATTTATTACCTCCATTCTAGCCTTCCTGGTTGCTTCCTTTATGCCTTCTTGATTTTATTTAATTGCGATATTAAGGAAACATTGTGGGGCTTCAATGGTATGATCAATAATGTTTACTTGGTCAAGTTAACCATTTTTTAGGGGAAATTAATTCTCCTAATGTGAATCTCTACATTGCAAGACCAAGGATTCTCCTCTACCATGTTTGCGGGAGCTAAAGTATTAGGGATTTCTTGATCATTATTTGGTTTGAAAAATTGAGTCCCTCTTTGGAATTGACATTTATAAGGAGGCTTAGGATCTTGTTGTTGGGCTCTTTCTAAGTTGACAATCCTATTCATCATTAATTCTTGGGTTTTTACCATGCCATCTATAGTCAACTGTAGCTTTCCCAAGCTAGTGCCAATATCTGAAGTAGATTCAACATTATGGACTACTTTGGGTTTAACATCTATTTTGACTCTTGGGGTAGAGAAAGGTTCAACTCTGGATGATGATAGGTTATCTTCAATACTTGTAGCCATCTCTTGAACTTCTTGGACTGTCTTAGGGGCTTTGTCTTTGAGGAGAAATCCTATTTGTCTTGTAAAGGATTTAGTGTAAAGAAAGAGAAGGAAATTGTCTAAAGGGTGATAGCTCACAGAGATTTGTTGTACCAACCTTTAAAATTTATCATGAAATTCCCTGACAGTTTCATTCTTAGTTTTTGTGATGTTATTCATCCTTATTAGCAACATGTTAGGGTCTTCCTTGACACTCCATCATTTGAGGAACACTTCCTCTAACTTTTCCATTGATGTAATAGTAGCATCAGGGAGACCATTGTACCATCATCTAGCACCATCATGAAGGGTAGCAGAGAACAATTTCATAGCTAAATCTTTAGCATCATCACTTATAGGATGAAGTTGAAACAAGGCCCATAAATTTCTCATATGATCCTTCACGCTAACTACATCATTACCAGTGAACTTAGGCAACCATTTCTCATACCTAGGGGGCATTTGCCTAGGGTATCTTGGAATGTTTGTCATGTCTAACGGTTTGAAAATATTGGTTGAACATTGTTTTTGGTTATTATCTTGATTTGGATTAATAGTATGAGTCTGAGCGTTAGACATTGTATTGGAAGGAAGATTGCATCCAAACAATGATTTTACTATAGGAGAGTTTCAGGGAGGCTTTCTTCTGTAAGACTTGGGAGGATTGGTATACCTCCCTGAACTTAGTGGAGTCACTAGAAAATTTTCTTTAAAATATAAAAGGGATGAGGGGATCACCCTCAGTGGAGTCTTTAGGTAAGCTTTGTAAGATTAATGATTTGAGGGAGAAGGCTTACCGAATTTTTTTCGTTGAGGAATATTGACTTAGTGTTCCCCGCCAATGACACCAAAATGTTATTGCACAATATGTACTTTCCTAAATCCCAATGGAAGTGAATGCAAGATTGGTGTAACAGGGAGTGACCTATGACTGTCACCTTAATAAGAAACCCCTTTCTATTTAGGAGTATGTCACAGTACCCCGGGGGAGATGTCCCCAGTGACCCGAGGGTTTGAGAAGGATAAGGTAAAAGGTACAATAGAGTCCCCCCTCTCACAGGTCACTCAAGTCAAAGGTTATTTGTGTCTTATTGAGATGAGGCAAAAAGGTAAATAAGGTGTACCTGCCAGAACATGACAAAAAAATTGAAAAAGTGGCAACTTCCAAGTACCAAATGATGTTAGTGCTTCATAAGACCACGAACCTTTAAAAAATAAGTAAGCTGATATAAAATTGCAGCAAAGTAATTATTTACAACAACAATAAGTATTTTGTAACAACCACAACAATTATGCCTTAAATTTGCTTGAAAAAGACAAGGAAATATAGCTTTAAATTAGCAAAATGATAACTACTTGTCAGAAGAAAAATTGGAAATGTCCAATCAGATTTTAATTTCACTTTTGAGATAAATTTGTTGCTGTTAGATGGCTGCAGAAATATTTTTCAACAACAACAAGTTAATCAATGAATTGGTCTAGTTTAAGGTTAGTAGAAGTTAGTAAATGTTTCAAGGAAGATAGTTTTAGAGTTGTTTTTATCAATACATCACTATAGTGAGTAGACTAGTGCCATTATAGGGAAATGGAGTCTATAGATGATGGTTTTATCTTGGAAGAAATGACACAGTGATTATACTTACCTAAGGATAAGAAATGGATGGAAGTGGTGTTGGCTCTTCAAGGCCTCTAACATCCAAACCCTAAGGATAAACTTGATAGAGTGTAAGCAGTTTTAGGCTCTAGCAAAATATCCCTTCCTTATACTATTGAAAAAAACTTGAAGCAACAATTGACTAGATAATGACTTCTAAAGTGCTAGTATTTAGGGCTCTAGAAGTTTACCTAGGTTAAAATATTCTTAGCAAGGTCTAGCAAATGAAGAGTAAAGAAATAGCAAATTAAGTCCTTTACTCCTAGGGTTTGTCAAGCAATAAATTTCATAATATTTAACATGAATAACCAAATTTACCATAAACCATTCAAATAAAATGAAGAATTGCAGATTTACTTACTTCACCAAGAATAATCAAACCATAAAACCCTAGAATTCCAAGTAACTTCACCAAGAAATGATCCAAGTTG
>ML805882.1:23902-41661 GCA_009831015.1 Picea engelmannii
CTCCCTGCGGACAGGTAGATCACCTCTAAGGCTTGACCTTAACCCTAGACAGAAAAATGCTTAACGTGGACACTGACTTCCTTTCAAATCTATCTAAACTAATGCATGAGAAGGGAGGATAACAGAAGTACCTTTTAATCGACATTTGTCCCTGCACGCTCTGAGTTGCGCTCCAATCCTTTGCTCCTCACTGAGGTCTATGGACAAAACAAGATACGACCACTTCCTACTCTATTGACATTAGCTTGAAAACAGATCTATCAATAAATGACAAGTTCATGTAACATCAGACACAAACTAGAAAGAAACAGGCCAAGCGTGTCATATTAATGAGAATAATGACAGCAATACTTACAATCGTAGATGCGAATGCGATAGCTTTGTCAAGTCCTCTTCGTCTAACCCTTGCCTGAAAGATCCACAACCTGGATAACAGCATCTTCACTGATCACTCTCCTTTGGCTGACTGTAAGTTTCCTCCAAGATCATAAGTTTCATATGTTCAATTCTTCCTCCCCTTTTCCACCATCATAGAACCTGTTTATATAGGTTGGGAGGGGCCTAACCTCTTGATTTATATTTAGAACTAGTTGGGAACCTTCTCCTTAGATCAGGGATATTTTGATGAAACCGATAATTTGAGCACAACTGCCTCCTAATATCGAATGATCCTCCCCTTATTCTCCTCAATGGGCTAACAACTGACCCAGAATAGGGAGCGCTCCCTCAGAAAGGGCATCAGAGCGTTGTAACGCTCCCTGGTAAGCCTTGGGAAAGCGCCAACGCTCTCAATATGAGCAGCGCTCCTCCAGAAGGGCGTGAGGGGTGTTATAATGCTCCCTAAAGCATGATAGGGGAGCGTCAGTGCTTCTGCAGCTGAAATAGGGGAGCGTTCCCCCTCCAAACCAGTGTTTCAGGGTCTCTTTCAGGTGTCAAGAGCTATTTGATTCCAGTAAACCAGTTCTCCTCCTTCAAATCAGTCATGTGAGAGGTTATAAGTGCCTCTTTAGTGTCATTATCATGGCATCATGTATGAACATCATTTGCGACACTAGTGACCAACTTGCGACACTTGCGGAAGTTGTAGGGAAGATGCGACACTTACGACGATCGATAGGGACAATGCGACACTGAGAAATTTTGAAATGTAATAGAAATGTCCTTTGTAGAGGAAGGAGGATGAAAGGTTGTTCTTAGAGGCATGACAGGTAACTCTGCCAGAGTGGTCACAACCAAGAGGATGGAAGCCATATTCAGAAAGGAAAAATTTTATATGTTGTAGAATGTAAAGTCTCAACACGAGTGGACGAGAAGGGAAAGGTGCACTATGCTCCGGAGATTAAAAAGATCCTTGACAGGCACCACAAGGTGTTTGGGCCAATTCCTCCGAGTGTGCCACCAGACAGGGGGTTTGAGCACATTATTGAGCTAGAAGCAGGGGCTAAACCAATTATCACCACACCCTATAGGCATCCCAAGAATTATAAAGACAAGATAGAGAAGGCCATCAAAGAGCTTCTAGACATGGGACACATCAGGCTGAGTTCAATCCCGTTCGCTTCTTCAGTAGTCATGGTTAAGAAAAAGGACAAAACAATGCGAATGTGCATTGACTTCCGATCTTTGAATAAAAATACGATAAAAAATAGGTACCCCATACCCAGGATTGATGAGTTTTTGGATGAGCTGCATGGAGGTATCTATTTCACAAAACTTGATCTCCATTCAGGCTACCATCAAATCAAGATGAGGGAGGAGGACATCTCAAAAATAGCCTTTAGGTGTCACTACGACCATTATGAGTTTTTGGTAATGCCCTTTGGGTTAACCAATGCCGCAACCACATTCCAGTCTTGCATGAACCGTGTGTTCAACAAACAACTGAGGAAACACTTGTTGGTATTCTTTGATGACTTACTCATTTACAGCAAAACCTAGGAGGAACACCTTCGACATGTGGACCAAATCCTATCAATCATGGAAGAACAATCACTATACGCCAAGGAATCCAAGTGTGAGTTTTGGATGACAAAGGTACTCTACTTGGGACACATCATAGGGGGAAAAGGAGTACAGGTACACTAGGAGAAAATAATAGCCCTTAGGGAATGGCCTACTCCAAAGACACTTACGGAACTGAGGGGATTCCTGGGCCTATGCACATACTATAGGAAATTTGTTAAAGGGTTCTCTCAACTATGCACACCCTTGACTAACTTGACCAAAAATGGGTCCTTCAAATGGAGTGACGAGGCCCAAGCCACGATGGAGAAAATGAAAGAAGTCATGAGTACCTGTCCAGTTCTAACTCTCCCAGATTTCGGCATACACTTCACCTTGGAGTGTGATGCATCGGGGGAAGGTATAGGGGCCGTGTTGATGAAGAATAGACACCCCATTGCCTATGAAATTTAGAAACTCAGAGATCTTGAACCACTTTACAACATTTACGACAAGAAATGTTGGCTATCATGCATGCACTAGCCAAATTCAGGCAACATTTGGTAGGTGCAAGGTTTGTGGTCAAATCAGACCATAATAGTCTTAAATATCTACTGGAGCAGAAATATTTGAATGAAAGATAGCAGAAATGGGTAAGAAAAATACAGGCCTATGACTTCGACATTGAATTTGTCAAGGGGAAGAACAACGCAGTAGTCGATGCATTATCCAGGAGGCCATCCATTTTTTCCATGTCTGGTATGTCAGTTGACTAGAAGGATCACTTGATAGTGGAATATGCAAAGGATCAGTTCGCTTGTCAACTATTGGATGGACAAATACATGACGACAACTTTAGGGTCATAAAGGACCTCATTTATTACAAAGGTCGAATCTTCTTCGTTCCTGGATCAGTTCTCAAAGCTAAGATCTTTCATGCATGTCATAACTCACCAGTAGCAGGACATCAAGGCATCAGTAAGATGTACAGGTAGGTGAGAGAGAGGTTTGCATGGAAAGGCCTCAAGGAGGATGTGATTAAGCATGTCAAAGAGTGCACCACATGCCAAGAAAACAAGGATGAGAACATGCACCCTGCAGGACTGTTGCAACCCCTACCCATTCCAGAACACAAGTGGGAAAGTATATCCATGGATTTCATCACCGGTTTGCCCAGAGCACAGGGGAAGGATTTCATTTTCATGGTGGTGGACAGATTGACGAAGTTTGCACACTTCTTTTCCATAGCCATAGACTTTAGCGCGACACAGGTGGCCAAATTATTTTTCCAAGAGGTGTTCATACTACACGGCCTACCCAAGACCATTATCAGTGACAGGGACAGCAGATTCATGAGTACGTTTTGGCAAGAGTTGTTCAGATTAGTAGGTACGACATTGAATCCTAGTACTAGTTATCATCCTCAGACGGACGGTCAGACTGAAATATTCAACAAATGGGTGGAAGGCTACCTCAGAAATTACGTAGCAGGACAACAGAAAGCATGGGTCAGATGGTTGCACTTGGGATAATATTGCTACAACACCACCCATCATGTATCCATAGGCATGACACCCTTTAGAGCTTTATATAGCTATGATCCCCTTTCCTTTGTGGAGATTGCCTTTGGGGATAGTAGGGCACCCATGGTGTAGGATTGGGTACAACAAAGCCAAGACATTCTCAAGGAATTGAAGGATCTTCTACATAGGGCACAAAACCAGCAGAAGGTCCAAGCAGACAAGCACAGAGTTGACCAGACTTTTGAGGTTGGCGATTTAGTCTACTTGAGGCTGCAACCATACAGGCAGGCTTCCATTAAAAGAAGTGGAGTGGATAAACTGCAACCACATTTCTTTGGACCCTACAAATTTAGTAGGAGGATAGGGGTCATAGCTTACGAGCTGGAGCTTCCACAGGGTAGCATAATTCACAACGTTTTTCATGTCTCATTCCTTAAGAAAGTCCTTGGTCAACACATCAGGCCTATTGAGGTATTACCCCCCATGGATGAGGAGGGACAGCTTGTTTTAATTTTGGAGGAGGTACTAGAAGTTCGAGAGAAGAGGCTCAGAAACTGAAGCATCAAGGAGTACCTGATCAGGTGGAAGGATTTACCCATTGAGGATGCCACTTGGGAGCAGGAACGCGTGGTAAGAGAAGTAGGTTTGGAATTGCTTGAGGACAAGTAATTTCAAGTAGGGGAGACTGTAATGTCCCCCACCTCTTAGAGAGGTGATGTGGAGACTCAGTGGCCTGGGCACCCCCACTAGGTCATAGTCTTACACTAAAGGGGGGAAGTCAAGGAGGCTAAAGTTATATTTTTAGGTTGACTTAAGAAAGGAAAAGGGATTAAGGGTAAAAGATAACTCAACAGAAGAATAGAAGATTAACCATGGGAGTTAACCTAACTCAACAGAGAATTAGAAGGAAAAAGTATAAGTAAGAGGTTGGGGCACACCTATTAGGCATTCTGGTTTTGGATTAGCATTTGATATTGCTCTTGAGAATTCATTTTTGGGGTTTTGTTGTACAATCCCTTGTGAGCAACTCAGTGGTGAAATATCCACTCACCTTGTTCCGCATCTTGGTCTCGGGGATGAAAGACTCCTCCACACCGTTCTAGTCTCAGCCCATCTCCATATAGCACTTCAAAAGGTAGCAGGCTATACTGTTCTTGTGTTTCCAACAAGGGTGCACCATCATCTAGAGGGAGGTTAGATCTAGCTTATCTTGAGGGCTTGGGGCCATTCGGACAGTTGGGTTTTGTTTGCAAGGATAGGACCATCAGTTTGAGGGATTTTCTGGAGGGTTATCATCATTCTACATTTGTCTATAGGTTGGGATGTCTTGGAGCCATAGGGGACATCCTATGATTCAGTCAAACTCAGATCTAGGGAGATCTGCTTGAGATCTGAGTCTGAAACTTCTCCCACGGGATTCTCATAGACTGATCTATATTCTTGGAGAGTTTTAGAGCATTTGGAGGCTTCCTTCATCAGGTCTGAACCAGATAGGGTTTCATTCAACCAGTGGGGTGTACCATTCAGTGGAGGAATTCAGATCTACAATATTTGAGAGTGGATTTGGGAATTTGGACATCTGGGTTATCCTTACAGTTGCCCGATCTATCATTTGGCATATTTCTCGGGATGATTGGACACTTTTGGTAGCAGGGCCAAATTATTGAGGGCTTCATCATTCTAGCAGGCGTGGCACTTTCCAGGTTGCAGGTTGCGCATTAGTACGGCTTAGATCTACTTGATTCAATCTTCATTATATATCCAGCCTTTGGAGGCTTATTTTGTATTGTTGGGAGCATTTTGTAGCATCTCACATCTATTGCTTGTACGACCATCTGAGGTTTATGCCAGATCAGCCATCTATTGTATTGATCTTACATTGCTCATAATAAAAAGGTCATATCTTTTCTTGTGCTTCTACATCTTGAATATATTGTGATCTTCATGTGTTGATGAATCTTGTATGCACTTAATAATTCAATAAATACCTGCACATCAATAGATCAGTAGTAGTTAGTGATTCCAAGAAAAGATTTGGCTTGGGATCATTACACTATAATATAGTAGCACTCAAGGTATTATTTGGTGGATGTGAGGTCCCATTATGAGCCAACCTCTTATGACCATGGGCATGTAACGGTATGAAACTACCATCTATCTGGGCACCAAACCAGGGTAGTGGCTCTTGGTGGCATAGCCAAGAAAAAAAGGGTCTCATCACAATCCAGCCTTCTCATCTCCATGAAATGCTTGTGGGTAATGTTGTCACCTTTGGTCACCAAGCCAAGACGTTGTCCCCCAACTCTTCCCTTGAAGAATAAAAGAAAAACATAAAAAACAATAAATCTAAAAGGCATTGAATGGGCTAGGAAACAATGGAATCCATGACAATGTGTAGCTTGACCTCTACATTAGCATCCATGAAAAGGTGTAGCTTTCCCTTGGCATCCATGAATGGTTTCAGACGCAATGAAAAATTCAAAATCAGCCCTGTACGTGAAATAATTTAGTGGTACTGATTGGATTTCGCATTGATCCTATACTTGAAAGAATTTAATGCGACTGAATGGAATTGACATGCAATGAGTCTAGATCCAACTTTGGATTCTGCCCATTCCTATATAACGAAGGCTATGCCATTGTATTTCTCACCTCTTGCTTACCGACTCTAGGATCTGGTTGAGTATTCACGTCCTAATGTATACTAATGTTAAGGTTTTACATTTTGTATTTTCATAAGCTATTATAAGTTGTCATTCCGTGCAAACTTATTTGGTGTTACAACTATTATAAGTTGTAGGTATATTTGGTGTTTAAGTGGTGTCTAAGCCATGAGTTTAAGTGGCATTTTTTTGTTTAGCATATTTCGTAGCAGCTGTAAGTCTTCTAAAATCCAACAACATGAGTGGACAAGGGCCCAATGTCAATTGTAGCCCCCACGTTGTCAGCCCCAACGTCAATACCGACAACAATATCGGCTCGATCAACCCCATCAACATCGATTGTAACTTTGGAAAACAAGGCAACAACTAAGGAAATCAATTCAATAACCAAGGAAACTGAGGTACACAATTTAACAACCAAGACAACCGAGGAAGACAAGTGTACAACCAAGGAGGGATGAAGAATGAATGGCTAACAACATTTATGATATAATAGCTCGCATAGCCTAGAGATTCAAAATATCCCACATGCATGGCTCGTCAGTATCAAGACAACCCACATATAGAGAGTACTCCTGAAATGAGTAACTCAACCCAGAACGAGGAAGAAAACCTATTCTCTGAAATACCTTATGATCTTCCTCACGAGGAGTTGAACCAATTTGGAACAATCACAAGAGATTACGCTCGACAAATTAGATCGTTTCCCTTAGCCCCATCACTCCTCGTAGAAAATAAGTAAGAATAACGGTGGTCTATACCCGCGACCAGGTTTTTGTTCACATAGTAGAAGACCTGATAGTTTTTTCCCTCACTGATATCGAACAAGCCTTAACCTAATCCTCGAAACACCAGCTGGTAACTACTCTAAACTGAATGATTTTGAATCTGAAGAAGAAGGGTTTAATTCGGATCACTCAGTTTTGGAATCAGATGACATGGAGGATAATAACGATAACAATGAAGAGACAGGAAATCCACCTCCAAATAACCAACCTTGGTTGTCTAGAAATTCTCTGGAAATCCAAGGACGGGTACATAACTTCCCTCGACATCTAGAAAAATTACTTCCCAAGTTTGACCCTGAAACCTTCAGATTACCTGAAGACCATATTAAAAAACTCATACTATTGATAAGACTAATGAACGTACAACATGAGGACGTAGTATGTAGATTGTTTCCCTATACTTTTGAGAACTCAACCTCGACTTTGTATTTTAACTTTCCCGTAGGGTCTATAACTAGTTGGATGAAGTTTCAAAAGGATTTCTTAGACAAATTTGCAGAAGAAACCACCACAGGATCTTTGATGGATGAACTCTTCGCTGCCACCATTAGTTCAAAAGAGAAGGTTAAAGACTTCAATCAATGTTTTACCATTATCTTGAATAAATTTCAACGTGAAGCTAAAACTACCTAGGAGTTGCAAATTGAGGTATATGCTAATGCTCTCCCTGCGTCTATTTCTATGTTTGTGAAAAGGGATGCCAAACATACCCTAGCTGAGAATTTCGAGGATGCCAAAATGATTGAATTCCAAATGAAGGGAGGCAAAGAGGGCCATGTCTTAGTAGTTAAGAAGGATGTTCATCCTCCACCTAGGAGAGGGTTGTTGTTGACTAGACCTCCAGGGAAACAAACAGAACAAGGTCTCGAAAAGGGAAGAAGAGACATAGAATACCTACAACAGATGATAAATAAACTCTCGAATGAAATAGTAGACATGAAGAGAAGTTTCAAGGAAGGAAAGCAAGGTCAAAGGCCTTATAAAACTTTTTTCAAGAGAAACCCACCTTTCAAAGAAATTGAACCTCCCCCAGCCAACTTAAACGTCGATTTGGGTAATGTAGCCTCTGACTCTTTCTGTACATATCATCAAGAGAAACATTCTGAAAGAGACTATCCCCAATGGGTGCATGCAATGAATTTAATGGCCAATCGATTTTGATACGAACTTTCTGTTACCAAACAATCAAGCAACTCAATGGTAAACATCGTCGATAAATGATAGACAAGTCAACAACCATGGTGACAACAACACCCAAAAAATCCAGGGTGACTACGAAAAACAGGCCAACAACTCCAGCACTCAATACCATACCAACTACAACTTCTAGACCATATTATAGTTATAGAAGGTAATGACAAGTAGACCAACTTATACTAATAGCTTTTGTAAAATCTCTTCTCTTTCTTGAGCACAGTAAAATCTCTTCTCTCTCTTTCTTGAGCGTAGTAAAATATGTTCTCTCTCTTATACCAAGTAGACCAACTTATACTAATAGGGAGAAAGGTGTCATGATTTTACTTTCTGTACATGATTACATTGTTTTTTCATTGCAGGTATGGGAAAGAATAAATGTAGTCGAAGATTGTGTGTTGATGTTCGATTGACGTACTTATGTGTTTGTAGGGTTTAGGGTGAAGTACTATGTGTTTGTAGGGTTTAGGGGTTAGGGTGAAGTACAATGTGTTTGTAGGGTTTAGTACTTATGGTTAGTTTAGTGTTGAATGAGGCGTCCACTCTATCGATTCAATTCTATAATGGTTATGTTATTCTACTGACGTTAGCCTTTGCAAGATTGATGTGCACCAAAAATGAGATGGACGTTGGAATGTTAAGCAAGCATATTATTATTATGATTATGTATTAATAAATTTCCTACTTAGTTACCAGGTTTTAAATGGTTTCGTTTTGAGGTTTTAAATGGTTTCGTTTTGAGATTTGCTATAAAATTTAGCAAATCAAAATAATTTATACCCTATCATTTTGGATGTGATGCTTCATTGCTTGGAAGTGATGCTTCATTGTTGGAGAAGAACCTTTTGTTGGTTTGGATGTGATGCTTCATTGCTTGAAGTCTAGGTTTCCCTCATGGGTGATGTGATGGATGCAAAACATAATAGCCAATAACATTTGTGGGAAACTATACCCATAACATGGGATAGTAAAAACTTATTGAGGAGCATCTCCCTTTTCATTTCCATAAATGGATGGATAATGATAAATGTATGATCTGAATTAGATCTGCACAAAAACAATTGGCTATTGGCACAGGCTCTATGATGATTAGCATTACCAAGGCTCGAGGCTATGTATAAGGAAGGCGATCTGGTTGTTGGCATGAAGGGTCCTATGCCTTCATGATGGGGGCTCTTTCAAAATGATTTTATTTATTTGATAAATGATTTTCAAGAGGCATAAAAATTGTCAAATCAACCATAAATATCAAGGAAAACTCAAAATAAAATAAAAAATAAGAAATTTAAAAACAATTTTTTTATTTTTCAAAAATTTCATTTAATAAAAATATGTATACAACATTATAAAAAATTAATAAATACAATACTATATTAAAAAAAAAAAATCAAAATGTTTATATACAACATTATAAAAAATTGATAAATATAATATTATAAAAAATAAATAAAATTCAAAGCATATTCACCCAGAAGAAATTAAAATATCATTACCTCTGGGCTTTAAAAAATGACATATTCATGACAAGTCGGTATAAAAATGTCTTATTCACTAGAATAAAAAAAATGGCTTATTCACTACAACATAGAAAATACCAGAAACTCGATAATTATACCTGGATGTCGATCAATGTGACATAGACCGACAACCCTCGGGCCGAGATCCACTACAGGATCGTTCCAAATTCACTTCGAGCCGAAGTGGCTCCTTTGATTCCTACTGGAACCTTCAGTGAATCCATAGGTCCATTCCCCCGAAACCTCCACCTGTGCTAACATGCACAAGATGAAAGTTTTCACCTGCCCACGGCCTTCGACACGACCATGAACTTTTCCGAAAAAAAATGGATTTCAAATTTCGGGACTCCGCGAGTCCTGCTGTCGAGAGTCTCTGCCTCTTCGATTCTCCAAAACCCGATAAGCCGAAATGCCAAAATGGCGCTCATCAACAATTTCCCCCCTAGACCATATCTCGATCCATGGGACCACTTTCTCATGATCGTAGCCTACTTCAGGTTTTCCAATACCAAAAGCCCCAACTCTTAGTCCTCGGGTCATCCGAAATGTCGATCCCCGAAATGTTGAATCCTGGCCACTTTCTCCTCCAAAGTTGTGTCGCGCTTCGCAAATTCAGGACTCACGATGCGAATTTGCCCAATTCTCTATCTGTGGGATCCCTGGTATGACGAAACCCGAAATCCTCATCTTCGACGCCCCGCTCATCACACTTTCTTGATTTTGGGGTTTTCATCCCCAAGAGCCCAGACTCCTTGCCTCTGGGAATTCCAAAATCCTGAATCCTGGTATGCCAAAATATGAACCGGCGCTATTCTCCTGGACGCTTTCAGGAATTTGTGTTTCGAGACTTCGTGAATCCCGTTACTCAAGTTCCTTCCCTCTCGTACTTTTGGTATCCGAAGTACCAAAGTACTGAAATCCTAAAACTCCGGTCCTCCATCTCCTAAGCAAGATCAATGCTCAAAGCCTCCCTTGATCCAATGGATTAGATCCTTTTGAGATTCTATGGGTCAAGAGTTCTGAACTCTTACCCCTGCATCTTCCTGTAGCCGAAATACTGAAATTCTCCTTTCGGGGATCTCCCTGAACCCTTGTCCGTGTGCACTTTTCGGGACTTCGGGATTCACAATTTCGTGAATCCTCCGCGACCAAACCTTCATCCTTCAACTTCCTGGTGTTCGAAACCTCGATGTGCTGAAATGATCTAGCGGCTCCTCTCCTTTAAATATGAGGATTAAACCTCATGCAACTCCTCCTATATCTGATGGCTATCAACTATCCATGCAAGATCTGACGACCCAGATCTTCTCTCTTCCATTTCACTCTCCTGCACTGCCTGGATGTGAAACTTCAACGGTATAGATCTTTTCCTCTACTCGATCCGATGATAGTTGTAAATCCTCCTTGTGCACTCTATTTCTTCCTGCCTTGGAATATTTTCCAAGCTTCAAAAGGCCTTGGCCTTTACTCCTGCTACGAAGCCTGTGCTCACGGCTTTTGTCTGCATTTTCGAAGGCACTTCCCCTCCTGAGCTTCTCGAACTCAAACCTTCCAAAGGGTTTTCGTTATCCTTTGCCACCTCTCGGCTTATGGCCTATGCACAAAAGTGTTGCTCCTCCTGAGTTTTGTCCTCTTTGAATCCTCAAAGGATTATTCGACCTCTGCACTCCTTGTAGTTGTCGCTCTTGTGCTCAAAAGCACTTTTCCTCCTGAGCTTCTCTTCTCTAAAACCTTGAAAGGTTTTCACGACCTCTATGATTCCTATAGGGTCCATGCACACATGAAGGTGTTGTCTGTCCTGAGCTTCTCTGTTTCTCAGACCTCTAAGGGACTTAACCCTTTTCTCTCCCTTAGATGGAGAATCTGATGCCCTCTTGGCAGTCTCTTGTTCAAGAAACTCCTTGCTGAGTCTGCAGGGTATTCAACAACCCTATGAAGGTCCTTTCGACACTTCCTTCTCCATCAGAACTCTAAAAGTTCTTCTTGTGAAAATTGGCACTTACTCAACTCCCTCCTGGTGGAGCTCCTTCAAAATCCCTCAGTGATTATGTTCCTTTCAACAAACTCTAAGCAGAGTTCTCTTGTGCGCTCTGTGCACTTGCTCAATGCCCTCTTGGCAGATCTTTCCTAGAATTCCTCAAAAATTTTGTCTCCTCTTAACTCAAGATAGAGATATTCTCCTCAATGCAACATGTGCATATGTTCAATGCCCTCTTGGCAGAGCTCTACAGAACTCCTCAGATATTTTTTCTTCTTCTGTGCTTTCCTCTGCATGGTCCTACCTCCAAGGTATTCAAAAACCTTGAGGCTTCCTTCCTGAGCCTAAAACTTCAGCTGGTGCACCCCCCTGGCACGTCCTTTCCCAAATTATGTAGAATTCAGGAGTGCAGCTATGCACTGGCTTTCAGAACCCCCAGCGCCCTCTTGGCATGAAGCCTCAAAGAACCCAACCTGAATCAAAGAACCCAACAGATAATGAATTTTTTCTGTCCCTGCAAACTCACACCTACAACATAAATCTACAACATATAATGAACACACAAAGACATTCATGCAACCATATAATAACATGCAGGAAACTGTTGTTTGTATTAATATAAAAGGCCTTTGTTTACAATGTGTTCGAGCTTAGACTTTTTACAGAATCTCGACTCTTCCTTTCTGGTCTACTCTCACAGATTCTAACTGTCTACTCGACTTACCCAACTACTCCTCTAGATACAAAAGGGGGATCCTCAAGCTCTTTCCTCCAAGATACCTACTCTCATTAATTTACATTCGATTATATTGAATGGTTGTCTAGTCTGAATCGGATCTAGATCCCGGCCTTACAACCTATTTAAGGAAACCTACATCTAAATCCTACGCATATGCATAGCTTTATGGCTCTACCAGCCTTACAAGAATTTAATACATTTATTCAAATTCAAAATTTGAAAGTGAGAGGGTTGCGCCACTCCTCTCCCCATTGAATGTGCGTTGAGTGGGCTGGCTGGCTGGCGCGTTGCTGGCTTGGAGCGATGCTCCTGCATCATACTCCTCTACTGTGAAAAATTCATGAGCTCGTGTTCATGAGCTCTCCACCCTAGCTGTTGAAATCCACCTGGATCCCAAACAACTCTTTGGAGTTGTCTATATACTCCACCTCTCTACTACTACTTCTTCTTCCCTTCTTTTTCGGCAAATCCTTTCCTGTTCATCTTCCCTCTACTGATCTCTTCTGTTGATTTCAGCATCAGCTTTTTGAGATATTCTATCCCCTCATCCAGCTGTTGCCCTGGCTGGATCTGTTCATGCAGCCTCCTCTGCTACAATTTCTCTTCGCAAATGGCCAGATCATCATGATCTCCCATGTCATATTCTCCATCTCTTATGGCCTCAACTTGCCACCCTATAGATTTTAATTCTGCAATCCTATCACTGACCTGTTTCTCAGCTTCTCCTTGCGACAGCTCTATTGCTGCCATATCTCTTTGTGTTGGCTCAAGTCCAACCTATCCCAGCTCCTCCTTGGGATGGTATGCTCCTTCATCTGTCTCCAACCTGATCTATTGGATGTGCATGCCCTACACCTTCACCCTTCTCTCCAGGGATTCAAACTCTTGATACAACTCAGCAAAATCTATGTTGTCTTCTTCCTCTTCTTTTTCTCTTGTTGCAAGCTCCAATGCTACAGTCATTTCAGCTTCCTGGCTGAAATTTTCGAGCAATTCTTCTGAATGCTCATCTCCTTCTGCTTGGGCAGTTATCAGTGGAAGCTCCATTTCTTCTTCCATGATAGTTTTTGTTGGTTGTCCTTCTATTGTTTTTGCATCTGCAACACAGGTTTTAGCCCCAACTAAGCTAAGTGGTAGGAATATTTCAATTCCTCCAATGATCAAAATGTCCTTCTGATCCTTCTCCTTTGTCAGTTGTCCTTGCTAATATGAACTCATATCTGAGCTCATCTTCTCTCCCTTTCCCTCCTGGCAACATGGGATTTCTCTGCTCCCCCCTTGGCAGTCTATGAGATCCTCGGATCTCATCTTATTGCCCACCTGGCAATTTGAATTTTTGGTCCTGCCCTCTTGGTAGTCTATGAGATCCCACAGTGATCTCACCTCATTGCCCTCCTGGAAATGAAAAATTCCCTCACTGTCCTCCTGACAGTCTATGAGATCCCGCAACGACCTCATTTCATTTCCCTCTTGGCAATTGGAAATTTATGTTCTGCCCTCTTGGCAGTATTTGAGATCAATCGATCCCATCTCCATCAGTGCTCCCTACTGATATGAACTCACTTCTGAACTCCTAATAATTTCAGAAAGTCTCATCTCCTTTCCCCTACCCACCTAGCAGTCTATGAGATCATCTTGTGACCTCTGTTCATCCTCAACATCACTGAGATTTCTCTCAGCTTCTGGTTCACATATCTGAACCATTTCCTCTTCATCATCCCTGAGGCTTTCAGCATGACTTAGCCATATTTTCAATAGACTCTACTATCTTCTGGCCAACATCTCCCTGACTAGCCATTTTACCTTCGTTTTCATGGTCCATTCATATACCCAATGTGATCTTGCATCCTGCTGCACCTGCAGTGAAAGTTCCTCCATCCTCGCTCTAATCTCAACAAGCTCTTTATCCATCTCATCGTTTCTCTACTACTGGTGGTTCTTCTTTCCACCACGTCCATGGCCTTCAGTAGCCATATTCCTGCCTTCAAATTTCCCTCCTAGAAAATCTATGGTTGTCACTCTACAACCCTGAGTGATTCCAGCATCCCCTACAGTCCTCTCGATTGTCTTCTTGACCGCTGCGTACCTATGAGAAATCACCATAGAGTCTCACTACTCTGCCTTCCTTTGATACCAAACTGATGTGTATCAGGGTACTCTTTCTCCTCTCGCTTCCTCTTCCTACAATATACAAACAGAGTCAAGCTCTGATACCACATTGACGTAGACCAGTAGCCCTCAGGCTGAGATCCACTACAAGATCGTTCCAAATTCACTTCAAGCCAAAGAGGCTCCTTTGATTCCTACTGGAACCTTCAGTGAATCCACAGGTCCATTCCCCTGAAACCTCCACCTACATTAACATGCACAAGATGCAAGTTTTCACCTACACACGGCCTTCGACACGACCGCTACCTTTTCCAAAAAAAAGGGATTTTGGATTTTGGGACTCCGTGAGTCCTACTGTCGAGAGTCTCTGCCTCTTCGATTCTCTAAAACCCGATAAGATGAAATGTCGAAATGGTGCTCATCGACAATTTTCCCCCTGGACGATATCTTGATCCATGGGACCACTTTCTCATGACCTTATCCTACTTCAGGTTTTCCAATACCAAAAGCCCCGACTCTTAGTCCTCGGGTCGGCCGAAATGTCGAATCTTGGTCGCTTTCTCCTCCAAAGCTATGTCGCACTTCGCAACTTCGAGAATCCCGATGTGAAGTTTCCCGATTCTCTGTCTGTGGGATCCCCGGTATGCCAAAACCCGGAAACCTCATCTTCGACACCCTTCTCATTACACTTTCTCAATTTCGGGTTTTCATCCCCAAGAGCCCGGACTCCTTGCCTCTGGGAATTTCGAAATCCCAAATCCTGGTATGCTGAAATCTGAACTGGCGCTATTCTCCTGGATGCTTTCAGAAATTCATGTTTTGAAACTTCATGAATCCCGTTGCTCAAGTTCCTACCCTCTCGTACTCCCAGTATCCGAAGTATCGAAGTACCGAAATCCTAAAACTCTGGTCCTCCTTCTCCTGAGCAAGATCAACGTTCAAAGCCTTCCTTGATCCAATGGCTCAGATCCTTTTGGGATTCTATGGGTCAAGAGTTCCAAACTCTTACCCCTGCATCTTTCAGTAGCCTAAATATCGAAATTCTCCTTTCAGGGATCTCCCTGAACCCTTGTCCGTGTGCACTTTTCGGGACTTCAGGATTTGCAATTTCGCAAATCCTTCACGACCAAACCTTGATCCTTCAACTTCCCAGTGTCCAAAACCCCGATGTGCCAAAATGATCTAGTGGCTCCTCTCCTTTGCATATGAGGATTAAACCTCATGCAACTCCTCCTATATCCGATGGCTATTGGATATCCATGCAAGATCTGATGGCCTATATCTTCTCTCTTCCATTGCGCTCTCCTGAACTTCCTGGACGTGAAACTTCAATGGTCCAGATATTTTCCTTTGCTCAATATGACGACAGTTGTAAATCCACCTTGTGCGCTTTGTTTCTTCCTACCTTGGAAGATTTTCCAAGCTTCAAAATGCCTCGGCCTTTACTTCTGCTATGAATCCTGCGGTGACGACTTCTTTCTGCATTTTTGAAGGAACTTCCACTCCTGAGCTTCTCAAACTCAAACCTTCCAAAGGGTTTTTGTTAGCCTCTGCCACCTCTCAGCTTATGGCTTGTGTGTGAAAGTGTTGCTCCTCCTGAGTTTTGTCCTCTTTGAATCCTCAAAGGATTCTTCGACTTCTGCACTCCTTGTAGTTGTCGCTCTTGTTCTCAAAAGCACTTTTCCTCCTGAGCTTCTCTTTTCTGAAACCTTGAAAGGTTTTCACGACCTCTGTGATTCCTACAGGGTCCATGCACACATGAAGGTGTTTTCTATCCTGAGCTTCTCTATTTCTCAGACCTCTAAGGGACTTAACCCTTTTCTCTCCCTCAGATGGAGAATATGATGCCCTCTTGATAGTCTCTTGCTCAAGCAACTCCTTGCTGAGTCTGCAGGGTATTCAACAACCCTGTGAAGGTCCTTTTGACACTTCTTTCTCCCTCAAAAATCTAAAATGTATTCCTGTGCAAACTGGCACTTACTCAACGCCCTCCTGGTGGAGATCCTACAGAATCCCTTAGTGATTTTGTTCCCTTCAACTAACTCTAAGAAGAGTTCTCCTGTGCACTCTGTGCACTTTCTCAATGCCCTCCTGGTAGAGCTTTCCTAGAATTACTCATAATTTATGTCTTCTCTGAACTCAAGATAGAGTTCTTCTCCTCAATGCAACCCGTGCATCTGCTCAATGCCCTCCTGGCAGAGCTCTACAGAACTCCCCAGAGATTCTATCTTATTTTGTGCTTTTCTCTGTACAGTCCTACCTCCAAGGTATTCAACAACCTTGAGGCTTCCTTCTTGAGCCTAAAACTTTAGCTGGTGCACCCTCCTGGAATGTCCTTGCCTAAATTCCGCAAAATTCAGGAGTGCAGCTATGCATTGGCTTTCAAAACCCGCAACATTCTGTCACACCCTCTTGGCATGAAGCCTCAAAGAACCCAACCTGAATCAAAGAACCCAGTAGACAACGAATTTTGTCTGTCCCTGCAAACGCACACCTACAACATACATCTACAACATATAATGAACACACAAAGACATTCATGCAACCATAGAATAACATGCATGAAACTGCTATTTGTATTAATATAAAATTCCTTTGTTTACAATGTGTTCGATCTCATACTTCTTACAGAGTCTTGGCTCTTCCTATCTGCTATACTCTCGCAGATTCTAACTCTTTACGCGACTTACCCAACTACCCAGCTACTCCTCTAGATACAAAAGTAGGTATTTTTACAAAAGGGGGCTCCTCGAGCTCTTCCCTCCAAGCTACCTACTCTCATTAATTTACATTCAATTATATTGAATGGTTTTCTAGTCTGAATCGGATCTAGATCCCAGCCTTACAACCTATTTAAGGAAACCTACATCTAAAGCCTGTGCATATGCATAGCTTTATGGCTCTACCAGCCTTACAAGCATTTAATACATTTATTCAAATTCAAAATTTGAAAGTGAGAGGGTTGCATCTCTCCTCTCCCCATTGAATGTGCGTTGAGTGGGCTAGTTGGCTGGCGCGTTGCTGGCTTGGAGCGATGCTCCTGCATCACAATGACTTGCCAATTTAGACCAATCAATGATGTATTCAACATAGGACATGTTTTTTTTGGGTGCAATGATTTTTTTATTATCTTTATACATTATCTTTATCTTTTATCTTTCCCAGGCCTCACATGAATTGTTTTAACTAAGCATAGTCCATTTAACATGTAGAATCACAAGTGGCAGAGACTTGTCCTTTTAACAGTTGTCTACTCCTCCACTCCATCCTTATTCCATTGCATTGATTGTGAGTTCCCTATGGTCGG
>ML805882.1:49040-79918 GCA_009831015.1 Picea engelmannii
AAGGCGGATGTAAGAAGACCTAATAGAAGCTTCCGCTTCTAGAAGGATCTTCCTCTAGATGCTTCTTTTTAGTATAAAGAGGAGTCGAGGGTATGAGAACCCTAGCTTGGATATTATTGTAACAGAGCGCTGCTCGATTGGAGTTTGCCCCCTTGAAGAGGCCTGTGAACATTGCTATCTGATTTAAAGTGCTATTTCTGTTGCTATTTCGTATATCATTTCTGTGCATTGTGAAGATTATGCTGGATATTTTACTGTTATTCTGTCATTTCTACCATTTCGTTTCTGTTCTGCATATTTTATATATCTGGTATCTTGCAGGAGGTATGATCTAGATTGGATCATTATATTATTTATCATCTATATCACTACTTTTGGGGTGGAAAAAATTAGAGGAATCAACTTGCAAGGCCATCCTAACGGCTGGTCCAAATTTTGAAATTTGGGTCCAAAAAATAGTCATAAATATTTCAGAGTCATTTTTAGGAATCAAACAACCTTTTTTTTGTCCAAATCTTACAATATAGGAATATTATAAATTCTACACATTGATACCTTTCCAACGACGCAGAGTGTTCATCAATTGGAGTTCGTATGAGAAATGTATGCCTCCTGCAAGTTGAACTACCATATTTATCACCATTGTCAGAGTGGATGCCATGTAAAACTCCATTACTTAGAGATGTGGGGATATCCATGTAGTGTGTTGATCAGAATCTGGACTAGGGGTCAAAATTTAGCTCAAATTTCAAAGTGCTCAGAATCACTTCAAATCGAATGGGTGTGTAGGCCTTGTTGTCACGAACCCAACACAACTCGTTCAGGTTCAAACAGACGTTGGATGAGTGAGATATTGCGATCTATTCGATTCGCCAAACAGGCAAAAAAAATTGCGAACTATACAGTCCGTATAGCTAACGTGGGAGAGGTCATACAACTAACATGGAATTCCATACACTGAGGTGGCAGTTGATGATGTGGCAATCATTGATTGGAAGATATGGACAAATCCTGTTTCGACACGTGGCATATTTTGTCAAATGGTTTGGTGCCACGTGGCCCAAGCGTGGGCTGCCATGTGGCACCGCATTTCATTGGTTGTTTAAAATGTTATGGAGTCCGTGGGGATCGAACCTCAGACCTCCCCCACTATGGAAAATATTTGACAAAGTCCGACCAACCGGTGTGCCCACCTTATAGTTCTTACTATATAATGTTTTGAAAATTATTTGAATTTGCCTTGTTGTACATTTCGGCGGGGGGTCTGGCTGGGGCTTAGCCCCAGCCCGCGGTTGTATTGTTAATTCATATGAACACCATATAAAATTCACGTGGATTTGGTTTTTGAAATGGTTTCCCACCCACGTGCCTGGACACGTGTCGAGACTACAAACCACATGTCAACATAGCCCTTTTTGTGTGCGGGAGACGTGGTCACATAGACCATACACCCAACGGTTTGGTAGTTGGGGGCCTTAATTCTGTTAACCATCCTACAATTTGCATGGTTTTGCGGTTATGCACCAGTGATAGGTTTTAGCACGAGCTTGAGTGCGTGAGCTAGGTTGGACGCACAGACGTGCATTTTGGTGAACCAGAGACAATAAGCTTGAAAGAGGAAAATGGCAGGAGGCCTATCTTCTTCATTTTTTGGCCAAATGAGGTGTCGAAAAAGCCCAGCTAGGGGTTTTTGGATATTCTGAATCCATTGGCACTATTTTCAAAGGAATTTGAAGACTTCTTTTGCAGGTTTTACACCATTGAAGTTTCAGGGAGTTCCAGGGAGCTTAAAGCCCTCATTGATGGAGGCCATGCTCAGAAGATCCCAAGTCTGTTTTCTGTGACTGAATAGTCATTTTTGGCTAATTTTTATGCTCTGAACACATTGGGATAGGTTTCAGAGGCATTTGAGGACTTTTATAGGTGTTTTTTCCACAAGGAAGCTCAGGGAAGCTCAAGGCCACATGTAGAAGAGGTCATGCCCGGATGAGCCATGATTCGTTTCCAGAGTTCTATTAGTCATTTTTGGGGTTTTTATGTATTAAAAACCCAATGGTACAGCCAGTAATTCCATTGGAGTTGAGCAACATCTTGTAGAATAATCTTTGACAAACTAATCCCAGAGAGCCTAGTCCATTGAAGGAGGCTCAAGGAGATGTAGCCCAAAGAGGGGTGAACTCCTTTATCATCTTGTTATTGTTGTGAGTTTGCTGGTTATATTGGCTTCAAGATATGTTTGTTTTTTATTTATTTAAAACACATATTTAATATTACAAAGATCTCACACATAAATATTTAAAAGAAGCATGAAATTGACACATAAAACTTCTTGCATAACTAAGACATTGAGAAAGGTCCTGAAAAGTTTATTTTAATGAAGTAGAGGGTTCTTGCATAGCATAACAAGTCAGCCCCCTATTTTGTGATCAGGTGGTATCAGAGCTTAGTTTGTTTTCTCAAGTGATTGTCATTGATAGCTAGAGATTTAGCTGTTGGAATTATTGTGCAAGTTTTGTGTTGATGTTTGATATCTTGCAAGGATGGAGGAAGCTTCAAACATTGATAGTTCTTGTACATCTTCATTATCTAAGTTCTTTGACAAAGAGATGTTGAAGGAGTTTGTAACCATGAGAGATATGGTACAAGAGTTGTGGGAAGATAGAGAAGAGAGCATTTCCCTTCAAGAGTAGTTGATGGCCATGAAGGAGGAGAAAGACTAGCTTCTTGAAAAGTTGCATGAGATGGAGACTCAAATCCATGAGGCAAAGGAAACCCTTACCAAGTACATGTATGAACATGAGGTATGTAATGTTAGTTTATCTTCAAATTCCTCTCAAGATGAATGCTTTGGTGTTTTTGAAAATCACACTAGAGGAATAGGGTCTAAGTTATTGTTAAAAATGGGCTATGAACGTAAAGGGTTAGACAAGCATGCACAAGGCATTGTTGAGCCTATTGTTGTTGAAGAGAGACCCAAGTATTGTGGTCTTGGATATGAACAGAAAGATGGAGAAAATTCCAAAGTTGAGGAGACAAGGGAAAAAGTTCCAAGAACAAATTTTTTTTCAAGTTCAATCCCTCAAGCATACAAAGCTTGTGTTCAAGATGAATGCAAATGTATGAAACAAGAGAGTTGTGACATCCATGAGGACAAGAACAAATTTGTTGGTCTTCAAAAGAGAGCTAGTAACTCTTCAAATTAACCTCCTCAAGAAGGCTATAAAGGTGAATGTTCAAGAAATTTTGTTGCAATTTCAATCTCTCAAGCATGCAAATTATGTGTTAGAGATGAATGCAAATGTGTGAAACGAAAGAGTTGTGACAGCGACGAGGACAAGAACATTGTTGTTGGTCTTCAAAAAAGAGCTAGTAACTCTTCCAATTCACCTCCTCAAGAAGGTAATAAAGGTGAATGTTCAAGGTATATTTCCGCCTATCATTCAGTTGCTTTTGATTATGTTAAACATGATAAATTTGCATGTAAAAATGGAAGAAAAAGTCCATGCACATATTGTGGTTTATATAACCATCATGTTTCAAATTGTTGGAAAAGATTGACCACTTTCAGGAAACTTTCCAAGCAAAGACAACTTGAAAAGAGGATGCAAAAGATTTGCACTCATTTCTAGAAAAGGGGTCATCTCATTGACCAATGTTGGACATTGCATCCAACCACTCATCCACATCACAAGAGGCAGATGGATAAAGAATCTAGCAAGAATGGAAGAGGATATTCCATCATCGATGTGAGTCAAGATGATTCACAAGAGGACGATTTTAAGCAAAACAATTCACCATTGAGTTGGCTTGGTAAGAAATGGTTAGATTTCTTGAGCAAGTAAGGCTTGCATTTTTCCTTTGTAGATGCACATTTAAGCCTTATGTATGCATTTATGTTTAGAGTATGACAAGTACAAGTTGTATGATGCAAGTTGCATGTGAATGCAATTCATTTGAAGGCATTCTTGTTTGTTGCACAACTTCTCCAGGAGGGTGTAAAAGAGGGGTATGATGCTCACTTGTTACAGCCATATATCTTTTTCATATTCAGCTCTTATGTACCCACATGTTTTGGGTTTATGTACTTATGTTTGTACTTGAAGGAGAGTTGAAGAGCTATACACATGCATGCGTTTTTGTGTGTGTGTAAACAATGAACTTGGTGATAGTTCATCCTGAATGACTCGTGATTGTAACATGATTGTATATCATGAATGTCGACTTGTCATTTTGGTAAGGTTGATATGTTTCAAATGAGTCTCGACTTGTGTCGATGTTGTCTTGACGACTATGTTGTGTTGATCATGTTTTTCGACTTATGTTTAGTCGATGGTGTTTGTTGGCTTGTAAGTTGATTTTGAGTACATCAAGATGTAGGAAAAATCCATGTCCTTTGATGAAGTACAAGATGAGACCGTTTGCTTGAAGAGAAAAAGACTTTGTTGGCATCATTTTCAGTCTTGTATAAATTTGTTTTCAAGATTGATGGTTTTTCTTGGTTTGTGACAAGATGTTGCAGGAAAGTTTTTGCAGCCATTGTAGAGCGAATTGTGTTGATGCTAAAGAGTTCACAAGAGGGACTTGATTCTCAGTGGGAAGGATGGCAGTCTTAGAAGCACAAAGAGAACAGTGGGTCAGTAGCAGCTAGAGAACAATGGTTGAGGGACATAGCTAGTTGCAGTGCAAGGCATGTCAAGGTATCTAGGTGATTGTCGAAAAGACTTTTCAAGTAGAATCAGTTGATAGAACTTGGAAGCAGAAGAGTATTGAAGTTCAGACAGATAATCATAAGCTTTTGTGGGTCCAAAAGCCTTTCAGTGGGAAGGTGCGATCAGAATCTGGACCAGGGGTCAAAATTTAGCTCAAAATTCGAAGTGCTTGGAATCACTTCAAATCGAACGGGTGCATAGGCCTCGTCGTCGCGAACCCAACACAACTCATTCAGGTTCAAATGGATGTAGGATGAGTGAGATATCACGATCTGTTCGATTCGCCAAACAGGCAAAAAAAATTGTTGATTGTACAGTCCGTACAACTGACGTGGTAGAGGTCGTACAGCTGACATGGCATTCCGTATGCTGAGGTGGCAGTTGATGACATGGAAATAGTTGATTGGCAGATATGGATGAATCCAGTTTCGACATGTGGCATATTTTGTCAAATGGTTTGGTGCCATGTGGCCCAGGTGTGGGCTGCCACGTGGCACCACATTTCATTGGTTGTTTAAAATGTTATGGAGTCCGTGGGGATCGAACCCCGAACCTCCCCCACTGTGGCAAATCTTTGACAAAGTCCAACCAACCGGTGTGCCCACCTTATAGTTCTTACTATATAATGTTTTGAAAATTATTTGAATTCGCCTTGTTGTACATTTCGACGGGGGGTCGGGCTGGGGCTTAGCCCCAACCCACGATTGTATTGTTAATTCATATGACCACCATATAAAATGTGTGTGGATTTGGTTTTTGAAACAGTTTCCCACCCATGCGCCTGGACATGTGTTGAGACTACAAACCACATGCCAACATAGCCCTTTTTGTGTGCGGGAGACATGGTCACATGGACCATACGCCCAATGGTTTGGCAGTTGGGGGCCTTAATTCCGTTAACCATCCTACAGTTCACATGGTTTTGTGTTTATGTGCAGGTGCTAGGTTTTAGTATGATCTTGAGTGCGTAAGCTAGGTTGGACGCACAGAGGTGCATTTTGGCGAACCAGAGACAGTAAGCTTGAAGGATGAAAATGGCAGGAGGCCTATCTTCTTCATTTTTGGCTAAATGAGGTGCCGAAAAAGATCAGCTAGGGGTTTTTGGATATTCTAAATCCATTGGCACTGTTTTCAATTTCAAAGTCATTTGAAGACTTCTTTTGTAGGTTTTACACCATTGAATTTTTCAGGGAGTTCCAGGGAGCTTAAAGCCCTCATTGATGGAGGCCATGCTCAGAAGAGCCCAAGTCTGTTTTCTATGAATGAATAGTCATTTTTGGCTAATTGTTATGCTATGAACACATTGGGATAGGTTTCAGAGTCATTTGAGGACTTTTACAGGTGTTGTTACCACAAGGAAGCTCAGGGAAGCTCAAGGCCACATGTAGAAGAGGTCATGCCTGGATGAGCCATGATCCGTTTCCAGAGTTCTATTAGTCATTTTTGGGGTTTTTATGTATTCTGAACCCAATGGTACAGTCAATAATTCCATTGGAGTTGAGTAGCATCTTGTAAAAGAATATTTGACAAACTAATCCTAGAGAGCCTAGTCCATTGAAGGAGGCTCAAGGAGATGTAGCCTAGAGAGGGGTGAACTCCTTTATCATCTTGTTATTGTTGTGAGTTTGCTGGTTATATTGGATGAAAGATATGTTTGTTGTGTATTTATTTAAAACACATATTTAATCTTACAAAGATCTCACACATAAATATTTAAAAGAAGCATGAAATTGACACAAAAAACTTCTTGCATAGCTAAGACATTGAGCAAGGTCCTGAAAAGTTTATTTTAATGAAGTAGAGGGTGCTTGTATATCATAACAAGTCAGCCCCCTATTTTCAGATCATGTATTTTCTAAGAACATTATAGAAGGTCCAAAACCTTATCAAAATTGAAGGTTTAGCAAGTAAAAAATCTATCCCTAGAGGTCGTAACTTCACTGGATTGAACTTAAGGTATTGTGATAGAAAAGTGAATGGTTAATAATGCAAGAAGATTATGCAGGGAAAAAACTATCCCTATATTCCATTGGAAGACACATAACTCGAGTTCAGTGGATGTATCCATAGAAAAAGGCCAAAGAAAATGCTTGAGTCCTATACCTATCCCTATCCATATTGGGATAGGTTTTTACTTCTAGGAAGTCAAAAACCTATCAGTGCATGTTGTTAAGCCACATGTTCTCTCTAAATGAGAAAACCTTTAACTCTTTTCCATGCTCATTAAACCATGAAAATGACACATGATGACCTAACTTTTAAGTCTTTTTCATGATTTTTAAACCATGAAAAAGGCACCTCACGAGTATACTTTTACCTATTTTTCATGCTTGTAAATATTAACAAAAATCCACTATAGAGAACACTTTTATCTCTCTTTTATGCTTGTAAAACCATGAAGGAGAAACCAAAAAAACGAGTGAGGGTTTGTTTTTAACCGTTAATCTGTATTTACAAAAGTTGTAGTGTTAGTTATGTCTCACTTGAACATGACACCTATTTGCGTGATTGTATTACAATGGGGTTATAGCTTGCTTCAGAGTTGTATACCATCAATACGACTCACATATACTCTTCTCATTGTCTACTCTTCCAATCATTATGTAGAGTGATTTAATGCCTCATGTGTTTTCTAACTATATCAATTGTGCTCTTGAGTCCATACTTCCAAGTCATCATTATGCCATGCTATATGTTCAAGGGAATTTAAAACTAATTGATCCATCTGCAATCTTATTTATGAAGTTTCATTCAAACCTGCACAGAGAATCTAGCTAGTATAAATTCACACAAAGATTGCAAAAGAAACAAATAGAGAGAGAAGCAAGAATGATAGAAAGAATAATGAATTGTATGAACCATATATTCTAACAATAAAAAAGTGAATAATTTACAATAGATATAGGCTACATGAGTAACTAATGCACCATAGTAGTGATCTTATAGAGATATGGAAACCCATTGACATAATCTGGAGTCAACTTCCACCTAGTCCTAGTTAAATGGCCATGCAACCATCAACTAATTGGCTAATCACACAAGTCGAGTGGAGAGAGACTCATGCATGTCCATTTGTAGTGATCTCCTAGTCGCATGCTTGTGATATGTACCCTCTTGGTGAGAATACCAAGGTGAACATGCATGACTCTACTCCACTATTCTAATTGAAGTGTAATTGAGTCAAGAATGAAGAGGGATAACACCCTATTTTATAGGAGGTTCTCTATTTTGTAGTGAATATTCTCACGAGGGAATTTTCTAATCTATGGATAGTTCCCTCAACATTAGACTAGCAAACATAGGAAGAATAATTACTAGGTGAGTGTGTAATATCTCCAACACCCCCCTAAACACTACTAGGGTGTAAACGAAGAATGGGTCTCGACAACAAGACTATGTTAGGTAATCAGTTTACAATGCATCTAATGAATGAACATTGAAAAAACAAGGAAACAGGGAAAACCTCATGGGAAACCACCCCCCCCGAAGTACAATGCATCAAAAATGAATAAGGAAAGAAAGCTAACTGCTAAGCAATTGTGTTCTTCACTCCAATGAGACCTTGTAATGTTGCAAGTTTATGCTTGGTGAATATTTTGTTGAATATGTAGATGTATGTACATATATGATGAAGTAGATGAACTAGTGAGATTTCCATGTATATTCACTTTCTCTTATCGAAAGGAATAATATCCAAATCCATTTCATTCATGGTAGTTTTCCAATATGGATTCCATTCAACCTCTACATAGGCCTATGGGTTATATGCTAGAACTATGTAACAATGCATGCAAATTACTAGTTCTATAGTTGTGAGTGCATGTGGATCTCCCTTAAATTGGGATCTCTGTTGGATTACTGGGAGGGGGGGTGAATCAATAATAAATAAATAATCATTTTTAACCATATAATCCAAGTGTTATATCAATGTAGCATTATCATCCAATAAATGCAGAGTAAATAAGCAATGAACAAATGAACAATCATACACATACATAGTACAATGGTGTTTTACGTGGAAACCCAAAGTAGGAGAAAACCACATAATTATTTTTCTTATATGTCTTGAATAATTACATTAATTGGAAGCACCAACTTCCTTTGTTTTCCAGCTGCAACTAGAAGGAGGCTCCAACCCCCTTGTTTCTCAGGCTACAACCTAAGGGAAGCTCCAACTCCCCTATTCTATGGCTACAACCAAAATGAGGCTACAACGCCCTATGTTCTCCGACTACAATCGGAAGGTGGATACAACCACCTGTCCTTGCCCGTCCAACTGCCCTGAAGTAGAAGTAGAATGATGGAACCACTTTCACACTATCATGGTGAGATATACCATTGTAAACCTGTACCAATAAACCTGAACCATGCATCAACCATGCATCAACCTGTACCTCAACCTGTAATCAACCTATACCATAAACAAGTGCATTAACCATGCACCAACCTGTAATCCACCTGTACCATAAACAAGTGTATCCAACCATGTACCAAGTATGTACCAATCATGTGTCAACTACTTTCCGACTATTACTCATCAATATGTACCAACATCATCAACTATACACCTCATGTATGTGCCAAAGCATCAACTACTTGTATCAACCATGTACCCAGCATGTACCTTAACCAAAATCCCTCATCAATTTCATCATCCAAATATGATTTGTAACTCTGTAATATACCTGGTGTATATGATCACATACCTACAAACCTTCCTTAACTTTCACATCAAGAGACTAGCATTTTCATCAAACTTTTCTATAGTCTCACATGACTAGTTTGGGATTAGTCAACAACCCTAACTTGAAATAATCCTAACTATGTACCTTTAATGAATAAAGATCTGAAAAATAGTACAAAATGTTCTTCAGTTTGTTTTATGCAATTTCTCTAGGTGTCACTACTTGGAACCTCTTAGAAAAGGAGTTATAGCAAAAATGGCATACCTTACTGAATTCTAGCTTATTCTAGAGAGAGAACTTGTAGAGCGTGCCCCACACGGAATATTTGTTGAGTCGATATGAAAATTGTACACAAAATAATATAGAATATACTCTAACCAACACATTTTGTCTTATTGAAATTGGATTTTTTATGAAGAAGTTATGACATTTTTACCCGAAACACTTGTTTTAGACTAGTTTCAGGACTAGCCACAAACCCTATTTTCCATGGAGTGTAACTCCAAAATTACAATGACCCACAAGATGAAATTATTACCATAGATACTTGGATATGTTTCCTCAATGGACTATCAATTTCACAATCTGAATCATTCTAGAAAAAATGTTATTGGGAAAATGGTGAGACGACCTGTAAATAACATACCTTAAAAAACATCATCAAAATAATTTATTTTCCTTTGAATTCCGACCTTCTTTTCTTCACCTTCCCTCTGAAATTCGGCTCAGATATCCTTTGGTTACCTCATTCACCTGTATATATTCAATATTCTCAAGTGTGATATAAAATGAGAGAGCCTTGCCTCTTATTTATACTCTCCAAGTAGCTTCCTTAAAAGCATCTTCTAGGTCACTTGACCCACTTTCCTTATTTTAGGGTTAACCCACTTCTAATTTCTCCATTAAATTTATTATTTAAATAATTTATTTTGTATTCACTTTGAATTATAGTACACTCATGACTTCACTTTATTATTTACCTTCTAAAATCTCTTAATCCACTTTGACTACTTTGACCTTTTGGGGCTTCTAGATGACATATGAGGGTCCTCCAACTTCGTAAGGCCATAATTCTCAAACCATGAGGATTTATGTGAAGTTACACATACCACCAGAAATGACATGACATGTACTATCCATATAGAATAGTATTACCTTCAAATATATTAAAACACATACCATTATACATGAAACAACCTTGGGTCCATTACCAAAACCTGTGTGCTACCAGAATTCACTACAGGACTTTCTTCAAGGGTTGACATCAATGAAAAAAAAAATTAATCAACAATATCCTCCTTTGGCATTGATGGAAACACTTTTATGCAATACTGAAATCATTTCATGCAATACTAAAGTCATATCATTCATGCCCCCCCTGGAACCATGCCTCTTTCCTCTGCATCTCTGTGACCATTGCTCCCCCTGGAATCATGCCTCTATCCTATGCATCTAATAAATATCTCCCCTTTTGTCATCAATGGAAAATGTATCTTTCCATATGGGGTTTCTCCCCCTAACTGAATCGTCCTCTTTATGGTGCTTCCTCATGTACATCTAAGACATATAAGATAGGCATTCAAAAAAATTCATTTTGGAGTAGAAATAACTCCGAGTCTCTGGTGAAGATACTCAAAGGCTTCCCATGGAAGTGGTTTTGTAAAGATGTCTGCCACTTGTTTTTTGTGCCCACATACTCAACTCTGATGTTCTTTTCTACAACCTTTTCCCATAGAAAGTGATATTTGATTGGAATGTGCTTCATCTTGGAGTGCATCACTGGGTTCTTTGAGATACTGATGGCGCTTGTATTATCACAATATATTGGAATGGGCTCATCATACTCAACTTGCTTATATTTTAGAGTTTGTTTCATCCAAAGAACCTATGTACATCATGTTGCTACTGCAATATACTCTGCCTCGGCTGTAGATAGAGATACTGATGATTATTTCTTGCTTAGCCATGATACTAAACACTCACCCAAGTAGAATGTTGCTTCACTGGTGCTTCGTCACTCATCAATAAAACTTTCCCAATCTGCATCTATGTAGGCAATAAGAGATAGATCCTTTCCTTTTGGATACCATAATCCAAACTCATTTGTTCCTTTGAGATATCTGAAAATCCTCTTCACTACTAACACATGTGATTCCTTTGGCGTTGCTTGAAATCATGCCACATGTCCAACTGCCTGCAATACATATGGTCTAGATGATGTCACATATAGTAGGCCACCAATAATTGACCTGTATTGCCTCTAATCTGTAGAATTTGAATCATCATCTTTGCTTAACTTGCAATTGGTTTGCATGGGAGTGATAACTGGTTTGCAATTTTCCATTCCAAACCTCTTTAGCATTTCTCTGATATGCTTGGTTTGAGAAATAAAAATTCCTTGGTTTCTTTGACGTATCTGAAGTCCCATAAAGAAGATTAGTTTTCCAAGTAATGACATTTCAAATTCATTCTGCATATCCTTTGCAAATTTCTGGCTTAAGCTGTGATCATCACTACCAAAAATAATATCATCAACATAAACTTCAATTAATAAAATACTATCTTGACTTACCTTGATGTAGAGGTTGTTTTCTGCACTTCTTTTTCATAACCCTGCCTGTTGTAGATATTTATCCAGTCTAGAGTATCATGCTCTAGGATCATGTTTTAGACCATACAAGGCCTTCTTTAATTTACACACATAATCTGCGTTCTCTGACAACTGAAATCCTTTTGGTTTTTCAGTTGGGATCGACACTCCATGGGAGTGTCCTTTAATCCAATATATATATCTCTCTTATTAACTCTCAAGAAATTCTTAGGCATATGAAGCTCAAGCAATCAAGTGACAATGGGAAAATCAAATGAACAAGGGGATTATGGTCTCAAAGTGGTATTGCTAGCATATATTTACCACGGGATTATGGTCTCAAAGTGATATCGCCAGCATAAATTTACCACTCAATTTCTTCTCTAAATGGTCCCCTGTGACCCTACATTTATATGGGAGATGGATTAGTGCAAATTCCCACTCGTAGTGTGAACATAAGGTTTTTTCGTCGGTCTCGCGTATGTGATGAATCGATTTCCAACTACCCTTCAATGCAGATAAGGTGTTAGACTTTTTCACATTGATTGTGCCGTTAGGAACATTCTTGACATGTTTGATTGATTTGCATGGCTTTCCAAGGAAAAGACGTTGCACAATTTGTGCAAAAGTCAATAGGGAAAATCACACAGATGTATGAAATCACTATCATATAGTTTTTTATCCACTATTTGAAGTGGAACCTAAGTGGCCATAGGGTAACTTTGTTCTATTGTATATTTGTCTATTGATGATGTTTTTTGGTGAATGCTTAAATATATTTGTGAACAACATTTAGGTGATAAAACCATGAAACCTAATATGTGTATTTGTCTATTGATGATGTTTCTTGGTGATTGCTTAAATATATTTGTGAACAACATTTAGGTGATAAAACCATGAAACCTAATATGTGGACTTGTACAAAAATATCTCCTTCAGATTTTTAGGAACATGAGGGAAATGAGGGATCCAAGATTTTCTTTGGTTTGTACCATTCATTATCAAACCTAGATATTTGTTAGGATTGCTATAGCACTTTGTCTATGCTTTGCTAATTTTTAAGGATCTCATTTCTTGTTCACCAAGTTATCTTTTGTCTCTCACATAGGAGTCAAATGATAAGGCATAGTGTGTAGTATGTACCTTCATACACCACAATATGACTTCAAGCTAGTTCTCAAACCATAGGGGTACCCTCAAATATCATAAAAAATCAAAAACATAAAACATTACGTTTATGCTAATAAGAAAACTCCAAACTCAAATTTGAAAAGCATCTAGACTGCCAACAATATCCATCCTTGTACCAGGAAAAAAATTTCATTTTGCATTCATATTAAGACAAAATCTGTGGCATCTTCGAATTATCATATCAAATAGTTCAATAAAATCTATTGGAATCTTTACTTTCTAGTAGCATCAAACCGGTAGTACACTCCATTCGACAGAGTGAATGGTTTTCCTTGACTTTCCCCATCTATATCCCGACCATAGGGAACTCACAATCAATGCAATGGAATAAGGATGGAGTGGAGGAGTAGACAACTGTTAAAAGGACAAGTCTCTGCCACTTGTGATTCTACATGTTAAATGGACTATGCTTAGTTAAAACAATTCATGTGAGGCCCGGGAAAGATAAAAGATAAAGATAATGTATAAAGATAATAAAAAAATCATTGCACCCCAAAAAAACATGTCCTATGTTGAATACATCATTGATTGGTCTAAATTGGCAAGTCATTGTGATGCAGGAGCATCGCTCCAAGCCAGCAATGCGCCAGCCAACTAGCCCACTCAGCGCGCATTCAATGGGGAGAGGAGAGACACAACCCTCTCACTTTCAAATTTTGAATTTGAATAAATGTATTAAATGCTTGTAAGGCTGGTAGAGCCATAAAGCTATGCATATGCGCAGGCTTTAAATGTAGGTTTCCTTAAATAGGTTGTAAGGATGGGATCTAGATCCGATTCAGACTAGAAACCATTCAATATAATCGAATGTAAATTAATGAGAGTAGGTAGCTTGGAGGGAAGAGCTCGAGGAGCCCCCTTTTGTAAAAATACCTACTTTTGTATCTATAGGAGTAGCTGGGTAGTTGGGTAAGTCACATAAAGAGTTAGAATCTACGAGAGTATAGTAGATAGGAAGAGCCGAGACTCTGTAAGAAGTCTGAGATCTAACACATTGTAAACAAAGGAATTTTATATTAATACAAATAGCAGTTTCATGCATGTTATTCTATGGTTGCATGAATGTCTTTGTGTGTTCATTATATGTTGTAGATGTATTATGTAGGTGTGCGTTTGTAGGGACAGACAAAATTCATTGTCTACTGGGTTCTTTGATTCAGGTTGGGTTCTTTGAGGCTTCATGCCAAGAGGGTGTGATAGAATGTTGCGGGTTCTGAAAGCCAATGCATAGATGCACTCCTGAATTCTGCGGAATTTGGGCAAGGACGTTCTAGGAGGGTGCACTAGCTAAAGTTTTAGGCTCAAGAAGGAATCCTCAAGGTTGTTGAATACCTTGGAGGTAGGACTGTGCAGAGAAAAGAAAAAAAGAAGATAGAATCTCTGAGGAGTTCTGTAGAGCTTTGCTAGGAGGGCATTGAGCAGATACACGGGTTGCATTGAGGAGAAGAACTCTATCTTGAGTTCAGAGAAGACATAAATTATGAGGAATTCTAGGAAATCTCTGCTAGGAGGGCATTGAGAAAGTTCACAGAGTGCACAGGAGAACTCTGCTTAGACTTAGTTGAAGGGAACAAAATCACTAAGGGATTATGTAGGATCTCCGCCAGGAGGGCATTGAGTAAGTGCCAGTTTGCACAGGAATAAATTTTAGATTTTTGAGGGAGAAGGAAGTGTCAAAAGGACCCTCACAGGGTTGTTGAATACCCTGCAGACTCAGCAAGGAGTTGCTTAAGTAAGAGACTATCAAGAGGGCATCAAATTCTCCATCTGAGGGAGAGAAAAGGGTTAAGTCCCTTAGAGGTCTGAGAAATAGAGAAGCTCAGGATAGACAACACCTTCATGTGTGCATGGACCCTGTAGGAATCACAGAGGTCATGAAAACCTTTCAAGGTTTCAGAAAAGAGAAGCTTGGGAGGAAAAGTTCTTTTGAGCACAAGAGCGACAACTATAAGGAGTGCAGAAGTCGAAGAATCCTTTGAGGATTCAAAGAGGACAAAACTCAGGAGGAGAAACACTTTCACACACAAGCCATAAGCCAAGAGGTGGCAGAGGCTAACGAAAACCCTTTGGAAGGTTTGAGTTCGAGAAGCTCAAAAGTGGAAGTTCCTTCAAAAACGCAGAAAGAAGTCGTCAGTGCAGGATTCATAGCAGGAGTAAAGGCCGAGGCCTTTTGAAGCTTGGAAAATCTTCCAAGGTAGGAAGAAACAGAGCGCACAAGGAGGAGTTACAACTGTCGTCATATCGAGCAAAGGAAAATATCTGGACCATTGAAGTTTCACGTCCAGGCAGTTCAGGAGAGCGCAATGGAAGAGAGAAGATCTAGGCCATCAGATCTTGCATGGATAGCCGATAGCCATCGGATACAGGAGGATTTGCATGAGGTTTAATCCTCATATGCAAAGGAGAGGATCCACTAGATCATTTTGGCACATAGGGGTTTTGGACACTGGGAAGTTGAAGGATCAAGGTTTGGTCGCGGAGGATTTGCGAAATTGCAAATCCCGAAGTCCCGAAAAGTGCACACGGACAAGGGTTCGGGGAGATCCCTGAAAGGAGAATTTTGATATTTAGGCTATCGAAAGATGCAGGGGTAAGATTTTGGAACTCTTGACCCATAGAATCCCAAAAGGATTTGAGCCATTGGATCAAGGGAGCCTTTGAACGTTGATCTTGCTTAGGAGAAGGAGGACTAGAGTTTTAGGATTTTGGTACTTCGATACTTCGGATACTGGGAGTATGAGAGGGTAGGAACTTGAGCAATGGGATTCGTGAAGTTTCAAAACATGAATTTCTGAAAGCATCTAGGAGAATAGCACCAGTTCAGATTTCAGCATACCAGGATTCGAGATTTCGAAATTCCCAGAGGCAAGGAGTCCGGGCTCTTGGGGACGAAAACCCGAAATTGAGAAAGTGTAATGAGCAGGGTGTCGAAGATGAGGTTTCCGGGTTTTGGCATACCGGGGATCCCACAGACAGATAATCAAGAAACTTCACATCGGGAGTCTCGAAGTTGCGAAGCGCGACATAGCTTTGGAGGAGAAAGTGGCCAAGATTCGACATTTCGGCCGACCCGAGGACTAAGAGCCGGGGCTTTTGGTATTGGAAAACCTGAAGTAGGCTAAGGTCACGAGAAAGTGGTCCCATGGATCAAGATATGGTCCAAGGGAAAATTTTTGATGAGCACCATTTCAACATTTCGGCTTATTGGGTTGTAGAGAATCGAAGAGGCAGAGACTCTCGACAGTAGGACTCGCGGAGTCCCGAAATCCAAAATCCCTTTTTTTCGGAAAAGGTAGCGGTCGTGTCGAAGGCCGTGTGCAGGTGAAAACTTGCATCTTGTGCATGTTAATGTAGGTGGAGGTTTCAGGGGAATGGACCTGTGGATTCACTGAAGGTTCCAGTAGGAATCAAAGGAGCCTCTTTGGCTCGAAGTGAATTTGGAACGATCTTGTAGTGGATCTCAGCCCGAGGGCTACTGGTCTACGTCAATGTGGTATCATAGCTTGACTCTGTTTGTATATTGTAGGAAGAGGAAGCGAGAGGAGAAAGAGTACCCTGATACACATCAGTTTGGTATCAAAGGAAGGCAGAGTATTGAGACTCTATGGTGATTTCTCGCAGGTACGCAGCAGTCAAGAAGACAATCGAGAGGACTGTAGGGGATGCTGGAATCACTCAGGGTTGTAGAGTGACAACCATATATTTTCTAGGAGGGAAATTTGAAGGCAGGAATATGGCTACTGAAGGCCATGGACGTGGTGGAAAGAAGAACCACCAGTAGTAGAGAAACGATGAGATGGATAAAGAGATTGCTGAGATCAGAGCGAGGATGGAGGAACTTTCACTGCAGGTGCAGCAGGATGCAAGATCACATTGGGTATATGAATGGACCATGAAAATGAAGGTAAAATGGCTAGTCAGGGAGATGTTGGCCAGAAGATAGTAGAGGCTATTGAAAATATGGCTAAGGTATGCTGAAAGCCTCAGGGATGATGAAGAGGAAATGGTTCAGATATGTGAACCAGAAGCTGAGAGAAATCTCAGTGATGTTGAGGATGAACAGAGGTCACAAGATGATCTCATAGACTGCTAGGTGGGTAGGGGAAAGGAGATGAGACTGTCTGAAATTATCAGGAGTTCAGAAGTGAGTTCATGTCAGTAGGGAGCGTTGATGGAGATGGGATCGATTGATCTCAAAGACTGCCAAGAGGGCAGAACATAAATTCCCAATTGCCAAGAGGGCAATGAAATGAGGTCGTTGTGGGATCTCATAGACTATCAGGAGGACAATGAGGGAATTTTTCATTTCCAGGAGGGAAATGAGGTGAGATCACTGCGGGATCTCATAGACTACCAAGAGGGCAGGACCAAAAATTCAAATTGCCAGGTGGGCAATAAGATGAGATCCGAGGATATCATAGACTGCCAAGGGGGAAGCAGAGAAATCCCATGTTGCCAGGAGGGCAAGGGAGAGAATATGAGCTCATAGATGAGTTCATATTAGCAAGGACAACTGACAAAGGAGAATGATTAGAAGGACATTTTGATCATTGGAGGAATTGAAATATTCCTACCACTTAGCTTAGTTGGGGCTAAAACCTGTGTTGCAGATGCAAAAATAGTATAAGGACAGCTAGCAAAAACTATCATGGAAGAAGAAATGGAGCTTCCACTGATAACTGCCCAAGCAGAAGGAGATGAGCATTCATAATAATTGCTCGAAAATTTCAGCCAGGAAGCTAAAATGACTGTAGCATTGGAGCTTGCAGCAAGAGAAAAAGAAGAGGAAGCAGACAACATAGATTTTGCTGAGTTGTATCAAGAGTTTGAAGCCCTGGAGAGAAGGGTGAAGGTGTAGGGCATGCACATCCAACAGATCAGGTTGGAGACAGATGAAGGAGCATACCATCCCAAGGAGGAGCTGGGAGAGGTTGGACTTGAGCCAACACAAAGAGATATGGCAGCAATAGAGCCGTCACAAGAAGAAGCTGAGAAACAGGTCAGTGATAGGATTGCAGAATTAAAATCTACAGCAGGGTGGCAAGTTGAGGCCATAAGAGATGGAGAAGATGAAATGGGAGATCATGATGATCTGGCCATTTGCGGAGAGAAATTGTAGCATAGGAGGCTGCATGAATAGAGCCAGCCAGGGCAGCAGCTGGAAGAGGGGATAGAATAGCTCAAAAAGCTGATGTTGAAATCAACAGAAGAGATCAGCAGAGGGAAGCTGAACAGGAAAGGATCTGCCGAAAAAGCAGGGAAGAAGCAGCAGTAGTAGAGAGGTGGAGCAGATAGACAACTCCAAAGAGTTGTTTGGGATCCAGGTGGATTTCAACAGCTAGGGTGGAGAGCTCATAAACACGAGCTCATGAATTTTTCACAGTAGAGGAGTATGATGCAGGAGCATCGCTCCAAGCCAGCAACGCGCCAGCCAACCAGCCCACTCAACGAGCATTCAATGGGGAGAGGATTGGCGCAACCCTCTCACTTTCAAATTTTGAATTTGAATAAATGTATTAAATGCTTGTAAGGCTGGTAGAGCCATAAAGCTATGCATATGCACAGGCTTTAGATGTAGGTTTCCTTAAATAGGTTGTAAGGCTGGGATCTAGATCCGATTCGGACTAGACAACCATTCAATATAATCGAATGTAAATTAATGAGAGTAGGTATCTTGGAGGAAAGAGCTCGAGGATCCCCCTTTTGTATCTAGAGGAGTAGTTGGGTAAGTTGAGTAGAGAGTTAGAATCTATGAGAGTAGAGCAGAAAGGAAGAGTCGAGACTCTGTAAAAAGTCTAAGCTCGAACACATTGTAAACAGAGGCATTTTATATTAATACAAACAACAGTTTCCTGCATGTTATTATATGGTTGCATGAATGTCTTTGTGTGTTCATTATATGTTGTAGATGTATGTTGTAGGTGTGTGTTTGCTGGGACATAAAAAATTCATTATCTGTTGGGTTCTTTGATTCAGGTTGGGTTCTTTGAGGCTTCATGCCAAGAGGGCGTTGGGGGTTCTGAAAGCCAGTGCATAGCTGCACTCCTGAATTCTACATAATTTGGGCAAGGACGTGCCAGGGGGGTGCACCAGCTGAAGTTTTAGGCTCAGGAAGGAAGCCTCAAGGTTGTTGAATACCTTGGAGGTAGGACCATGTAGAGGAAAGCACAAAAGAAGAAAAAATATCTGAGGAGTTCTGTAGAGCTCTGCCAAGAGGGCATTGAACAGATGCACAGGTTGCATTGAGGAGAAGAACTCTATCTTGAGTTAAGAGGAGACAGAAATTTTGAGGAATTCTAGGAAAGATCTGCCAGGAGGGCATTGAGCAAGTGCACAGAGCGCACAGGAGAACTCTGCTTAGAGTTTGTTGAAGGGAACATAATCACTGAGGGATTCTGCAGGAGCTCCACCAGGAGGGAGTTGAGTAAGTGCCAATTTGCACAAGAAGAACTTTTAGAGTTCTGAGGGAGAAGGAAGTGTCGAAAGGACCTTCATAGGGTTGTTGAATACCTTGCAGACTCATCAAGGAGTTTCTTGAACAAGAGACTGCCAAGAGGGCATCAGATTCTCCATTTGAGGGAGAGAAAAGGGTTAAGTCCCTTAGAGGTCTGAGAAACAGAGAAGCTCAGGACATACAACACCTTCATGTGTGCATGGACACTATAGGAATCATAGAGGTCGTGAAAACCTTTCAAGGTTTTAGAGAAGAGAAGCTTAGGAGGAAAAGTGCTTTTGGGCACAAGAGCGACAACTACAAGGAGTGCAGAGGTTGAAGAATCCTTTGAGGATTCAAAGAGGACAAAACTCAGGAGGAGAAACACTTTTTTGCATAGGCCATAAGCTGAGAGGTGTCAAAGGCTAAAGAAAACCCTTTGGAAGATTTGAGTTAGAGAAGCTCAGGAGGGGAAGTGCCTTCGAAAATGCAGACAAAAGCAGTGAGCACAGGCTTCGTAGCAGGAGTAAAGGCCGAGGCATTTTGAAGCTTGGAAAATCTTCCTAGGTAGGAAGAAATAGAGTGCACAAGGAGGATTTACAACTATCATCGGATTGAGTAGAGGAAAAGATCTATACCGTTGAAGTTTCACGTCCAGGTAGTGCAGGAGAGTGCAGTGGAAGAGAGAAGATCTGGGTTGTCAGATCTTGCATGGATAGCTGATAGCAATCAGATATAGGAGGAGTTGCATGAGGTTTAATCCTCATATGCAAAGGAGAGGAGTCGTGAGATCATTTCGGCACATCGAGGTTTCGAACACCAGGAAGTTGAAGGATGAAGGTTTGGTCACGAAGGATTCACGAAATTGTGAATCCCGAAGTCCCAAAAAGTGCACACGGACAAGGGTTCAGGGAGATTCCCGAAAGGAGAATTTCAGTATTTCGGCTACCGGAAGATGCAGGGGTAAGAGTTCAGAACTCTTGACCCATAGAATCTCAAAAGGATCTAAGCCATTGGATCAAGGGAGGCTTTGAGCATTGATCTTTCTCAGGAGATGGAGGACCGGAGTTTTAGGATTTCGGTACTTTGGTACTTTGGATACCGAAAGTATGAGAGGGTAGGAACTTGAGTAACGGGATTCACGAAGTTTAGAAACGCGAATTCCTGAAAGAGTCCAGGAGAATAGCGCCGGTTCATATTTTGGCATATCAGGATTCAGGATTTTGGAATTCCCAGAGGCAAGGAGTCTGGGCTCTTGCGGATGAAAACCCCAAAATCAAGAAAGTGTGATGAGCGGGGCGTCGAAGACGAGGATTTTGGGTTTCATCATACTAGGGATCCCGCAGACAGAGAATCAGGCAACTTCGCATCGTGAGTCCCGAATTTGCGAAGCGTGACACAACTTTGGAGGAGAAAGTGGCCAGGATTCAACATTTCGGGGATCGACATTTCGGCTGACCCGAGGACTAAAAGTTGGGGCTTTTGGTATTGGAAAACCTGAAGTAGGCTACGATCACGAGAAAGTGGTCCCATGGATCGAGATATGGTCCAGGGGGGAAATTATTGATGAGCGCCATTTTGGCATTTCGGCTTATCGGGTTTTGGAGAATCGAAGAGGCAAAGACTCTCGACAGCAGGACTTGCAGAGTCCCAAAATTTGAAATCCCTTTTTTTCGGAAAAGTTCATGGTCGTGTCGAAGGTCGTGGGTAGGTGAAAACTTGCATCTTGTGCATGTTAGCACAGGTGGAGGTTTTGGGGGAATGGACCTATGGATTCACTGAAGGTTCCAGTAGGAATCAAAGAAGCCGCTTCGGCTCGAAGTGAATTTGGAACGATCCTGTAGTGGATCTCGGCCCGAGGGTTGTTGGTCTATGTCACATTGATCGACTTCCAGGTACAATTATCGAGTTTCTAGTATTTTCTATGTTGTAGTGAATAAGCCATTTTTTTTATTCTAGTGAATAAGACATTTTTATACCGACTTGTTGTGAATATGTCATTTTTTAAAGCCCAGAGGTAATGATATTTTAATTTCTTCTGGGTGAATATGCTTTGAATTTTATTTATTTTTTTATAATATTATATTTATTAATTTTTTATAATGTTGTATATAAACATTTTGATTTTTTTTTTTTTTAATATAGTATTGTATTTATTAATTTTTTATAATGTTGTATACATATTTGTATTAAATGAAATTTTTGAAAAATAAAAAAATTGTTTTTAAATTTCTTATTTTTTATTTTATTTTGAGTTTTCCTTGATATTTATGGTTGATTTGACAATTTTTATGCCTCTTGAAAATCATTTATCAAATAAATAAAATCATTTTGAAAGAGCCCCCATCATGAAGGCATAGGACCCTTCATGCCAACAACCAGATCGCCTTCCTTATACATAGCCTCGAGCCTTGGTAATGCTAATCATCATAGAGCCTGTGCCAATAGCCAATTGTTTTTGTGCAGATCTAATTCAGATCATACATTTATCATTATCCATCCATTTATGGAAATGAAAAGGGAGATGCTCCTCAATAAGTTTTTACTATCCCATGTTATGGGTATAGTTTCCCACAAATGTTATTGGCTATTATGTTTTGCATCCATCACATCACCCATGAGGGAAACCTAGACTTCAAGCAATGAAGCATCACATCCAAACCAACAAAAGGTTCTTCTCCAACAATGAAGCATCACTTCCAAGCAATGAAGCATCACATCCAAAATGATAGGGTATAAATTATTTTGATTTGCTAAATTTTATAGCAAATCTCAAAACGAAACCATTTAAAACCTCAAAACGAAACCATTTAAAACCTGGTAACTAAGTAGGAAATTTATTAATACATAATCATAATAATAATATGCTTGCTTAACATTCCAACGTCCATCTCATTTTTGGTGCACATCAATCTTGCAAAGGCTAACGTCAGTAGAATAACATAACCATTATAGAATTGAATCGATAGAGTGGACGCCTCATTCAACACTAAACTAACCATAAGTACTAAACCCTACAAACACATTGTACTTCACCCTAACCCCTAAACCCTACAAACACATAGTACTTCACCCTAAACCCTACAAACACATAAGTACGTCAATCGAACATCAACACACAATCTTCGACTACATTTATTCTTTCCCATACCTGCAATGAAAAAACAATGTAATCATGTACAGAAAGTAAAATCATGACACCTTTCTCCCTATTAGTATAAGTTGGTCTACTTGGTATAAGAGAGAGAACATATTTTACTACGCTCAAGAAAGAGAGAGAAGAGATTTTACTGTGCTCAAGAAAGAGAAGAGATTTTACAAAAGCTATTAGTATAAGTTGGTCTACTTGTCATTACCTTCTATAACTATAATATGGTCTAGAAGTTGTAGTTGGTATGGTATTGAGTGCTGGAGTTGTTGGCCTGTTTTTCGTAGTCACCCTGGATTTTTTGGGTGTTGTTGTCACCATGGTTGTTGACTTGTCTATCATTTATCGACGATGTTTACCATTGAGTTGCTTGATTGTTTGGTAACAGAAAGTTCGTATCAAAATCGATTGGCCATTAAATTCATTGCATGCACCCATTGGGGATAGTCTCTTTCAGAATGTTTCTCTTGATGATATGTACAGAAAGAGTCAGAGGCTACATTACCCAAATCGACGTTTAAGTTGGCTGGGGGAGGTTCAATTTCTTTGAAAGGTGGGTTTCTCTTGAAAAAAGTTTTATAAGGCCTTTGACCTTGCTTTCCTTCCTTGAAACTTCTCTTCATGTCTACTATTTCATTCGAGAGTTTATTTATCATCTGTTGTAGGTATTCTATGTCTCTTCTTCCCTTTTCGAGACCTTGTTCTGTTTGTTTCCCTGGAGGTCTAGTCAACAACAACCCTCTCCTAGGTGGAGGATGAACATCCTTCTTAACTACTAAGACATGGCCCTCTTTGCCTCCCTTCATTTGGAATTCAATCATTTTGGCATCCTCGAAATTCTCAGCTAGGGTATGTTTGGCATCCCTTTTCACAAACATAGAAATAGACGCAGGGAGAGCATTAGCATATACCTCAATTTGCAACTCCTAGGTAGTTTTAGCTTCACGTTGAAATTTATTCAAGATAATGGTAAAACATTGATTGAAGTCTTTAACCTTCTCTTTTGAACTAATGGTGGCAGCGAAGAGTTCATCCATCAAAGATCCTGTGGTGGTTTCTTCTGCAAATTTGTCTAAGAAATCCTTTTGAAACTTCATCCAACTAGTTATAGACCCTACGGGAAAGTTAAAATACAAAGTCGAGGTTGAGTTCTCAAAAGTATAGGGAAACAATCTACATACTACGTCCTCATGTTGTACGTTCATTAGTCTTATCAATAGTATGAGTTTTTTAATATGGTCTTCAGGTAATCTGAAGGTTTCAGGGTCAAACTTGGGAAGTAATTTTTCTAGATGTCGAGGGAAGTTATGTACCCGTCCTTGGATTTCCAGAGAATTTCTAGACAACCAAGGTTGGTTATTTGGAGGTGGATTTCCTGTCTCTTCATTGTTATCGTTATTATCCTCCATGTCATCTGATTCCAAAACTGAGTGATCCGAATTAAACCCTTCTTCTTCAGATTCAAAATCATTCAGTTTAGAGTAGTTACCAGCTGGTGTTTCGAGGATTAGGTTAAGGCTTGTTCGATATCAGTGAGGGAAAAAACTATCAGGTCTTCTACTATGTGAACAAAAACCTGGTCGCGGGTATAGACCACCGTTATTCTTACTTATTTTCTACGAGGAGTGATGGGGCTAAGGGAAACGATCTAATTTGTCGAGCGTAATCTCTTGTGATTGTTCCAAATTGGTTCAACTCCTCGTGAGGAAGATCATAAGGTATTTCAGAGAATAGGTTTTCTTCCTCGTTCTGGGTTGAGTTACTCATTTCAGGAGTACTCTCTATATGTGGGTTGTCTTGATACTGACGAGCCATGCATGTGGGATATTTTGAATCTCTAGGCTATGCGAGCTATTATATCATAAATGTTGTTAGCCATTCATTCTTCATCCCTCCTTGGTTGTACACTTGTCTTCCTCGGTTGTCTTGGTTGTTAAATTGTGTACCTCAGTTTCCTTGGTTATTGAATTGATTTCCTTAGTTGTTGCCTTGTTTTCCAAAGTTACAATCGGTGTTGATGGGGTTGATCAAGCCGATATTGTTGTCGGTATTGACGTTGGGGCTGAAAATGTGGGGGATACAATTGACATTGGGCCCTTGTCCACTCATGTTGTTGGATTTTAGAAGACTTACAGTTGCTGCGAAATCTGCTAAACAAAAAAATGCCACTTAAACTCATGGCTTAGACACCACTTAAACACCAAATATACCTACAGCTTATAATATTTGTAACACCAAATAAGTTTGCATGGAATGACAACTTATAATAGCTTATGAAAATACAAAATGTAAAACCTTAACATTAGTATACATTAGGACGTGAATACTCAACCAGATCCCAGAGTCGGTAAGCAAGAGGTGAGAAATACAATGGCATAGCCTTCATTATATAGGAATGGGCAGACTCCAAAGTTGGATCTAGACTCATTGCATGTCAATTCCATTCAGTCGCATTAAATTATTTCAAGTACAGGATCAATGCGAAATCCAATCAGTACCACTAAATTATTTCACGTACAGGGTTGATTTTGAATTTTTCATTACATCTGAAACCATTCATGGATGCCAAGGGAAAGATACACCTTTTCATGGATGCTAATGTAGAGGTCAAGCTACACCTTGTCATGGATTCCATTGTTTCCTAGCCCATTCAATGCCTTTTAGATTTATTGTTTTTTATGTTTTTCTTTTATTATTCAAGGGAAGATTTGGGGGAAAATGTCTTGGCTTGGTGACCAAAGGTGACAACATTACCCACAAGCATTTCATGGAGATGAGAAGGCTAGATTGTGATGAGACCCTCTTTTTCTTGGCTATGCCACCAAGAGCCACCACCCTGGTTTGGTGCCCAGATAGATGGTAGTGTCATACCGTTACATGCCCATGGTCATAAGAGATTGGCTCATAATCAGACCTCACATCCACCAACTAATACCTTGAGTGCTACTATATTATAGTGTAATGATCCCAAGACAAATCTTTTCTTGGAATCACTAACTACTACTGATCTATTGATGTGCAGGTATTTATTGAATTATTAAGTGCATACAAGATTCATCAACACATGAAGATCACAATAAATTCAAGATGTAGAAGCACAAGAAAAGATCTGACCTTTTTATTATGAGCAATGTAAGATCAATACAATAGATGGCTGATCTGGCATAAACCTCAGATGGTCATACAAGCAATAGATGTGAGCTGCTACAAAATGCTCCCAACAATACAAAATAAGCCTCCAAAGGCTGGATATACAATGAAGATTGAATCAAGTAGATCTAAGCCATACTAATGCTCAACCTCCAACCTGGAAAGTGCCACGCCTGCTAGAATGTTGAAGCCCTCAATAATTCGGCCCTGCTACCAAAAGTGTCCAATCATCCCAAGAAATATGCCAAATGATAGATCGGGCAACTGTAAGGATAACCCAGATGTCCAAATTCCCAAATCCACTCTCAAATCCTGTAGATCTGAATTCCTCCACTGAATGATACACCCCACTGGTTGAATGAAACCCTAGCTGGTTCGACCCTGATGAAGGAAGCCTCCAAATGCTCTAAAACTCTCCAAGAATATAGATCAGTCTATGAGAATCCCGTGGGAGAATTTTCAGACTCAGATCTCAAGCAGTTCTCCCTAGATCTGAGTTTTATTGAATCATAGGATGTCCCCTATGGCTCCAAGACATCCCAACCTATAGAAAAATGTAGAATGATGATAACCCTCCAGAAAATCCCTCAAACTGATGGTCCTACCCTTGCAAACAAAACCCAACTGTCGGAATGGCCCCAGGCCCTCAAGATAAGCTAGATCGAACCTCCCTCTAGATGATGGTGCACCCTTGTTGGAAACACAAGAACAATATGGCCTGCTACCTTTTGAAGTGCTAGATGGAGATGGGCTGAGACTAGAATGGTGTGGAGGAGTCTTTCATCCCCGAGACCAAGCTGCAGAACAAGGTGAGTGGATATTTCACCACTGAGTTGCTCACAAGGGATTGTAAAACAAAACCCCAAAAATGAATGCTCAAGAGCAATAGCAAATGCTAATCCAAAACCAGAATTCCTAATAGGTGTGCCCCAACCTCTTACTTATACTTTTTCCTTCTAATTCTCTGTTGAGTTAGGTTAACTCCCATGGTTAATCTTCTATTCTTCTATTGAGTTATCTTTTACCCTTAATCCCTTTTCCTTTCTTAAGTCAACTTAAAAATATAACTTTATCCTCCTTGACTTCCCCCCTTTAGTGTAAGACTATGACCTAGTGGGGGTGCCCAGGCCACTGAGTCTCCACATCACCTCTCTAAGAGGTGGGGGACATTACAGTCTCCCCTACTTGAAATTACTTGTCCTCAAGCAATTCCAAACCTACTTCTCTTACCACGCGTTCCTGCTCCCAAGTGGCATCCTCAATGGGTAAATCCTTCCACCTGATCAGGTACTCCTTGATGCTTCAGTTTCTGAGCCTCTTCTCTCGAACTTCTAGTACCTCCTCCAAAATTAAAACAAGCTGTCCCTCCTCATCCATGGGGGGTAATACCTCAATAGGCCTGATGTGTTGACCAAGGACTTTCTTAAGGAATGAGACATGAAAAACGTTGTGAATTATGCTACCCTGTGGAAGCTCCAGCTCGTAAGCTATGACCCCTATCCTCCTACTAAATTTGTAGGGTCCAAAGAAATGTGGTTGCAGTTTATCCACTCCACTTCTTTTAATGGAAGCCTGCCTGTATGGTTGCAGCCTCAAGTAGACTAAATCGCCAACCTCAAAAGTCTGGTCAACTCTGTGCTTGTCTGCTTGGACCTTCTGCTGGTTTTGTGCCCTATGTAGAAGATCCTTCAATTCCTTGAGAATGTCTTGGCTTTGTTGTACCCAATCCTACACCATGGGTGCCCTACTATCCCCAAAGGCAATCTCCACAAAGGAAAGGGGATCATAGCTATATAAAGCTCTAAAGGGTGTCATGCCTATGGATACATGATGGGTGGTGTTGTAGCAATATTATCCCAAGTGCAACCATCTGACCCATGCTTTCTGTTGTCCTGCTACGTAATTTCTGAGGTAGCCTTCCACCCATTTGTTGACTATTTCAGTCTAACCATTCGTCTAAGGATGATAAATAGTACTAGGAGTCAATGTCGTACCTACTAATCTGAACAACTCTTGCCAAAACGTACTCATGAATCTGCTGTCCCTGTCACTGATAATGGTCTTGGGTAGGCTGTGTAGTCTGAACACCTCTCTGAAAAATAATTCGGCCACCTATGCCACGCTGAAGTCTATGGCTATGGAAAAGAAGTGTGCAAACTTCATCAATCTATCCACCACCATGAAAATGAAATCCTTCCCCTGTGCTCTGGGCAAACCGGTGATGAAATCCATGGATATACTTTCCCACTTGTGTTCTGGAATGGGTAGGGGTTGCAACAGTCCTGCAGGGTGCGTGTTCTCATCCTTGTTTTCTTGGCATGTGGTGCACTCTTTGACATGCTTAATCACATCCTCCTTGAGGCCTTTCCATGCAAACCTCTCTCTCACCTACCTGTACGTCTTACTGATGCCCTGATGTCCTGCTACTGGTGAGTTATGACATGCATGCAAGATCTTAGCTTTGAGAACTGATCTAGGAATGAAGAAGATTCGACCTTTGTAATAAATGAGGTCCTTTATGACCTTGAAGTTGTCATCCTGTATTTGTCCATCCAATAGTTGACAAATGAACTAATCCTTTGCATATTCCACTATCAAGTGATCCTTCTAGTCAATTGACATACCAGACATGGAAAAAATGGATGGCCTCCTGGATAATGCATCGACTACTGCGTTGTTCTTCCCCTTGACAAATTCAATGTCAAAGTCATAGGCCTGTATTTTTCTTACCCATTTCTGCTATCTTTCATTCAAATATTTCTACTCCAGTAGATATTTAAGACTATTATGGTCTGATTTGACCACAAACCTTGCACCTACGAAATATTTCCTGAATTTGGCTAGTGCATGCATGATAGCCAACATTTCTTGTCGTAAATGTTGTAAAGTGGTTCAGGAGCTCTGAGTTTCTAAATTTCATAGGAAATGGGGTGTCTATTCTACATCAACACGGCCCCTATACCTTCCCCCGATGCATCACACTCCAAGGTGAAGTGTATGTCGAAATCTGGGAGAGCTAGAACTGGACAGGTACTCATGACTTCTTTCATTTTATCCATCGTGGCTTGGGCCTCGTCACTCCATTTGAAGGACCCATTTTTGTTCAGGTTAGTCAAGGGTGTGCATAGTTGAGAGAACCCTTTAACAAATTTCCTATAGTATGTGCATAGGCCCAGGAATCCCCTCATTTCCGTAAGTGTCTTTGGAGTAGGCCATTCCCTAATGGCTATTATTTTCTCCTGGTGTACCTGTACTCCTTTTCCCCCTATGATGTGTCCCAAGTAGAGTACCTCTGTCATCCCAAACTCACACTTGGATTCCTTGGCGTATAGTGATTGTTCTTCCATGATTGACAGGATTTGGTCCACATGTCGAAGGTGTTCCTCCTAGGTTTTGTTGTAAATGAGTAAGTCATCAAAGAATACCAACAAGTGTTTCCTCAGTTGTTTGTTGAACACACGGTTCATGCAGGACTGGAATGTGGTTGGGGCATTGGTTAACCCAAATGGCATTACCAAAAATTCATAATGGTCGTAGTGAGACCTAAAGGCTATTTTTGAGATGTCCTCCTCCCTCATCTTGATTTGATGGTAGCCCGAACGGAGATCATTTTTTGTGAAATAGATAGCTCCATGCAGCTCATCCAACAACTCATCAATCCTGGGTATGGGGTACCTATTTTTTATCGTATTTTTATTCAAATCTTGGAAGTCAATGCACATTCTCATTGTTTTGTCCTTTTTCTTAACCATGACTACTGAAGAAGCGAACGGGATTGAACTCGGCCCGATGTGTCCCATGTCTAGAAGCTCTTTGATGGCCTTCTCTATCTTATCTTTATACTTCTTGGGATGCCTATAGGGTGTGGTGATAACTGGTTTAGCCCCTGCTTCTAGCTCAATAATGTGCTCAAACCCCCTGTCTAGTGGCACTCTCGGAGGAATCGGCCCAAACACCTTGTGGTGCCTGTCAAGGATATTTTTAATCTCCGGAGCATAGTGCACCTTTCCCTTCTAGTCCACTCATGTTGAGACTTTACATTCTATAGCGTATACAATTTCTTCCCTTCTGAAGATGGCTTCCATCCTCTTGGCCGTGACCACTCTGGCGGAGTTACCTGTCATGCCTCTGAGCACAACCTTTCATCCTCCTTCCTCTACAAAGGACATTTCCATGGTATTTTAATTGGTGGTGATGGGATCTAAAGTGTTGAGCCACTGCACCCCTAGGATGATGTTGGTATCGGGAAGATCCATCACATACACATCCTGAACTAACTCATGCCTTCCTAAGGTGAGTTTCATACTTTCTATGTATCTGTCATAGGGCATAGTACTCCTTCCTTCTACCTCTACTTTGAACCCTTCGAACTCTACTGTAGGTATGTGCCTCCTCTTTAGTAATGTCTCATCAATGAAATTGTGGGAAGCTCCTCCATCAATCAAAACCGAGCCTCTATGTCCCTGCAAGACTCCTCTCATCCTGAAGGTGTTGAACTTGGGTACCCTGCTGATAGATGCCAAGGTATCCTTCTCTCCAACCACACAGTCAATTTCTGGAACCTCCTCTTCTCCTGTCTCTGCAGTTTCAGCCTCAATGTTTTGTATCTGACCATACTCTTCTTCCTCTTCATTGTCCGAGGTAGCTTGTATATAGTGAACCTGGCCACGTCCCATGCACTTATGTGATGGATTCCATGGTTCTTTGCAAGTGAAGCAGAGTTGCTTTCTCCTCAGTTCCCTTCTAGTGTTGTCATCTATCCTACCTTGACCCCTGTCAAATCCCTTTGGGTCATGTCCTCCCTGATTCATTGGAGGTCTTGATCTCTTCCTCCACTATTAAGAGGTGGTTTGGGTATGAATCTAGGCTTCGCAGCTGGCCCCAAATCCCTTGCCTTCCAAATGGACTCCTGTAGGTTATGGGGTTTAAAGGCCTTTACCCAACCCTTCAAGGGTTCCATCAACCCTTCTGT
>ML805882.1:82251-97383 GCA_009831015.1 Picea engelmannii
CTATTGGTTTGGGTAACTAACTACATTTGCATTATGTAACATATAGAGTGTATATATTTGTATCTTGGATTCATATCTTAAGCATATCTCAATTTTGTTTAATTATGGAAATCAAATCATTTAAATTTCTAAGCACATTTGTAATGTTTATATAAATTCCATTAGAAATATGAAATCATTGTAAAGCTTGAGGCATTTGTTGAGGGGTGACATTTATATTGAAATTCTATAAGAGCTATGAAGAGAGGCTACTTGCGTTATAAACCTATAGAAACATGAAAATCTAGCATGATTGTATCCATTGCTTATTATTTAGGCTAAGATGTTTTTTATCACACAATTTTTACTTTTCCCAAAGCCCAAGGAAAATGGATCAAATTGACGTAACTGGAAATGACCTACCACTAGCACAACATTAGGAGATCCCTTTCTGTATAGAGGAAAGCACAAGGCCACCCGAGGGGAGATGCCCTCAATGACTACAAGGGGTAAATAACTTGGGTCAAAATGAAGATTCTTCCCCTTTCATTGGTCACCTTTGAGTTTAAGTGTTGGAAGATGAAGCCTAAAAGAACTGGTGACATGCAAAGAGTTTTTTAATAACAGAGAAGGCACACGCAATCAAGTATTCAAATGATAATGTTGTTTCAATCAAGATTGAATAAGTCAGCTAGCCCAATGAGTGAAATAATATATGATGTTATGCTTAAACAATTGATGGCAAGTACAAATGTAATAGCACTAGATGATAACAAGTATGCCTCAAAGTGATTAATGAAGTAATAGAGGGCTAGTGATTGCAGTAAGTCTAGGTTTATATATAGGTCAAATTCTTGGACAACTTCCATCCAATTTCTTCTTCTCTCCCCCATATCTTGTTGGGTGAATAGGGATTGGACTGTGGGGTGAGGCACGATGACTTTGGTGTGATTTTTTAGGATATAATATATGAAATGTTTTACTATTTTGTACACCGCATAAGACTGTTTGCAATGCATTGTGCCAATTTTTGTGATTTTCAGCCACCGTTCTCTTGATGATTTTAATCAAGTTCTTATTTGTCGATTCTACTAATCCGTTGCCCTGGGGGTAATAGCTAGTAGAATACTTCAATTTAATTCCTTTTTCCAAAGAAAACTCACTCATATCAAGAGAGGAAAAGTAAGAAGCGTTATCGAATACTAAACAGTCAGGGATACCAAAACGAGTGATAATATTCGAGTTTAGGAAGGCAATTACCTGACTGGTATTGACAGTTCTTAATGCGGAAGCTTCGGAACACTAGGTAAAGTAATCCATGGCTTTTATGATAAACTTATGCTGTTGAGAGGATGGTGGTTTGATTGGACCTATGATATCAAGGCCCCACTGCTGAAAAGGAGAGTCTACTGAGATGGGCTGCAAAGGAAAGGATGGTTTCTGTAACTGCCCTGATGCTTTTTGACAAATAATACACTTACAACACATGGTATGGACGTCTCTAAAAAGTGTGGGCCAGTAGTAACCATCTCTCAAAACCTTATGGGTAGTGGTGTCACCACCAAAATGACCACTAGCTTCTCCTGCGTGTAACTCTTGTAAGACTTTTTCTGCTTCGTCTTTCTCAAGACAACACATCAATACACCATCAAAATTTTGATGAAATAGGATACCATTAACCAAATGAAAGGAGGTGGACTTTAATCTTAACACTCTTCTTTTAGTGGGATGCAGGTGACGGGGGGTTGACCCATGTTCAAGACAAAATTTTATATCGTCATACCAAGAACTGACAGAGTTTTGTGCACAACAAATTGCATTTTGATCATGATGTCCTAGGTTTGACGTATCACTTTCTTCTTGTTGTCCTGCGGTTGAGTCAAAAACTAAATTGCATAACCCTTGGCCTCTCACTATTTGAGCTGGGGTAATTTCTATGTCGTACTCCTGCAGGGAGGTAACCCAGTTAGCCCTTGTTTCACCTAGTTCTTTCTGGACTAACAGGTTCCTAACAGCTGGGTAAGGGACAATAAATTTCGTCCTAAACTTCAAGAGATAAGATCAGAAATTCTTGACTTCTTTGAAAACAACGTAGGCTTGCTGATCTATCGCTGGGTAATTAAGTTCAGCGCCTTTGAAAGAAGAGCTCATAAAGGCAATGGGTACTTCGTTGTTTTCGGCGTTCTTTTGAGTTAGGACGACAGCATAAGAACGGTAAGAAGCAAAAGTGTAGAGAGTAAAATCTTGGGAAAATTCGGGGCTCATGAGAGACGGAGCATCTATTATGGCCTTCTTTATTGCATTAAAAACTTGATTTTCTGAGGATCCCCAATGATATTGGGCATCTTTCTTAATTAGGTTCTGCAAAGGTCTGACCATTTCGAAGAAGTTGGGGACAAATCTTCTCACAAAGTTTATCTGGCCTAAGAAAGACTACATTGACTTTTTAGAAGTAGGATGGGGAAGTTTTGAGATGACTTGAGTCCTTTCGAGGTCGATAATCATCCCTTTGCTTGACACAATAAATCCTAAGAGTTTACCCTGTTCTACTGCAAATATGGATTTTTTAGGGTTCAAGGAAATGCCGTATTTACGACATCGCTGTAGAACGGCTCGTAAATGAGCTAGATGATCAGTTTTATTTTTAGAAAATAAAGTAACATCATCTAAGTAAACTACGATGGACTGATTGATTAAGCCTCGAAAAACGATGTCCATCGCTCTCTGGAAAGTGGCACCATCATTAATCAATCCAAAGGGCATTTTTCGATAAGCATAGGTGCCCCATGGAGTGCGGAAGGTGGTTTTAAGTTGGTTTGGAGGAGACATTAGGACTTGGTTGTACCCCAAGAAACCATCCAGTAAGGATAGTCTCTCAGAACCAGATACCTATTGAAGGATCTATTCCATGGGTGGGACAGGATAATTGTCTTTATCAAATGCTCTATTAAGGTTTTGGAAATGGACACATAGTCGGATTTCTCCACTTTTCTTCCGGACAGGGAAAAGGTTAGAAACCCATTGAGTGTGCCTAACTGGGAAAATTATCTTAGCATTTAGGAGCTTATTCAATTCTTTTTTAACAGTCGGTTCGAGCTTAGGGTGTATTTTCCTTAATTTATGTTGGAAGGGTGAGGTTTGGTGTTTCATAGGAATGACATGCTGTATGATGTTAGGGTCAAAAGTTTTAAGATCATCATACGTCCATGCAAAGACATATTTAAATTCTTTAAACAATTTAATAAATGCATATTTTTCTTGTTGAGAACACCCCAACCCTAAATTAATGCACTGTGGATTTTCATTAGTTCCCAAGTTTACTTTTTCATATGATAAAGAGGAACTATTGGTTTTGCGGTTGACCGATTTTTTGAATTTATCTTGAAAATCATAAAATTTCTCTAATCTAACTACAGATTTAGGGATCGAATTTACCATGTCCGATGAATATTCAGGAGTTCTCGAATCTGGTATTACCATGAAATCGTGCAAATTGTCATCATGAGTGGATTCATCTATGACCGCATCTTGAAAAGTTTCTTCCATGTGCAGAAAGCTAATAATCTATTGATCATTGTCAAAGACTCTCCAGTTCGTGATGTTGTCGAGCACTGATGGTCTGAAAAACAGCTCAACGGAGAATGCGTCTGGGGACAAGCCTTTTGCAGGAAAGATTTTAGAAGCTACGTTAGCTAATAGATCCGCTTCAGAGTTATGTAATCTAGGAATAGAATTTATATTGAAAGCATAAAATTTATTCATTAAATTCCATACCTCGGATTGGTAGCTTTTAAGGGAGACAGACAGTGGATAGAATCTCTTACCTTTCTAACCACAATTTCGGAGTCGCCAAAGACGGTCAAATTTTGAATGTTCATATCTAAAGCTTTTCTGAGACCTTGCAGTAAATCCTCATATTCTGCAGTGTTGTTAGTACATTCAAATTCTAACCTACATGCAATCAATGTTTTGTTACCTGTCAGATCAATAATCACGCAGCCTGCACCAACTCCTTCTTTAGACTTTGACCTGTCAAAATAAAGAGACCAAATTTGATTCTTATCGAGTGCATGAGGCCTTTGTGTAGAAGCTGTTGGCTGCACATATGCTGCAATCTCGGACTGTTGTTCTGGGTTGGTGACAGCTGAAGCCTCGGCCATGAAATTTTCGAAAAAGGTATCCATCCCTTGTACTTCAGGTGAATTAGCAGAAGGTGTAAATGGTTCGTTGGGATCGTTCAAATCTATGACCGTGAACTTAAGGTAGCGTTCTCGATTTACCTTGATCTTATTGGGCTTACCGTTCTCTAGAAGCCATAAGTGAGACCAATCTGTCACGAAATAACCATGTAGCTGCTCTGACCAATCCCTACTTAAAAACATACCATATACTTCTGGAATATCCACAACAATAATATCAATGACTTGATGAACCTTGGGGTTGGACGATAATCTTATAAGTACGTTCTTTAGTTCTCCTATAACTTTAACATTAGTCCGATCAAGTTGTATGATTTTTAAAGTAGATGGTTCAACTTCGGCATTTATCTTCTGGCATATAGACCATGGCATCACATTGGATGACACTCTTGAATCTACTATACAATTGTGCACATTTCTATTAAAGATTTCAAAAGTTAACAAAAATGGAGGTACATTCTTGCGAGTACTAAGGGTGGTAGCTTGTGGTTTTTTACTCGCAGTTTCTAAAGCTACTTTATCTACATTATTTACATTATTTACATTTTTAACAGGAAGACTTCCTTTATCTTGAGGATCAAGATTTTTCTTAGTGGAATTCTTCTGAGGAACTTTGTTTTGCACAACCTTGTTACCACTTGAATTACCATTTTTTCCATTCTCTGAGATATTCTGTAACATTTTTTGTAGCGGAAATGGAAACTTCAATAACTCATAAACAGAAATGTTAGCTCTCAACTTTTTAAGATCTTCAACTAAATCATAATCTAAGTTGGGGTTTACATGACTCTGTTTAGTCTCAGCTGGTCTAGATTTCTTTGGAGGCGAAGCCGTAGTATTTTTGGAAGAAGGTTTGTTTGTCGTCTTACTCCTAGTATTATAGGGATGTACTGTCTCGAAGTTAGCTTGAAAGATGCTATCCGAGAAGTGTCCAAAATTTTTTGGAGAAGACTCTTCTTCTTGAACTTTCTCTTGTTCAACAACCTCCTCAGGAATCTCAAGAGGCATTAAGTTATCCTGGGCTTCTAGAATTGTCTGAAGGGCATATTACAGACCTTCTAGATTAAGGCCTTCAGTATTCGGATTAGGTTGGTTGGTGGGAAAAGGTTTCCTGAATGAGGGTTTGTAAGGCCCTTTGCTTGAGGAATCTTCTTTGTCCATCTTTTTTAAATATATAACTTGTTTTGACAGTTTTTGAACGACTTTAGTTAATTTTTCTAAATCAGAGTTTTCAGGTTGTGTCTTATTTTGAGTAGGTTGAGGGAGGATTTTGATATTCTTTTTGGAAGATGAACTAGTTTCTATTTCGTTGCTAGTAGCGTCTTTTAGACTAAGTATGTCTTTTTCAATCTGGTTGGCCTCTTCGAAGGCCTCTAACAACGTGGATTTCTTAGATCATTTCACCCAAATAGCTATACTCTGATACAAGGCTTTAATATAGTATGTTATTATGAGATTCTCAGCAGGCATGGAATCCATAGGGATTCGGTTCTTAAATGTTAATAATCTCTGATTAAAGTCTTTAACTTTCTCCTTTGGGTTCATTCTTAAGCTAGAAAGGTCCATGACTAAGACTTTCGGAGGCTTACTGTCTCCGAACTTTTCCAAAAAGCATGGCTCAAACTTTTCTTAGGACACGATGGTATGGGGTTGTTGGGAAAAGTACCAAGTAGATGCATTTCCCTCAAAAGTATAGGGGGACAACCTACAGACTATGTCTTCATGTTCGACATTATGGAGTCTTATGGCTAACATAAACTTTTTAATGTGATCATCATCGATCTGTTTAGAGTCAGGGTCAAACTTGGGAAGCCACTTCTCTGGATGTTTGGGTAAGGGATGTTGATCTCCAATTACGGCTACCGCATCCTGGTCGAGCCAAGGTCTAGTAGGATTGTTCTGGTTGGCCATTGGTGGGGTTAGTGTGGAAGGCTAAGAAGGGTAACTACCTTTGTCAGAAGAATATCCTCCAGAAGAGGAAGGAGATGATGGAGGTGGTGAGGGAGGTATTCCAAATCCTTCTGCAGTAGGAGTGAGGATTGGATCTGAAGGATTCACAGTGAAGTTAGTGCCTCCTAGTTGTTATTTGATATCAGAGAACTATAAAGGTTGGTCCAATGAACGGTTTGGTTGTCTCAAATGGGATAAGGCACTATGTGTTCTTATGAGAGATTGGAAGACACTCTCTTGTATGTCACCACCTGTAGGATTTTGGGTTACTGGCTCAACTGTGATTCGTGGATCGTTGTTTGAAGGGGAATTTTATCGTTCGAATGACTTCTTGTCACTATAGGTGAGAGATTAGGTCGTGGAGGAGTCTTACGACCACCTCATCCCATTAATTAATTACAGGCCCTCCTTCTAGCGCCATTTGTTGACGGGCGAAATTGACCGTCCGTCAACTAGGAGAGTGGATCTGGTCTGGGGTTGTCTAAATAACCCAAGTCGTTTGGGATAACCCACCCTGACGGGTTTAGCGGCTTTGTTACCCAATCTAAGTCCTAAGAAAACAAAAGAAAACCACTCTAAACTAACTAATCTAACTAAAAATAACTATTAAAACAAACTAATAAAAACAAATCTAAACTATTAATATATATACAATTTACTATCTAATACTACACAACTATAATTCTATAAAATCAAATGTTCAATTACTAACAGAGTCAAATTTAATTACAAATGTACAATATTTACAAATTACAGATTTGAATGAAAACCTAAAAAACTCATTTGTAATCTGTCCTAAGATAGCGAGACTATTGTTTTTTGATTTTTATAATTTTATGAAAAAGAAATAACATAAAACTAACTAAACTAAGCAACTAAAATAATACTTCTAACTATGAATCTAAACTAATATATTTATCTAACTAAACTACTTATACTATACTAACATATTAACTATCAAATGAAAAATGACTGACTGACCTGAAGAAACACTCTAGGTTTGTCCTATGTATGATGGTCGATTTAGCTGTTTGGTGGGAGGAAACCCGCACTAGATTCTCCACGAGCTTCTCGTAAACTAGAAGCAGTTGTGCTCTTCAAATATAATCACAGGACAAGCAAGACATAAAAATTTACAACAATCTTATGATTTATAAATCTTCACAGTTAGATGAATCTGTATGCAAAGATCTATACAAAATGATTCAATTAACGAAGAAGAGAAATATGTGATTCATTAACTGAAACAGATTAATTGTTGTACTTTATAAAAATAAAGAAAGAGATCAGATATGGATAACACATTAATCAAGTCACATCAACATGCAATAGATTATGATAGCTAAAGTAGTCTATAATCAACTGCAAACTGATACGAATAAAACTTGAAACAAAAGTTTGATATGTTGAAAGCGAAAGATTTTACAAAACATCATCTTTCATCTCAGTTTGTATTATAAATCCATAGTATGGTTCTCCCATAAGTGAGGATGATCCTTATTACAAAAATAATAAGTATTTAAAGACCTCCCACAGGGTAAAACATCCCTGTGGGAATTATCAAAACAATTTACAGGAAATCTGGGATGATATCCCAAGTCTGGTTGAACTAAAAATAAAAACTACACACAAATATATCCTAGACTGCGACAGCATGCCCAATTGATCATTGCAATTCGAATGTACCTGAAAGAGGACAAAAATAGGCAATTTAAAAGGATATTTTATTAATAAAATTGATAAAAATCTGATTTCTAAGACTAGCCACAGAATCTTGCGATTCTGTAGCTGGTCTAAATCAAACTCAGAATCATTTTAAAATCAATTCGAATCTTAGAAAATACATTCAAACTATTGAAAAATATTTGATTGCTAAAAGCATCATTCAAATCGACACTTGTATGCAAATTGAACAAACTAAAACACATTCAACCAAATGACAACAGAGATGGATACACTCTGTTTAATGCGTTATCACCAATTCGGGTAAACAACATCGTATTGGACAACTCAACAGCAATGAAATCGTTTCATAAACTGATTGAAATCGATACAGTTAAACAAATCATATACAATCGTTTATGATGCCTTATCCAAAATCATTGTCGAATCCACACGAAATCAACAAGATCATTTTTCAAATTGATATAACTATATTAAACAAAAACAAACAATCACGCTAACAATAATCTATTTGCAAATCAAATCAAAACTTGTATGTAAATTGATATCGTAATTGGATTAGTCGGTTGATAACCGGGTATGTGGGATTTGTCAAATAGTTTTTATTGCCGATTGGGGGTAAACACAATCAATTGACAGTCAATGAAATCATCAATTGAATTCATTTCAAAATGGAATATTAGCTGAGTTTTCTCATACGAATTCAACAGAGATAAAATCAAACCAATAGAGAAGCATCAAATCTATTTTCGATATCAGTCAAACTCATACAAACAATCGTGCTAACTCAAGACACGCAACAATCAAATCAAAACGAATCGAAATGGTTTGGGCTTGATACAATCGTTATGAATCAACACAGTTCCATGATTTTGGCGAATAGATCTTTTGCATAGGTCAGATATAATCCAAATCCAAACGAAAATGTTGACTCAATACAAAACAGAGTCATTTTTCCAATTTAATAGACTACATCGTATTTATCAAGCCAATTCAATCCTGCGAAATCGTTTCAAAAATCAAATCATAAGAACTAAATCAGAGCCATTGACATCCAACCACAACAAAATCGTGTTAAATCAAAACATAACCGTGTTCTAATTTTAGCATAAAAATCTCATGTTTAGGTCAGATGCAAACAAAATCCAAGATAAAGCAAAACCCATTGATTTCGTTAATTCAAATCAAAAGAATTATTCAAAACGAATCAAACCCAGTGAAAACCAATCAATTGCTAAATTGGGCACGGCCAAATCGCATAACCAAATCATAACTTCATTTAATTTTAGCAAAATGAAAACAATGTACATGATCCACAACATAACCGTTTTTTATAATCACGCTATGACAAAGTCATTTCGAACAATGGACAGAGCTAATTGAAAACCAAACTCAATTCATTATATTAATCCTAGCAATTCATAAAATGAAATTGATATTGAAATTCATACCTGGATAATAAGAAACAATTTCGATTATGATAGTTTGGAATTGACGAAGGCTGTAGCCGATTCAACATTCCTAAAGATGATCGAACCAGTGGTTTTCTGTTTCTTGTCACTAGCTTGAAACTTGTCCCTTTCTCTCGACAGTACTGTGACTTGGTTTTCCAATGATTTGATCTTTGACTGTAATAAGGGGACATCGGTATAGTAGCGCTCTAGCCACACATTGCATTGGACGCATGACGATTGCTCAGGGTTTGACATAATAGTCAAGGGTTTGTGTAAGCCACTAGGGGTTTCATTTTGGAACTTGATTCCTGGGTAGTTAGGATTGTTCTTTAGGCACGAGGGAAAATTTGATACATAGTCGTAGGGTTGCTTGGAACATAATCCATGGGAGTAGGTATACTCTCCATCTAGGAAGCGCTCGATATTTGAGTCAGAGTCTTCACTCAAATTTATGGGCTTTTGATCAACATTAGGCTTAGGTTTATTCCGAGCAAGTCTCAATATCAATCGAACGTTCTTTTTACCTTTTCTATTGACAGTAGGATTACCCTTGACCTTCTTACTCACAGGCTTCTTTACAACCACAATATTGTCTGTTAGGATGTCGGGTAGGTCAATGTCAGGACAAACCGACAGCTTGGCCGGGGGTAGGAGGACATGGAAAGGCATGGGTGGCTCGACCTTAGTTTCCCTAACCACAGGCTTATCGATTTGGACAGACTATGAATCAACAAAGCCATTTCGGGATAGAAAAGCTTGCCAATTGTCACCTTGAAGGCTTAAATGGTGAACGACGATGAGTCTGATCAAGCCATGGTGAAACAAGCTATTATCGACCCTCTCTTGTTTAAACCTCTTTGACATCTTGTACAGACTACGCAAGTAGTAAAATGGCATGTTCAATGGATAACCCATGAAATTTATTAACAGTTGAAGGTGATAAAGAAAAACCAATCCATACCAACCCTCACAGGTCACAAATTGTTTCACAATCACTAGAAGATCGTGCCACCTGGGTTTAAGGGTGAAAATAGGCATACCTTTGTCACATGAGGTGACCTTTCATGATACAAATAGCAATGGCCATGGCACCTCATCAACTTTGGAGTTCTTAAACCATCGCTAGCTCGTGGCTGCTAGTCCTATAGCAGCGCTAATGAATTCTTCATTGAGTTCAAGATGAATGTCACCTACTTTAGCCCTACACCCATCAAAGGTAAGGGAGAATTGTTGTGCAACAAACAGATTGAAACCCTCGAACCTCTGTACAAACATGAGCCAACCACTATCCTCTAAATCTTTACGGGCATCATCAAAGAATAACAGAGCTTGGCTGTCGTTCAGCTCTATTCGCACCATCGGTTCCATAGACAGTAGCACACGGTGAGTGATGTGCACGAGCCAGGGTTTGAACACAATATACGCAGGGGAAGAACTCTCATAGGCTTACCCGGAACTAGCAAAGGTGAAACAGGGATAGGGGGGAAAACATTAATGACATATCGTGTGAATTTGGTGGAGCTATTTCTGCCCATGCAAAATAGTCATTACCATGGTACAACCGCCGACGCTTACAACTATCCAAATCACAACGCATATGTGTTACAAACTATGCCACTTCAATCGATCAATCGAAACCTTTGGTAAGTGGATAAAACATTCGCGCAAGCAATAGTTATAGTTTCAAAACCAAAGCAATAAATCAAAATCACACCAAGGGTTTGGTTATATGAAACATGTGTTATATGAAACGATTTATACCAAGGGTTTTGCCACAACACAAATGTGTTTTTATGAAATCAATGTGCCAAGTGAATTGATCAAGCAACATATAAATCCAATCACCAATGCATCATAAACTTGATCAAAAGAATCTCACCACAGTCTTGTAAATGAAGTCTCAAATAAGAATGTCAAAAGAATAATGATCTTGCAATCTTGTCAATTGTGTAATGATAAACAAATTCGAAAACATGATGAGCACATAAACAAGAGCGATCATAACAATCCAATAATGATTTTAATGTGACTTCGTAAATCAAGTTTTCACGCTTTCAGTCATGAAAACAAGAAAAAAGGTAAGTGTGCAAATGCATATAAAACAATAGTGTCATTTTATTGAAGAGATTGCGACAACATCAAAGTTTGCAAAACACTGGTGTAGGCAGCTTATAAGGACAGTATAAAAATGTGAATTGGCTGCCAACAGATCCATGACCATAGAAATAGGCACAGGTTTTAGTTTTCAAATTCTTAACACCAAATACCTGCCACTTGTCACACTTGTATGCACCCGAGGAAATGAACCCCTTTGGTGCGCAGGAAACGTGGCCACATGGCCCCATGCGCCCAACACCTCCATGGTTAAGGGGCTAGGTTCCGTAACCATTCTACAGATTCGTGCATTTTGTGGGTATGTGCGGGGTGTTGGGTTTAGGCACAAAAAAACATGTAGAGGCTAGGTTGGACACACAAAGGTGCATTTTGGCAAACCAGAGACAACAAGTTTGAAGGGGAAACTTCCAAGAAGCCTATCTTCTTCAACTTTTGGCCAAATCAGGTGCCGAAAAAGCCCAGCTAGGGCTTTTTGGATGTTCTGGAGCCATTGGAGCCATCTATTTGTCATTTTGAGCATTGTAAAGCACTGATTTTATCACTTTGAGAAAATAATATAAAAGATCCATTAGGATCTAGACCAGGAGATGTAGCCCAAGAGATGGGTGAACTCCTTTATCATTTGTTGTGTTATGTGTTTACTATTCATTGTTATTTGTTGGTTATTATCTGCATCTTGAATGTGAAAGTTTCTCTAAAATTTTTGTTTGCAAATTGATCCTTTTTCTTAAGCACACTTAATTAAAAAACTTGCAAAATATTCAAGATACAAACCTTCTTCATTTTTTAGATCACGAAGTCATATTACTCATGCTCCCCCTGTGACCATTGTTCCCCCTAGAAACATTCCTCTGTGCTCTTTCTCCAAGAATTTACCTTTTCATCTTATAAATCTCTCCCCCTTTGACATCAATGGAAAATGTATCTTTCCATCTAGGGTTGTTCCCCCTAATTGAACTATCCATGGGAATACTCCCCCTAACCGAACTCTTTCTGAAATGGATCTCCCAACTTGAAGCGTCCTCTTTATGGTGCTTCCTCTTATAAATATAAGTCATATAAGATAAGCATTCAAAATAATTCATTTTGGAGTAGAAATTACTCTAATTCTCTGGCGAAGATGCTCAAAGGTTTCCTGTGTAAGCAGTTTTGTAACGATGTCTTCCACTTAGTCTTTTGTGCCCACATATTCAACTCTAATGTTCTTATCTACAAATTGTTCCCTTAGAATGTGATACTTGATTGTAATTTTCTTCATCTTGGAGTGCATCACTGGGTTCTTTGAGATATTGACAAGACTTGTATTATAACAATAGATTGGAATTTGATCATCATACTCAACCTGTATATCTTTCATATTATGTTTCACCCATAGAACCTATGTACAACATGTTGTTGCAGCAATATACTCTGCCTCGGCTGTAGATAAGGATATTGATGATTTTTTCTTTCTTAGCCATGATACTAAACAATCACCCAAGTAGAACTTTGTTGCATTGGTCCTTCGTCGGTCATCAATGCAATCTTCCCAATCTACATCTGTGTAGGAAATAACTGATAGATCCTTTCCTTTTGGATACCATAATCCAAACTCTTTTGTTCCTTTGAGATATTTGAAAATCCTCTTCATTACTAATACATGTGATTCCTTTGGTGCTTCTTGAAATCGTGCCACCTGTCCAACTTCCTGCATTACATCTGGTCTGGATGTTGTCACATATAGCAAGATGCCAATCATCGACCTATATTTCCTCTGGTCTGTAGACTTTGAATCATCATATTTGCTTAACTTGCAACTAGTTTAAATAGGAGTGGTAACTGGTTTGCAATCTTCCATTCCGAGCCTCTTTATCATTTCTCTCATATACTTATTTTGAGAAATAAAAATTCCTTGGTTTCTTTGACGTATATGAAGACCCATAAAGAAGGATAGTTCTCTGAGTAATGAAATTTCAAATTCATTTTTCATATACTTTGCAAATTTCTCACTTAACCTATCATCATTGCTTCCAAAAATAATATCATCAACACAAACTTCAATTAATAAAATACTATCTTGGGTTACCTTGATGTAGAGGTTGTTGTCTGCACTTCCTTTTCTAGACCCTGTCTTTTGTAGATATTTATCCAGTCTAGAGTACCATGGTCTAGGAGCCTATTTTAGACCAGACAAGGCCTTCTTCAATTTACACACATATTCTTCGTTCTCTGTCAACTAAAATCATTCTGGTTGTTCAATGTAGATTTCTTCTTCAAGTTCCCTGTTCAAAAAAGTTGATTTCACATCCATCTGATACACTTTAATATTCTTGGAGCATGTATAAGCTAGGATTAATTATATTGCTTCCATTCTAGCATCCGGAGAAAATGTCTCTTCAAAGTCAATTCCTTCAACCTGTGTGGATCCTTTACATACCAATCTAGCTTTGTTTCTTGTAACCTATCCATATTCATTCAATTTATTTCTGAATACCCACTTTGTGCCAATCACATTCTTATTCTTTGGTCTTGGAACCAATTTCCAAGTGTCATTCTTCTCTATTTGATCCAATTCTTCATCCATGGACTTATTCCAAAATTCATCCTTGCTAGCCTCTTTGAAACTTTTTGGTTCAATTGTAGATTAGAGTGCTAGGTACATTTGTTCTAGTGAACAGATTCTTCTTCTAGTCTCAACTATTGCATCGTTGTTTCCTATAATCTGATCTGAAGGATGATTCTTCTGTACTCGTTTACTAGGTTTCTTTGGAGGAACTTGTTGAACTTTCTCTTCTATTTTTGTCTGATCCTCTTCATCTTCCCCTTCTACTTCTTCTTCATCTTCTGATTTTTCTTCATAAAGTTGTTCCATTGATTCATTTTCTTCTTCCTTTAATTCTTAGCCACCTGTTTCATCAATTGTTACATTGATGCTTTCTACAAATTTTTTCAACCTCATATTGTAACACTTGTATTCTTTCCTTTCACTTGAGTAACCAAAAAGTACTCCTTTGTCCACACAAGAGTCAAACTTTCCCATTCTTCCATCTTCTCTTTTGATGTAGCATTTGCTTCCAAATACTATGAAGTGCTTCACATTTGTTGGTCTTCCTTTAAATAGCTCATAGGGAGTTTTGTCAGTGTTGTTTCTAAGCATTACTTTGTTTTGAATGTGAACCATTGTATGCACTGCATGTGTCCAAAAAATATCTATCAATTTGGAATCCAATAACATTGTTAAAGCCATTTACCATACTATCATGTTCTTTCTCTCAACAAATGCATTATGTTGAGGTGTCCTAGCAATGAAGAATTTCCTTTTTGTTCCATGCCTTCTACAGTGGTCCATAAATTCATTTGAAGTGAACTCTCCTCCATTATCATATCTCAAACATTTGATTTTTGAATCCATTTCATTTTCAACCATTTCCTTGTAGACCTTGAAGTTTTCAAAAGCTTCTGACTTATTCCTGAGAAAGAAAATTGTAGTCATTCTTGTATAATCATCAAATAATAACATAAAGTATTTCCCACCTTTTAAACCCTTTGTTGTAGTTGGTCTAACTAGATCAATATGAAAAATTTCCAATGGTCTTTTCATTGAATATTCTTTTGATTTAAACCTGGTCTTTGTTTGCTTTCCTTGTTGACAATGCTTTCATAGAGTGTTGGTTGGTTTTGTAATCTGGGGCATTTCTCTAACTGCTTCCTTTTTGCTGACTTTGACAAGGTTATCAAAGTGTATGTGACCCATTATTCTGTGCCATAACCAA
>ML805882.1:108213-119700 GCA_009831015.1 Picea engelmannii
AAAAGAAAGAAAAAGAAAAAGAAAAGATGGCATAAAAGAATTTCAATAAGAGCCCCATGCAATAACAGTGACTTGGTCCATACCTTTCAAGCATAGCCAAGTTATTTTAAATTGATGTTGATAGGAATAGTGAATAAGCTTGGATAAACTATTTAATCTTAGCCAAGTGATCTAGGTTAGTTAGTGAATAAATCTGGCTAGACTGTCTAAACTTGGCCAGGTAGTCCCAGGATAGAGTAAGTTCTTAGCCCAACCGTTTAATCTGGGCTAATTGTCATAGGAAGTTAGGTTAGAACATAGGGTAGTTTGCTTGATTTAAATAAAACCATCTCGATGATCAATGTTGGACCATGTTTTGGATGATTGAAAAGTTGTTTGCCTAATCCCTTGGTGATGTAAAGATGTAAAAGCTTGGGGAAAACCCATGATATGCTCTTATCCTAAGTTTTTCAGGGTGCATAAACTTTCATGCCCACATTTATGCACTGCTCATGTATCAACAACCCAGATGATCATGCCTAGATCTATGGTGGACAAACCTTTTCGGACCCCCCCGACTATTCTACCTTTAATGGAAGGGGGGGGGGTCCAGAATCGTTGATAATGCATGCATGCATCTGGATGTCCCAAGTTTCGGTGCTTAGATCTATGGTTTGCATTGGATTCTGGACCCCCCCATCCATTCTGCCTTTAATGGAGGGGGAGGGGGGTCTGAAATGTGTGTTAAAGAGCATGCCCAGATCTGTGGTCGAAAGGAAAGCACGTAGATCAATGGCTCAAGGTGTTTTTTGGACCACCCCGACTGTTCTACCTTTAANGGGGGGGGGGGTCTAGAATGGAATCTTACTCTGGCGAGCTCCCTATCTATATGTGGCATGAATCTACTAGTCCTGAATCCCACCGCCTCTCACTGCCTGACATACCACATCACCTCCTGATGTCATCATCCACCTTCCCAAAAGAGTCACATCCCATAAATCCGTTAGTCCTTCTCCCTCATTCACTCTTGGAAAGCCCCCTCACCATGATTTTTTCCCCCAATCGATAACTACCACATCACCCATTTGTATCCCTTAGTCGTTGTCACCTACCATCTCACATTCTAAATGACCCATTGGCCATTTATTACTGGATAACTTATTCATTAACCAGCTGAACTGTCCCCCATGCCCAACGGATACCCGTTTATTCAAAATTACCCTCACTCTTCATTCCTTCACCATTTACCCACTCATCGCACCAGAGAATTTACCTCATTTTCTTCTCCATTATAGTCAGTCACCCCCATCTATAGTCATCCCCACTAACGTTGTTTTATTTGCAGGTATTGTTACAATAATGGTGCCAAAGTCAAAACAAACAGAAGGAGAGGAGAATTTGTTTCTCCCGCCTCTTGTCGACCTCGACAGGATTCCACTAGCCGACAAAGATTACTTAATCACAGATACTAAGTGTGATTTTGACTTTGCAGACCTTAAGTCATGTCTTAAAGAAGTCTTCCTGGACCAGAGTGACGAAATTGGAATCTGGGAGTCCAACCTACCCTTGTATCTCTTCCCTCAGGTTCACCATTTCCCAGAGTTGGCCCTCAAGTGCCAAGCCCACTATATCCCCGAGAAAAGAGCCATTGTATCCTCCTCCGGGGAATTTATTTTCCTCATCACACTAGAAACCATTGACCAAATGATGCAAACATCCCGAGCTGACTACTCATCACCTTTTAACCTCGAAATCCTTACAGAGTTATACTAGAAGATGACGTTTCCTCAAAGAGCTCAAATATTTGATCTTTTTCTTCCACAACCCGCTCATCTCCCCACTACAAATCCCCCTTATCCTTCCTCCATGTTCTCAACCAAAGGAAACCAGGTTATCACGTCCCTATGCACCTTGTTGGGTTATTATTCAGATCAGTGGGTAGATGAACCCATTCTGGGATTTTTGTCTATCTTCTCCACTGATGAGAAGCACACTACACAGTTCGACTTTAGCATGTTCCTGGCGAACAACATTCACGAGAAATTCATCAATTTCACCACAAAAGGCATGCTTCGGTATTGTTCAATACTAGCATAAATGTTCATTTTCTTCCAAGCAGACAAATTCACTTTTTCTATGTAGAAGATGGATGGAGATGGAAAACCCCAGGCAGTAACCGCATGGGCTTCCTTGCTAAGAAATAACTCCATGAAATTCAGTTTCAAGCAGTTCATCGATCAGTTCTACTACCCAGTGGTGAGTATGCTCAACGACAAACCCGAACCCAAGATTAACGAGGAAGTTCAGAGGATCCTACATCTCTCGGATCATACAAAGACTGGTGATTGGTACCTATACCAAGATCACCCTGAGATTAGATTCTATGGGTGCGACCTGGCCCCATATAAACTGCCCAAATACCTACCTGTCAGAATTTTTTCTCTGGAATACATAAGATAGATGATAAACTTGGATGATATTCACTTTGTGTCTTTAAAGAAAAAGCAACAACTTAGAATCAAAGGGAAGATTGGGTCTTTCATCTACAACAATCGAGGCACTGGGGAGGAATCATATAGGTTGCTGAAGGAAATGAAGTTCTTCATGAGTTTCACATGGCACTACGATCTGTGCAGGATCATTTCAGAGTTGAGGATAAAAAACAAGAATATCTCGTATGTCCACAAATCTAGGCCTGAGGTAGAGAAATTTTCAAACCAAACAGGATGGGAACCAAACACTTTGGTTGAAGCAGAGCATCAGGACCCCCCAGTCACTGTATCACAGACAACCACACCACAGGCTTCGAAGGAGAAAAGGCCTAGGCAGGATCTGTCACCTCCTGTCACTGAACTGTCATTAGAAGAATTTTGACTGCATACCAAAAGGCCAAAAACCAGTCCAGCTCCTGACTTGGATGGAGAAAAGGAAATTCCATCCACTACAGTGACAGAGGTTGATCGGTCTCTCCTCAACACAAGCAACAAGTATATTATAACCACTTTGTTACCAAAGAAGACTATAGATACTCCACCAATAAACTAGCCAGGCAAGACAGGACCAAAGCTGAGCATCTTTGAGAAATATAAATTGATCAAGAAAAAGAATCAAACTCTAACCAACAGTACATACACCCAATTTTGGAAGCAGAAGTCGTCTGCACAACATAGCCTGCTATCGGTGTTCGAAACAGAGAAGGTAAGAATGCACATGGAATTCCTCCAAGCACAAGTACCAGACCCTAAGGTAATCACCAATTACAAAAGGGCCACTTTTGAATTCTAGACTAAGGACGTGCATCCCACTGATCAAATGGATCTGCATAGGCAGACGGGAGAAATGGTTTTCTCCACGCTAGCACATGCTTCCACTACTACCTCCAAGTTACAAATGTGTTGGCAGCCAATCCTTTTTTTAATTACTCTAAAAAAATGCTGCCTACACCCCTTGTCTCATTAACGACAAATCATCGTCGCATTATTCTTCTAGACATCTATTTCATTTTTGCGACAATTGCAATTTGGTTTCGATTCGATTTTCACAACTGAAAGTCTGAAAATACCTCTTTCATTGTTTGTACTGTCATCGTCTTTTATTGATTTTTCCGAAAGATACTTGACCATTGGTTTATCACATGACTGCAAAAGATTTTTCAAACTTGTGTCCTTTAGCATACTCTTACCTTGATTGCGCATTTGGATCTGTTTGATTATTAAGCCTTTGAGCATGAAGATTAACTGGTTACATTTGGTCCTATAAAGGTTATGATTGATTTTGGTCTTTTATGCTTTGATATTTATGGCTATGGGCTCTTCACTCATTGATTATGTGAGATTTTTGGTTGCAATGTTCTAACAACTTTGAAATATACACATTTGAATGTGCAACGAATGCATTGGTAAATTCATAAGGTCAATTTGAGAAGTAAAAATGGTTTAAGTTTCACAAAAGCGCTTTGATTAAATATTTTGGATCTCAATTTCATAAATCGATGCTTGGTATATTGTTTTTGAGTTGATATCATTGTGGAACGATCAATAGTTTCAAACTATGTATTGGCATGATTTAATTGACACCGGTTTAAAACGTTTGATTGATACGATGGATCGTTGGTTAATGTTGGATATGGTGTTGGATTGCACTGTACACTTGGTGCATGATTATCACATATGGTGTTGGTTCTGCTTCAGATAAGTGGCAAGTCGATACGATGATACACCTATTCATCTAGCCATAACATTTGTTTTAAATGATTATGATGTTGGATGGAACTGCATTGTACGCAGTCATTAATACAATGCATGGCGGTGGTAATCCCACCACCTTCGCACGCATGCAGTTAATTCTGGTCTCTTCCAGCGCTGAAGCTGTCAAACCCTATCGTTTTTTGACTATGTGCATTGTTTCGTTCAGTTCAAACCCTACCATGTACATAAGCCATGGCTCCTGTCGTAAGGGCTGAGCCCAATGGATGCCAAGCACTGTTGACGTTTGATGGTGCGTATAGCGACCTGGAAAATCACTGGTGGCTCGCTTTCATAAGGAAGTTCGATGGTTATAACTTCACTGTGGCTTGGCAATTTGTGTTATCATTTGATGGCTGCCGAGCCAAAGTTGGAGATGTCCAGCTTGAAATCACTGAACAGTTTCTCAGCTCGGCAACCAGCCTGCCTGTCAAGGGACAAAAATGGTCGAAAAGTTGCAAGGTAGATGATGTCCCGTGGACATTGTTGTTCCAATCTCGCACAGTGAACTCATGTGACAGAGGTTTGCTTGCAAAGATGTTGAAACCCTGCTGGTATGATCTCTTGATGATTATCAAGAAATTCATTACTTGTGAAGGCAGGTACGGGTTCATTTTCTTGTTTCAACTGCGTTTATTAATGGTTTTTATGGGTTTTGAACTAAGTATGCCGCACTATCTGCACCGAAGTTTGTTCAAAATGGATAAAAGGTACAAGCATAACCAGGCTGACACCAGCCTCTTCCATGTGGGGTTGATTAAAATGATTTTGGTTTATGAATTGGGGTTACGTCGTGATTCTTGGCATGCTTTTCTCAGCCGTAATTGCTTTGAAGAGTCTAATCCTCCACAGGTGGATAAGCCCATGGTGATCGAGAGAAAGCCTACCCCTATTCCTTATAGTGTTTTTCTACCCAAACCCAAACCCGAATCACCTTTGAATTTGCCTATGGTTGTGACTAAACAGACCGAAGTTGCTAAGCCTATAACCAAAAAGACTAGAGCAAAGACTGGTGCTAATACTCGAGGCAAGAAAAATGCAAGGTTGATCTCTCGCATGGCGAGGAATAAACCCAAACCCTCTGCTAAATCAGAACCTATCGTGGTCAGTGAAGACTCTGATTCAGACATTGAACGATTTCTCACCGAAGAGTATCCTTACTCCGAAGGCTTGTGTGGCAAACCTCCTTATGATTTCGTCAAGAACTTACCTCCTTGTCTGCGGGATAACCCTGAATTTCCTAGTATTGAACCACCCCATGAAACCCTCGGGGAATCATCAAAACCCCCTTCTGTTCAAACTGTTGCTTCACCTTGCGATCAATGCGGGTTGTGGTTAGAGAGATACTACTTAGATGTCCCAAAATTGCAATCCAAAATTCACGATTTGGAAAACCAAGTGGCAAAGCTCACTGGTCATAATACAAAAGAAAAACCCAACAAAAAGAAGCAACGAACTACGGGTTCGATCCTGTTCAAAAATGTCGAGTCAACTACAACAATTGTCAATTCAAAATTGACATAGTCTCAGCATCTGTGATGGTATAATTTTCGCTCATTTATATTACACTCTGTGTACATATTTCACCTGCTCTGTTACATAAGCATGCTTCACTATATATAATTTTGGTTTTGATGAAATATTTTTGTTATAGTTTAAGATTCGATTGGATTTGGTTTTAATTTAATGGATCATCGAATAGATATGATTGTCCAAATTTAGTTCGATGCCCTGTTAATAAGATAAGTTGTTATATTTTTAAAAATAGACTGTTGTTAGTATTTCGATTTTCGAATACAGTCAATGGTATGATTTGAATTAGATGGGTAAAAATGATTGATGAATCGGTTAGCTATTTTTGTCTTTCAACCAAATCGAATACTTTTCTGTTGATACATAACGAATTGCAACTTATTCGACTCTCACTATTGTTCGAATTGAATTTTGTTCAAAGTTTCGATTTCACTTCTATAATTAGCTCAGTAAAGATTCGTATTGACTATTGCCCAGTTTATGAATCATATCGATTTTATCTCGCCTCTGTCTGTTGACTGTGTGGTGATCAAACATGAAGACTTTTTAGTTGATATTCATGGAGTTTGATTTCATCTGATTACAAAGGATGCTATTTACATATCGTGTTTTTAATTGAATGATATCAATCTGTTGTTATGGTTATAATTGGTCAATGATAATTACGACTATACCTGTGAACTGTTTGAAACTCAACGAACGAAGTTTATGGCTAGATTCTATGGATACAGTTATGCATGAAATCGTGACAATTTTCTATATTGTCAATGGATTGAACGATATGCTAATCAACAATGATTGTTTGTATTTCATATGATTTGGTTTACCATTGATTGCATTTATGAAACAGTCTTGTTAAGATTTGATTCGATTTTATGTCAATTGGAAAAACAGAGTATTATTACTCTATCCCGAATTGCATTCTTTTTTATTTGGTTTAATTTAAAGAATAATTGAATCATTAGTAATTAGTTTTAGATTTGATTCTATTTGATTATATCTAGTCCTATTTACTATTTTTGACTAGCTACAGAATCAGATGATTTTGTAGCTGAGTCTGTAAAGTCATTTTTTTATTGTTTTTCTAATAAAACATCCTTCTAATTTGATCTTTCTGTTCTATTGCAAGCAAATTCGAATTGGCAATAGATATCATGAGCAGTTAGGAGATGATCTACAGATTTTACTTGCATTTTGTTCCTTTAGTTTAAGAGATTTTGGGATATTTCCCCAGATTTTGTAAAACAACTTGCTATTATTCACAAGGATGTTTTACCTTGTGAGAAACCTATATAAACCTATGGTTTTGTAATAATCTATCATCCTCGGTTGTGGGAGAACAAGGATATGTAATTTTGATTCAAATTGGAGCAGAATTGATGTTTTGACATAGCTTTTGCTTTTCAATATATCAACACTTTGTCCTGAGTTTTGTATATCATTTTGTTTATGGTTTAGTATTACTTTGCTATCTAAATCAAATACAAGTGATATAATTTCTTTATTGTTATACATATCTTGTTTCTTCCAAAGAGATAAAGAACATAACAGTTGTTGATTCGTTTTGTGAATGATAGCTTTGTCTTCTTCATAGATTGAATTGTTACATATAAGTTTGTTGCACAATAGGTTTCCCTTTTGCAGGAGATTTATCATTAGAAAATTGTTATGATTTATTTTATGTCTTGTTTGTCCTGTAACATACTTCAAGAGGCAGCATAGCTGATCGTTTACGAGAGGCTTAAGGATCAAATGGTGTGAATTTCTTCCTCCAGCCAGCTTAAGAAGCAATCATACACAGGGCAGACTTGGAGCGTTTCCAGGTCAATTAGTTAGATGTTTATTGTTTATGTTAAGTAGTTTAATATAAATAATAGCTTAGTTAGATTTATATTACATTGTTTAATTCCAGTAATATAGATTAGATCGTTTAATTTCAGTAGTTTTTATTTCCTTTTCATAAAACATAAAAGATAAAAAAGAGATTCTTGGTTGTCTTAGGCACAAAAAACACATGATTTTTGCAGGTTTTAATCAAATCTGTAGGCTGTCCATAGTGTACATTTGTGAATAAGAAATATTGCAGCTAATAATTAGGCAGTTGATTTGAGTTATTATAATCATAATTAGTATCTTGTATATATAATAGTTAGTAATTGATATAGTTAGATTAGTGAAGTTAGTTTAGTTTGTTTTATTAGTTTCTAGTTTCCTTTATTAGTTCAGTTTCTTTTATTAGTTTTAATTTCTTTTCTTAGTTTTATTAGTTTCTAGTTTCCTTTAGATTTCTTAGCTCAGATCATTTCTCTTTGTTTTCCATACGAGACCTTAGAGTGGCCAACGGAGCCGTTAAACTCGTCAGGGTGGTCCATTCCAAACGGCTTGGGTTATTTAGACAACCTCGGACCGGTTCCACTCTCCCAGTTGACGGACGGTCAATTTCGCCCGTCAACAAATGGCGCTAGAAGGAGGGCCTAACTAAATTGATGGCACGAGGTGGTTGCAATACTCCTCCGCCCCCTAATCTCTCCCCTATAGTTACTAGAAGCCATTAATTTGACAGTATTCCCCCTCAAACAGAAACTACTTCAACCAAAGATCATCAGATCACAGTTGAGCCAGCAACCCCTAATCCTACAGGTGGTGATATACAAGAAATTTTTAGACAATCCCTTATTAAATCACATAAAGCCTTTGCTAGTCTTAGGCAACCAAATCGCACGTGGGGTCAACCTCTAGACTTCTCTGAAGTCAGAGAACAACTAGGTGATATAGACCTTACTGTGAATTCTACAGATCCAATCAATAATCCTGCTGCAGGAGGATCTGGGATACCTCCTTCACCTCCTCCCTCATCTCCTTCTTGTTCTGGAGGAGATTCCTCTTCTAACGAAGGCAAATCACCTTCTCAGCCTTCTACACCCACTACCCCAATGGCAAATCAGAACAACCCTGCTAGACCTTGGTTGGACCAGGATGTCGTAGCTGTACCTGGAGACCAACACCCTTTACCTAAGCATCCGGAGAAATGGCTTCCTAAGTTTGATCCCGATTCAAAAATTTATGTTAGCCATCAGACTCCGTAACATAGAACATGAAGATGTTGTCTGCAGGTTGTTCCCTTACACCTTTGAGGGTAATGCATCCACTTGGTACTTTTCCCAACAGCCTCACACTATAGTGTCCTGGGAGAAATTTGAGTCATGCTTTTTGGAAAAATTCGGAGATGGTAAACCTCCCGAAGTTTTAGTCATGGATCTTTCAAACTTAAAAATGAATGCAAAAGAAAAGGTTAAAGATTTTTAACACTTAAGAATAGAATCCTTGCAGACTCTATGCCTGCTGAGAGTCTTGTAATAGCTTACTACACTAAAGCTTTACATCAAAGTATAGCTATTTGGGTGAAAAGATCCAAAAAGGCCACATTGTTAGAAGCCTTTGAAGAAGCTACTCAAATTGAAAAAGACATTCTTAGTCTTAAGGATTCTTCTAGCAATGAAACTGAGACTGTTTCTTCTTCCAAGAAAAAGATTGAAATTCTTCCCAGACCTACACAAAACAAGACACAACCCGAAAACTCTGATTTGGAAAATCTAACCAAAGTTGTACAAAAGTTATCTAATCAAGTCGTAGATTTAAAAAGGTCGATCGAGGAAGCCTCTTCGAGCAAAGGACCCTACAAACCTCCTTTCTGAAAGCCTTTTCCCCAAAACCGGCCTAATCCAAACCCTGAAGGCTTGAACCTAGAAAGTTTGCAATGCGCACTAAAGACAATTCTAGGAGCCCAAGATGACTTGATCCCTCCTGACATCCCTCAAGAGGAAATTGAGCAGGAAACAACCCAAGAGGAAGAGTCTTCTCCAAATATCTTTGGTCACCTCTCAGATAGTATCTTCCAAGCAAACTTTGAGACTGTGCACCCTTATAATACTAGGAGTAAGACCGCGAATAAACCTCCTATCGAGAACACTACAAATTTACCTCCAAATCCCTTTAAATCAGTAGAAACTAAACAGAGCAATGCTAGCCCTAAAATAGATTATGATGTTGTTGAAGACCTTAAGAAATTGCGGGCAAACATTTCTATTTATGAGTTGTTGAAATTTCCGTTTTTGTTACAGAAGATGTTGCAAAATATCTCAGACAATGGCAAGAATGGTAATTCAAACAGTAATAAGATTGTGCAAAGCAAAGTTCCACAGAAGACTTCCCTTAAAAACAATCATGATCCTCAAAGCAAAGGAAGCATTCCTGTAACTCTTTTAAATAATGTAAGTAACAATGTAAATAGTGTAAATAATTCAGATAAAGTAGTCGTAGAGAATGCGAGTAAGAAACCTCAAGCTACAACTCTAAGTACTCACAAGAATGTTCCTCCTTTTCTTTTAGCTTTTGAAATCTTCAACAGAAATGTGCATAACTGTATGGTTGACTCAGGAGCATCGTCAAATGTCATGCCCTGGTCAGTCTGCCAAAAGATTAATGCTGAAGTAGAACCATCTTCTTTGAAAATCATACAACTTGATCGAACAGATTTTAAAGTTATAGGCGAGTTAAAAAATGTATTGATTATATTATCGTCTAATCCTAAGGTTCATCAAGTTATTGATATAATTGTGGTGGATATTCCAGAAGTGTATGGTATGTTTTTGAGCAGGGACTGGTTGGAGCAGCTGCATGGTTACTTCGCAACGGACTGGTCTCATTTATGGCTTCCAGAAAACGGCAAGCCCAACAAGATCAGGGTGAATCGTGAGCATTATCTCAAGTTCACGGTAACAAACTTGAATGACCCCAATGAACCATACACATCTCCGGCTGATTCACCTGAAGTCCAAGGGATGGACACCTATTTCGAAAATTTCATGGCTGAAATTTCACCTATCAACAATCCAGAACAGCAGTCTGAGATCTTAGCATATACGCAACCAACAGCTTCTATCCAACGATCTGGTGAGCCTGATAGAAATCAGATTTGGTCTTTGTATTTTGACGGTTCCAAGTCTAAAGAAGGAGATGGTGCAGGCTGCATCATTATTGATCCGGCAGGTAATAAAACATTATTGGCTTGTAGATTAGAATTTGAATGTACTAATAACATTACAGAATATGAGGCTTTATTACAAGGTCTCAGAAAATCCTTAGACATGCACATTCAAAATCTAATTGTATTCGGCGACTCTGAGATAGTGGTTAGACAGGTGAGAAATTCTATACATTGTCTTACCCCGCATCTCAAATGTTATCAGTCTGAGGTATGGAGTTTAATAAACAAATTTTCTTCTTTTAATATAAATTCCATTCCTAGATCAAATAATACTGAAGAACATCTACTCACTAATGTTGCCTCTAAACTTCTTCCTGCAGAAGGATTATCTCCAAATGCATTCTCCGTGGAGCTATTGTTTCGACCATATGTTCCAGAAAATATCACGAACTGGAGAGTATTTGATGATGATCAACAGATCATTAACTTTCTGCACATGGAAGAAACCTTCCAAGGCGTTGTGATAGATGAACAAACGCATGATGACAATTTGCATGACTTTACGGTAATACTTAATCCGAAATCTTCTGAAGCTCTATCAGACATGGTAAATTCCTTACCCAAATCTGTTGCTAGATTAGAAAAGTTTTATGATTTTGAAGATAAATTCAAAAAAATGGTCAATTGTAAGACTAACAGTTCCTCATTAACTTATGAAAAAGTCAATTTAGGAACTAGTGAAAA